>CM070301.1:58811842-59411842 GCA_036321655.1 Quercus alba
CTTCATCTCTCCTTTTTGGTGGTTCGGTTTTAGATTTGAAGACAGCCCCTTCGTCTTTCCTCCCATTTGACCTCCATGAAGTAGAGGAGCCTAGATTTTGAAATGATCGAGTTCCTTTCCTTTTAAGCTGTCATTCCACCTTTTTTGCCATGTGCACCATGTCCTCCAACTCCACGTAGTGCTGCAACTCCACCACATTGGCAATGTCCCGATTCAACTCATTTAGAAACCTTGCCATAGTAGCTTCTCTATCCTCCTCTACATTAGCCCGAATCATGGCAATCTCTATCTCCTTGTGGTAGTCATCCACGCTCCTATAGCCTTGAGTAAGGCTCTGTAATTTTTTATACAAGTCCCTATAGTAGTGTCTAGGGACAAACCACCTCCTCATGGTGGCCTTCATTTCCTCCCACGTCTCAATAGGCCTCTCATCTGTTCATCACAAGTTGATCCCACCATATAAGAGCATAGTCAGTAAACTCAATCACAGCTAGTTTTACCTTTTTCTCCTCGGAGTAGTTGTGGCACTCAAAGATGAACTCCACCTTTTTCTCCCACTCCAAGTACACTTCTGGATCATTTTTCCCTTGGAACGACGGTATCTTCACTTTGATGTTTCCTAGGTTTCTGTCAGTCCCATCTTGCCATCTTGGATCTCTTCGGAAATCTCTACCATGCCTTTCTCCCCTTGGCGCAAACCTGCCCTCATTGTTCAATGAAACTTGATCCTCTTCATCTTCAAACTCATCCTCATGGTAGGCATCAGAATCATCCATGCGCGTGCACCTTTCTTGCCTTCTAGCATTAGGGGCTATTTGGGGATGCTTCTCATGCAAAGAAGCAATAATAGTGTATTGTCTATCCATCTGATCCCGAATATCATTAAACAACATGTTCATGAGCTCAAACTGTTGTTGCATAGCCTGCAACATGAGGGATGACTCCTCTCTTCCTTCCCTATTTGATATTTCGTCCCTAGAAGACATATTTTTGAAACTACAAAGAAATGTTAGAAATAATTCCTCACAACACTCCCTCACGTGTTTGCACTCAAATTAGGTCACTCACACTCGTGTTTCACTCTTAAATTGGCTTTTTCCTGATATTAGTCTCACACTCTCTTGCCTTTTTCCACTCGTAGCCTCTCCTTTTCAGTTCTGCTTAAACTAATAAACTTGATCAAGAAATTCAACTAATACTAATGGCAAGAAAATATGACAGAAACACTAAATCAAAGGAAGAGGACAAAAGAAAATAATATTTTGGTATGAGTGAATTGAAACTACAAACAATATTTTTTTTTTTTTTCTATTTCTTTTCTGAAGTCTCTTCTTTTTTTCTTTTTCTTTTTCACTTTTTTTTTTTTGGGAGCTTGGTGCACGATTTTAACCTAGTGCACATCACAAAATAAGAACAAGGAATAAAGAACACAAAAGGAACAAGATAGGATGATAACAGGAAACAAAAGATAAAGGGATAAAAAACTGATTTTAGAACTTGTGCTCTGATACCAAATGATGCGAACCTCAATCGACAAGCTTTGAGACCCAACAAAAATATTGGAATACTTGCCCAAGAAAACTAAAATTTAGATTTTTGATAGAAACCCTGACCCAACATTTATAATCGAAATGCGAACCAAAGGTATAAGTATAACACCTTGACCCAATGATTATAATTGAATCACGAACCACAGGTATAAAGTTTGAATGCCACAAGGAAGAATCCTTGATAAGTTCACAGTTCTTGAAGAACCAAAAGAAGAGCAAAGCCTCACCTTTTCTGATTTTTATTCAATAATTTCCCTCTATTACAATAAGTGCATGCTATTTATATGCCATGACTGAAAATATAAATGAAAGTACTAAATAATAAAACCCTAAATAAAAGTTGTTTTGGTATGAAATTAGCATATCCAAAATAGGAAAATAGCTTAAAAAAATGTTCTAAATAATAAAAGCCTAAAATTAAGGTAGATTTGGTCTGAAAATAGAATCTCTAGAATAGGAAAAATGTCTATTAACTGATATGGAGGCTAAAAGTTAATCAACCATTAATCCACACCATAAATCACACCTAATCAAGCTAGATTAGCCCTCAATAGCTTGGATTAAATTTATTCCTCCTTCATCTTCCTTTGGGCCAAGCTTGGAATGTCCTGTGTTAGAATCAGCCTAAATCTCTTGAATCAGCCCATTAAGTGCTTCTTTGATCTTCTTGGATCTTGCTTTAGTAATAGGCCCAACTGGAACATGCAATGGATCCTTGAATGCTTGTTGATTCTCATCAGTTAATTTGATTTTGTTGAGTTTTTTTTTTTCTTTTTTTTTTCTTTTTCTATGATTTAGTCACATGATTTAACCTTAGGCTACTAAGGGGTTAAACAGACTAAAATAACAAAATCTAAACTTATTGGGTATAAATGTATTTTTGCATATGTGTGTGCGTGTATACAAATCTTTGAACCTTATTAATGCATTATAATAAATGTATCTATCAGTATATATATGAATGTATATATATACTCTACACAATGTAGGCAAAGTATACATAAGGTGATATGTACATATGCAACTAAAAACAAAGTGAAAAATTCTCCATTATCAAAATGAAAAAAAAATCAAAAATCAAACTTTCTCAAGAACTTTTTTTTTTTTTTTAAGAGAAAAGATAGAAAACTTTCTCAAGAACTCAAAAGGTAAGATGAGGGAAAAGTTCATTCATAAAATAATATTACAAAATGTTGTGCATCATCAAAGTAAATTATAATGTTACAATTAATCCTAAAAACAAACTTTTTTAAAATCTAAACTTTATCCAAGAATCATAAAAATGAGTAAAAAAAAGTATAATAAAAGAAAAAAAGAAAAAGAAATTGAAATGAGTACTTTTAGTACCTAAAACCCATAAATATCTACCTCCAACCCCCTAATTTGAAGTTTGAACTATATGCTAGTCCCCGATATAACTGTTAAGCCTATGGAATTAGGGAGGCAATGGAAAAACCAGTTTTATTCTTATCTTTCAATCACATTGCTCAAGACTTCCAACAACTAATCAAAGAATTCAAAAATGATGATATCGACCTATGTTTCAAATTTGGAGCCAAATCCCTTTTCCCATCCAGGTTCTATTTCAATGCAAATAGGCATAACTGGACAATGGTTTTGGCTTGAAACCCTTTTTGACATCTAGTTTCCATTTGGAATGCGTGAAAATATACCGTTTAAATTTAGAATGACAACTAGGGTATAAGTATCTTATTTTAGAAGTAGATTCAAAGCTTGTGATGAATGGCTAACAACCCAATGAATTGGCATGGAATATTTCTGTTTTAATTTAATACTTTGTTAGCACGCAATTGGATTGTCCATTCAACTCCAAAGCCAACGGATGTACAAATGGACTAGCAAAGAAGGGACAAGAGCAAATGAGAAGCATAGAAGAATTTGATAGGTGCCCATCTTTTGTTTAACTGTTTTGTATGGGATTTGATGAAAATGAGCAAAGAGGGGACGAGGGCAAATGAGCAGCGTAGAAGAATTTGATAAATGCCCATCTTCTTCTTTTTTCTTTTTTTTTCCTTTTTTTTTTTCTTTTTTCAATAGGAATAGATGCCCATCTTTTGTTTAATTGTTTTGTATGAGATTTGATGAAAATGAGAACACTTAGGGTGTGTTTGGTTGGGTGGGTTTTAAGGAGGATGAAAAAAAAGAAAAAGAAAAAGAAAAAAAAAGGAGAGAAAATGAGAGAGAACATTTTTGTAGGTGTGGGTCCACCAAAATATTTTCTCCCCATTTGGGGAGAAAACTAGGTGGGGATGCACATGGGCAGTACTGTTGTTGTTGTCGTTGTTTTTTTTTTTGGGTAGTAACGTTGCCTCTTTTTTCTTTTTCTTTTGATTTTGATTTTCTAGGGCCTGGGTGTGATAGTTGCCTCTTTTTTTCTTTTGATTTTCTAGGGCTTGGGCATGATAGTTGCTCTTTTTTTTTTTTTTTTTTTTTTATTTTTTTTTATTACAACTAGACGTAATTTCTTTTCTTTTTTTTTTTTTTTTGGACATGATTTTTATTTTACTAATAAATTTGGGTGATTGCTTTTTAGTTTTAATTGGGCATCATTCTTTAACAAAGGTATATCATTAAATTTATTCAAACCTATTTTTTTCATCTCTCCATTTTACCACTTCCAACCAAACAAAAATGAGAGAAATTAAAATATTTTCTACCTTCCCACTTTTCCATCTTCTCACCATATTCTATCTACCTACTTTTCCACCCCTCCGACCAACGGACTCTTAGGTTATATTTCGTGGTGAGTTCCAGTTAGCTCAACTGGTAAAATCTTTGATGGTTGAATAAAAGAATTGGGGTTCAATTTTTACCTATACCAAAAATTGATTGATGTCTTAGTCTGATGATAAAGAGCTATCATAAAAAACAAACGCCATAAGTTAAAATTCTATAAAATAAAATAAAATAATTTAAATTACGTTCCTTGGACTGGTAATTTTGTATAGAAGCTCTTATAAATATAAATGATACCCCCTTTTCTACCCCCATAAATAAATAAATAATTCTTCGTGTATGGGATTGAGCCTTGAGGGCTTAGGCTTAGTGATCGAAAAGTACATAGAGTCTGCACTCTGCAGAAACTAGAATTTCTGTGAAGAAGATAAGGTGGAATGGAGTGTATGGCTAACAGTTTAATTGAAGAAGAGAAAACGTGTGATCAAGAGGGTGTAACTGTGGGAATTCATAACGGCAACCAAGCTGTTTCAACGAAAAATAGAAAAAATAAATAAATAAAGTGCATGAGTAATCCTCCGTTTTTATATGTAGTTATAGATTTTGATGAGCAGAGTGGCGCAAATGTCATTGCTTGGTAAGTTTTGGAAATGGGCTGCTAAATTCAATTCTTATCACAAAATCTTTGGCAAACTCAATTTATTCTCTATGGACCTTCTTGTTTTTGACAAATAACTCACTCCATGTTATGGTTACCATCTTCACCATACATATGCTATAGACATTATCTTCCCAGCCATCTGATCCATTACGTCAATCTGGAAAACCACTATTTTAGGGAAGAAAAAGTTGAAGTGGAAAAATCTGAGATAAATTACCACAAGGCATGACAAATCAGATACTTTATTTAGTTACAAGTCATAATAGCACATAGATTCTTATGTTTTACATGAAGCTAGATGATTTTCGTCATTGTCAGGCAGCCACAGTCTATTTCTGCTGAGACTTGAGCTCCTTCACCCTCTCTTCAGTAGCCTTCAATGCTTTCCCGTAAATGCTTATTAACTGAAAATGATTGAAATTTAGAACTTAAGGATTTAATGAACAAGAGGCTCCAAACCCATCATCATAGTGGATAACGGTAAAATTAGCATTTCTCCAAAAATAATGATGCACTTTATAGTTTATACAGACTCTTAAGAAGAAGAATTTGCAATAATGCTGCAGATCCAACAAATTTCACAATGTTGTTCACAACATTTAATGCAATATATTGTGATTAGTGATGCATCACTTTCACATTGATATCATTTTTATTGTACACCAATCACAACCTATCTTAGCATTTATGAAGAAAAAAAAATTGGGAAATTTGTTGAGTATATAGACTTGTTATTGAATATGCATTTTACATAATCCATAGATGAATTTTCCTTTTTTTTTTTTTTTCCGTCTATCGAAATCTTTATTAATCACCAATTTCTACAAGTCTAATGTAAGTAAACAGGCAATATGTGTCGCAATGCAATGTCTACTCAGCAACTGCAAAATATATATATATAAATTAAAAAGTGAAAAGTATAGTTGTTTAGGAAAACTATAGCAATATTATTGGAATTCCAAGATGCACTAGAAGCATGGCTCATAACCTACCCCAGTGGGCTTCTGATTGTAATGCTACTGAGTATATCCATAGTTTAAAAAAAATAAAATAAAAAAGAAGACCCCCTTAAAAGCAATTGGACCAATTGGTATGCTGCTGCACTAGTTTTTTGCTTGAAAATCATATAAACCAAGTGTGACCACACAAAAATTTAGAAAATTCTTAAACCACAAGAAGAAAACTTCTAAACTTCTTAATTATACACCTGTTAATAAGATATATCAATTTTTTGTGTCAGTTTTATTTCTGGTGAACCATCTTAGAACAAGATACCATTTAAATGTATTCTTGATCAAATTATCCATGGTGTTCATTTTGTAGTATTAGTATTAGCTTATTGTCTAAATAAATTAATGCCTGTGCTGATATTTATAATTTATTAACTATTTACCATTTTAATATATTTTTAAAGACAAAGTTTGAATCCAACCACCAATAAGAAAATGATATCAATAGTACTTGTCAACTACAATGCACATGACTAACTTAACCCAATCAACCAAGTGAGTCAAATGCTTTATCTTTCTATTGGTAGTTGGACCCCAAGGCTCCAAACATGTTTGGAGCAAAAAAATTTCCTATTTTTAATACCTTCTTTAATTTGTTTAAAAATTAAAATTTGGAATGCTTACACTTCTCACTTTGATGCTTACACCTTGCCTTACAGGGGACAAAATGCCTGGCCTAACATTTCACTTTTAAAACCTAAATGGTTCATGACCATTAGTAAACTTTCTTCTCTCTCTAAATCAGTCTTAAATTAGCATAAATATATTACTTTCCTTATTTCTTATAAATAGTCTAATAAGATCAACAAAAGTTCTGGATCCTACCTCATCAATTTCTTTCGGGGTAATAATAAATGGAGGAGACATCATTATATTGTCTCCTGACACACGTACTAACATTCCATGCTTCTCACACTCTGCTCCAAAATAAGTGCCTATCCTTGAAATATGCAACATCAAAGAGTACTATATTAGGGGGATAAAAGAAATATTAGGCAACACAAAACAGATGCACGCTAGTCTATCTCAACCATATATGCAAAACTCTAGTCAGGTCCTGAGGATCATCACACACAAGAAAGATTTCATGTTCAAATCAACTAAATGCTTCTAATCTAGTTGACGATAGGAACAATATAGAATTATGTGGCCAAAGTCTAAACAATTTACCCCCCTCAAAAACCAAATATATCCATACAGTCAACTTTATGAAACAAAAGGCATATGGAACTTGCCCCACTCAGGAGGGAACGGATCATTAGGTGATTTGTTATCTACAAACTCTGTACCAAGTATTAAGCCAGTTCCCCGTATCTGCGGAATCAAATGAGCTATACAAAGTCAATATCTCATAAATTCTCACATTGACCAAACCATTAAAATACTCAAGATACAACATGTACCTCCCCAATTATGGGACTGTCTGAGAATGGTTTTAATCCATCTTGAAATTTAGGGGAAATGCTCTTTACTTGCTCAACAATATTTCTTTCCCTGCAAAGAAGTTAGATAACTTTCACTCACTACCAAATATAACCCACAATCTGTGTGGTTAGGGACATTGACCACTATGTGATACAGGATAATCAAGAGGAAAGTTAAAAGAACGGAAAATCAAAAGATAACCCTAAGAATCAGCACCAAGCATAAAAACTTAGGCACCAATACCTAAGGTGTTAGGAATCAACACCCAAAATTTTGGAAAATCTCCAATTTGAAATTTCATTAATCAATTGTCTTTACAAAATGCAACTATCTAGCACCATTTTATAGAGTTTTTAGGAATAAAATATAATTCTATCTAAAACTAGAGCCAATCTAAAACTAATCCTACCTAAAAGATAATCACTATTTGAACTCAAATCTAAAAGTTTAAAAAAATCCAATCTTCCATGAGATGAATACAAAAATCTAAAAAATGAATTCTAAAATATTTTGGCTGTGCTCTCGCATCACTATGGACTGTTGAGCTAGAAATATGTGGATAAATGTCACTAGTATATCTGCATATACAAGTCATGACCCACCACTTGGAGGAACGTTAAGGATAATTATATGACCTTAGGGGACTTTCCACTGCAGTATCTAATCTGAATTAAGAACTAAACCTTTAAACAGGGTAAATTAGGTGATAAGTAATCAGCTAACACCTTTGTCTTTTGCCTTTAAATATCTTAAAGAATTACTCATATGTTCAGTCATTATACCGAGCATGAAATCAATTTTTCTGAGAAAAAGAAAAAAATGATCTTTTATGTTTGAATAATTATAGCCTAGACATGCAATTCTATTCTTAGACTTTCCAGACATAAGAAGAAAGGAACAAACTTGTAGATCTTAAGAGCTTCAATTACAACTGCCTGAGAGAAAGGATAATATTCTGGATACGGAGTGTCCAGAATAAGTAAATCCATGAGAAAAACTACCTGAGAGAAAGGATATCTGATACTTATTTAAGAGTGTTAACCAATTTACCAAGTTTGCTGCTTTGAGAATGTATGACATCTGATACTTCAAGTACAGCTCCAATGGGCAAATAAGCAGAAGAAAGGGCCTGAAAAGTTCAACGCATACCAAGGGAATGTACTTTGTATCAAGATGTGAAGACGCTTGTAATCAAAAGAGATGAAGCAATCCATAAGTTTAATTATAGTCCAACTCGACCTTTGCAAGAGACACAAGGTCTGGTTTTATGTTGTACTTGTCACACCCGTACATTGTGCCCAGCCTTCCAAACGCACAAATTACCTAAGATAAACAAATATGAAGAAAGCAAGCCTTATATATTAGAATACAAACAATGAATACCATGTTTATCACATAAATGGAAATAAGAAAGACAGAAAGTACCTCATCTGCTATAAAAAGAATGTCATATTTCTTCACAAAAGCTTGAATCTGCATCAAATAGGAAAACGTTCTATTATTAAATGTGTCTTTCTTCTTTCCCCACCCCCAAAAGAGTCCACAGTATAAAAACGCATAAAACCAAGCATGGTTGGCATCCAGCATCAACATGAAACTGGAATACCAAAATTTAAGTACAGACTATAGTAGCATAAAACATTTTAACTGACACCAAACTGAAACACTCATGTTTTTAATGGAACTGCATCATACATGAATTCATTCATGTGGCCATATCACTGGTTACTACTAGTTCAACCAAGAGGAGTTATTTTATCAAGTACATCTAGTAACAGATTAGAATTATTGGACAAGATAAAGTTTCCACAAACAGACCCTTCCTGGCTAGTGGTAAAGAAAGCTAACAGAATGACTTATCAATATTTGAGATTATGAGTTTCCACCACAAAATGCATACAAAATGACAGAATTGAAGAAAATCAGTGAAATCAATTTGAGTTGATTTCATAAATAATTCAATTGATGGGACTGGACTAGGTCCAATAACCAAACATTGTACAAACCAAGTACATCAGTCAGAAACTCTGTGCTGGTCATTATATGTACTGGTAGAATTCTTTCGCAAATGCATTGATATCATTAGGTGCAAGGGCATTCAATTTCAAGACCTTATTTCAGATGCTTGGCAAATGCCAGTCTCCAGTTTGATATTTAGAGACTGGTTAGCTGAAAAAAGTAGTGTTTTTTGTTTTCATTTTCAGTTTTCAATGGGATCCACCACAAAATTTGGTTTAAGAACTTGTACTCAGTTTTCATTTTCAGTATCCAAAAAGATGGATTTGAATACAAAAAATGAAAACACCTTTTCATAGTTTTCATTTTCATAGAAAATGAATACAGTGGCAAATTTGTAAATATTGTGAAAATACAAAGGGCCCCGCCTGATTGAAGTGAGTCTATATAAATGAAAAAAGTAACTTAAAAAAAAAAAAAAAAAAAAAACAGTGTCAAACCTGTGTATGATGTATTTTATACCCAAATTATGTATTCAAAACAATTTATCAAACACCCTCAAATGTGAAAATGGGACCTTTTTCTATATTTAATTTCAGGATTTGAACACAGAAAAGAGAAATGAAAAGTGAAAACACTACTTTTTGGAATCAAACAGGGTTTTGAGACTGACATTTGCCAAGCATTTCATGATACAAACAACTTACCTTGTCAAAATAAGTAGCAGGGGGAGGTATCACACCTCCTGCCCCCATGACAGGCTCAGCAATGAATGCAGCAATCTGAAATGGGCACCTATATAAGGTCAGCAACCCAAAAATAATCCTCTTGTGGAAGCAGAATCATTCCCCAAACAAGTTGGATGATGTTAGAATAAATTACCGTCTCTGGTCCTTCTTTGAGGATAAGATTCTCCAAATTAATGGCTAATCTGGTTGAAAACTCTTCCTCCGTTTCACCTGGAATATGAAAGTTTAATAATAAGTTAATAAACAAAATATTTTTGATGACAACCTGGAAGATGAAAGCGCCAGCAATGAGGGCAGTCAGTATGCAATACAAATGGAGCTGGCAGGTCAAATTTTTGATGCAAAGCTGGAAGGCTGCAATAAAACCAGTTAAAGGGCGATACGATTCACGTCAAAAAAAGAAAAAAAAAAAAGAAAAAAAAAGAAAAAGGAAGCTTATAGGCCTACCCAGAAAGACTAGCTGATATCAAAGTTGAACCATGGTACCTGTCAGAAAGAATTAAAGAATAAGCTACTTGAAGCACAATGTCAAGAAATCTAAAGAAAAACATTGAGGTTGAATATACGATTTTGATCGAGCAATAAATTTCTTTTTAGCTGGTCTTCCAAGAGCGTTATTATAATACCAAACCAGCTTCACCTACAAGAAATATAATTCAAGAAGTCACAAAGACATTATTCCTTGAATTTTAACACCAAGTGCATGAACATGATATTGGCATAAGATCCAAAATGAGTACTTATCTCATAAACATTCACCGGAAAGATGTTCTCAATTTACTTAGGATTCTCAGAATTGCTTATATAGAGAGTGTCTGGGACACTGAGTGGTCTTTTAGGTTTAGGTGTCTATAATTTAATTCTTTTGGTTATTTGTTTAATATCCACTTGTTGTCATCTAACTGAGAACTATAATTTCTAAATCAAGTAACCTGTTAGTTCCTAATATAAAATATTATCTTTCTTTCTTTCCCTTATTGTAACTTGTAATTAATGATTAACTTATTTATGTGGGGAGAGCTTGTCCTATTGAGTTTTTTTTTTTTTTTTTTTGATAAGGCTATATAATTAGAGTTTTCTTTAATAATAATAATAATAATAATAATAAAGCTTAAGTAATAAAATAATGAATTTTAGGGAGTACAAATTGAAGGATCTAAAGGCCATGGCAATGTACAAGTCAAAGGAGCTAGAGCTTTGAATGAATATTTTGGGAAAAAAAAGTTTATGCGTGTGAGAAACTGTGTGAAGGATAAAAAAAAATGTTTTTTCTAATAACTATAGCTAGAAATTTAAGAAAATATGCATGTACCAGGGAAGGTTTTGTAGTATGATTCCAAAAGGAATGGTAAAACGGCAACTTATTCAACTGTTCAGTTGCAGCAGCAACAAGTCGAGGTTCATTTCCCCCTGCAAAACTTCAATTTTAGATAACTGTAAACGAAAATTTGAATCAATTAGTTTCTTTTATAAACACTTGGATGGAATTAGGTACGAATGAGGGATGACTGTATGTCTTGATGTAAGAAGCAAAATTTTAGATATCAAATAGCAAAGTACATGCCAAAATAATCTGTAGAGTTAAAAATATAGATTTAAAATTGTAGACATGTGTGAGAAACATTCACAAGTGTGAAAATAGTGAAGCCAAAGTATTAAATTAGCATAAATTATGAATGCTTAGACCTATTTTTTAACAATTTATGTCTAAAATAAACGGTTTTTCAAAATAAATTATAATATTTCGTAGAGTATGTGTTACTTAACAATGATATGATATTCATAAAAAATACCATATATAAATAAGTAAGCAATCAAACTTTAATGTATATCTCAAATTGAAATAGAGTGTCAACCACAATTGATAATAAATTATAAAATTAATTTTCAAGATTGTAAATTTCTTATATGTTTTTATTCTTTATCAAATGAGTTATCCAATAAGTCATTTGTAATTTTGTTTTATGATTTGGGATGTTGATATTGTGTAAAAATAAAACTTTTGTATTTGTTTTACTTATCTTTGTGTTATTTTGTTTTAGATAGCAATGTTAGGATTTATATAATTTTAAAATTATTGAATAAGTATTAATAAGTTTAATTGAGTTCATTCTTGATATAAGTTGTAAATTCAAAATAATGCATTTTACATCAAGTAATTTGTTGCATAACTTTTCCAATGGCAAATACATGTTGTTTTCTTAAAAAAAAAAAAAAAAAAATCATGTGAAAAATACGGGTCAACCCGACCCGACCAGCAACCTGATTGACCCGAACCCGTTTTTAACCCACTTAAAATAACCCGTTTTGACCCGTGACCCATTTGACCCGTAACTCAATTGACCTGACCCGAACCCGACCCAACCCGCCTATTTTGCCATGTCTACACAACCCTAAACAAATAAAGCAATTTTAGAATTAGTATTTGTTGGATGAACTTTATGTTTACTCCATTGTATACAAAAATAACTGCTTAAAATTTATTCTTAGTAAAAATCTTTTCCTTTCTTTCATTTTCCTTTTTTTTACTCAAACTTTGAAGAATAATTTTCAGGCCATGATATGGGCAGAAATGTCTTTATCTACCTAAAACTTAAGTGAGGTCGGCAAAGTTATTACTTAATAGCAACAAGGGGATTCTGATGGAAATAACAGGGGGGTGATTATGAATAGACATGGCAAAACGGGCGGGTCGTGTCGGGTTCGGGGCGGGTCGTGTCGTGTCGGGTTCGGGGGGGGGGGTGATTATGAAGCTAGCATAAGTTAATTCCTAACTATAAGCAGGGTGAGCCCTCTCTGCACACCCCACCCCCGCAAAAAAAAATAATAATAATAAATAAATAAATAAAAACCACAAAAAATAAATAAGGAAAACGTAATGTTTTGCACTGCATTTTTCTATACTTGACTCAAAACTAATCAACTCAACCTTAATCCCAAATTAATTTTGGTAGACTCTATGGACACTTGTCAACTAATTTGGGCCAGCTCTACAGATCCTCATCATCTACTAATAATAATATACCAAATGCATTTTTTTCTCCCATTCTATCATATCCCAAATCATTGTCTCTCTCCCCTTTCTAGTTAATTTATCCTTTTTCCTTTTACACTCCCTTATTTTAGGCCCCTTTCTCTAGCATTTTTCACTCCAACTTGAATTAAATCACTTTTTCTCCCTAGCACACTAGCTGGTCTTTATTGCATATATCCAAACCATTTTTTATTTTCCATTGATAAGTTACAAAAGCACCTATTATGCAACTCTTTCCTATCATATCCATCTTGGGATTCCCACTCATCCATCTAAATACTCAATTTGACTAAAGTTCATTTTATAAATACGTTGTTTCTTAAAAGCCCAAAATTTCATCCCCTCAACTTAATCAGTATTTTATGATCATATAATACCCCCAATGCACTTCACCACTTCATGCACCTTGCTACTACTTTGTTACATCATTACAATGAGTAACCTTGTTCAACATACTTTGTAGCACAAAAATTTCACTTCTACTTATGTAGAACTAAACATTTCAGCAATTTACCTATATTTCCTTACTTAATCATGAAATGGAAATATATGAATGAACTGTCAAAGCAGCACTGTTAAACACATTTTTGGTTCTTATTATGACCCATTATCACTTTTTCAATATTAAAATCATTGCAACATCTTAAAAACCATATGAAAATGCCTTCAACACATGCAATTGGGGGAAGAGGGAGAAACAATGACTTGAAACATATTATGTTTACCTAATGCAGTGCACAACAGACCAGCAAGAGAATCAAGATATTTTTTCCCATTGATGTCATAAACATAGCAACCCTGAAACCGCCAATCAAGTTGATCATATAGATGAGGAATAACGCGTGTGTATATAAATATTTTATGTGCATGCCTAGAATTAGGTGTCTCAACTCTTTTTACACATCAGACTTTTCTTCATTTTTAAACAGAAAAAATAATATTAGAAAGTGCCAAAATAGGGGCACAACCCATGTACACAAGAAGTATACAGAAGGGAACAAACAAAACAAGGAAGAAAAAAAAAATGAAGAGGAATACAAATCAATTCCTGAAGTTTTAAACATCAAAACAACCTTTTAGAGAAGGATAACAAAAAACCCATTTATACAAATTTTTAACAGATTCAGTTTAACCTTTTGCCAATACAACTCTTTCCCTGCTAAAGCCCTAATGATTCTCTCCAACCGAAATCCCCAAGTAAAACAAGACAAAGAATGCTTTCCACCCTAACCACCCCCCCCCCCCCACCCCCCCCCTCTTCTCCTCCTTTTTCCCCTTCTTTCTTTCCCAATTTTTGACCCCGAGAAAGTAACAATTAACAACTGAAATGGACATGACCAACTCACTTCAAACAGTGCAAAGACTAACACCAAAATGCAGGAGCAACAGATTAACTGAGAAGCAAATGTTTCACTGATTACTTGGTCCTTTTTCCTTAATCATGAAGTGCAAATTAAGAACACAGTACTTATTAATAGCTTAGACAAATAGTTGACAATACCTCGGACCTTTCTATAACCAAAGGATGCAAATCAGTAGACTGCCACCCAGCTGTGAAAGGTGCAAGCATATCATGCCCCTTAAACCTGAGATAGTTAAGATATCTTAGTACCTAAATACATTGTATGCATGCACATATAAACAGTGACTACTCTGCAAACACATTGAAGAAATAAATGTAGATGTTCATGTACGAAATTGCACATTGAGAGAGAGACAGAGATTTATGAATACAAGTTATTAACATAGAAACACCATATACCCCTGATTATTTTTCAAATCACTAGTTGAATCTTCCTTTTGCAAAGATGCCCCTGTAGTACTTAATCTGGCCAGTATGGGAACCCGAAGTAGAGGCTCCTGCAAACTTGTTGAAGCAGTGACATGTTTTACATATGAATCAAGCTGTAAATAGAGAAGAAATAAATATCATTAGAGTAGAGAAAGAATGGATGGTGTTATTAACTAGGCATAAGAACTACACAAGACATTCAGGTGACATCCCATGGATGAAGCTTTTTTCCTTAAGTAGAGAAGGTAGACAACATCACATATAATAATGCAACACAAATCAGAAAAAGAAATGTTCTAGTACTATAACTGACAATGCACCATAAGTGAGATAATGGCACACAGTATTCTCAATGATCTTTTCAAACGCATAGTATTCAGCTTCAAAGTTTATCTAATAACTATTAACTAAAGATGGCAGAAAACATCACATAGGATAATGCAAGAAAACTCAGTTACATATTTCATTGTAGCAAATTGTTACTGCACCACCCAGTGAGATATATAATGGTGCAAATGATCTTCACCTACTGTGAGCACCGGTGCCCATGTGACGGGTATTGTTTGGTTACATATGTATCCTTATATGAATTTATTTACAAATGTATCCTTAATATTCATGAAAATTATTCCAAAAGAGTCGTCTGGCTGGGTATTGTTTGTTTAAAATCAAAATGAATGGATAATTTCATGGTTGTATTTTCTACAACCATAGTTGTTCCTTCGGGTTTCTCCTTGTTTCTCATGCAACCATATATAATTGCTCTTGCTTAGTTACCTCAAATTCCGACAATGAGGAATAACTACTTCATGGAAACTTTTAGACTCTCTGAAGCGCAAGTAAGATGCAATGCCTCTGCATCTGTATTTATATACTGTTCTGAAGATAGAATAAAAGCTAATGCAATAGTATTACCTAACATATACTTAGAATATGTGTTACTATTGAAACTTATACAGTGTTAGCATTGAAGCTCTTTTTTTTTTTTTTTTTTTTTTTTTTTTTTTTTTTTTTTTTTTTTTCTCTTCCAGTAGCTTGTATTGCCATTTGAAGCTTGTTGTTTTGATCTCTGAATATAACTAAAGTGCAACAGGAAGAACAATCCTTCAAATTCTCTACCCACTATTAAGACATAATGTGCAAATCACAACCAAATCATGAAGAGATAACTAGAAAAAGATATTCTTTTTTTTTTTTTGGTAAACCAACGCTGAAATAGATTAAGTACTAATAAGTCTGTTACAAAAAAGCTCAGCTTTGTCAAAAGCCAGCAAATCCTCCACCACAGGCAGTGGGTTAACAAAATTAACAAAATCCGACGAAAGGGTGGCTCCAAACTTAGCCAATGCATCAGCACATTGGTTTGCCTCCCTGAAAATGTGCTGAACATTTGTACTATGGAATTTGTTCAATAGGGTCCTGCAATCACCAAGCAAACATATTCTCAAAATGAACGTCAAGATATAATCCCCTCAAGCCATAAGAAAAGAATGTGATGCATTAATACTGATCCTAGCCGGTTGATTGATGAAGAATAATAATATAATACCATGGTAAAGCTCAATCAAATTCAAACCTATAGATTTTCATTAAAATTCTTAAGTTAATTTTGAGGCTGTGAATTGAAATCAATTTTAAAAGTTTACTGTTTCGACTTTTTTTTAATGGATTTATCTGAAAACAACTTAAATTATAGGAAAATTATATAATTTATTCAAGCCTTTTTATACCCGGTTACAATTTTTATTTTTTAAAAAAAGGAATGAAAAGAAAGAAAGAATAATTTTTTTTTTATATTATTATCTAAGGGAGAACTTAATAATTTAGACCTAGGGGTTAGGAATATATTTACTCCGGATTAGAAACCCTAGTGTAATATCCATTTCACTTATGTATAAATCTTGGACATATAAATATAATGAGTTTAAAATTATATATATGGTCTCTAATCTTTTGCTACTATGTTCAAACTGGTCTCTTCCACTAAGTGATAAATAGAAAATACTTATGTGGGTAACGGTTCAAATAAAATATTATTTGTATGCCACATAGACGGACACATATACAACACATCAGCATTAAATTAAAAAACAAAGAACCTGATAACTCAAAACTCACTCACGTGCAAGCAAGGGAGATTTGGGATCCAAATCCTAATTAGTCAATTCTCATTCATTTAAAGGCACCTCCTCAAATTCCTCCAAAGAGAACGGTGACCGATGAGACTCAAATGAGTGAAGACCGGCGGTGAGGACCAGCGGGTGTATGGGAGTTGGTGTAGATCAGATAGCATTGGGGAAGTTGCGTTATGCAGGAGGCTGATGAAGGATAAATTTGGCTTTAATGTACATTGCAAACTTTCTAGGTTTAAAAGGTTTTACTTTTTTATCACAAAATTTTCTTGGTGATTAATCACTGGTTGATAATATAATAAGTAATTGAGTTTTGGGTTTTATATATCTTTAAAATTGAATTTAATAGATTATTTTTTTAACAATAGTTTCTAAAATATGATAGTTTGTTCGAATTGTTTGGATATAGTTTGCCCAATACATTTTTCATCCCATAGGTTGTCTTTGCTTTCATACATTGGTTAGACTCATTGAATTCTTATGGGGCAAATTACAACTTATTCACCTGTAATTTAGCCGAAATTTAAAATGCTTAACTGTGATTTGAAATTTAACACTTTACCTACCTAAGGTTAGCTCAGCTAGAGTTCCGTAACTTACTTTGGTTTAAAACATGGCTAAATATGTAATTTTACTCCACTTTTATGTCCCTCTCCTCCAAAAACACAAAAAACATAAAAATACAAAATCAAATTAAATAAAAAATAATTCAACGGAACACTTGCAACGTGAGATTTCAAACCACAAGTAGGCAACTTAAAATTTGGTCAAACCTCAAGTGGGTAGAATGTCAACTTTCAAACCATAGGTAAGTAACTTAAATTTCAACTAAATCATAAGTAGGTAAGTTGTAATTTGTTCATTCATATGTGAAAGTTCAAATTATGTATATAAACACCCTTGAACGTTTAGACCCCCAAATTACAACTTAACCAATTCAAGTATTATGTCAAACAACTAGTGTGCGGAAAATGAACATAAGCTATAATAGAGAATTGGATAGACTATCTAAGCCAAATTAAAATCACAACCCACAGCAGATAATAAAAGGCAAAGATAAAAGGGAAGGAAGATGCAAACACAAAGACAACACGCGATGTGTTATCGAAGAGGAAACCAAAGCCCTCGGCGTAAAACCTCTTCGCCGCCCTTCAAGCGGTAAACAATCCACTAGAAAATGTAGTTGGGATACATGGACAGCAATAGACCCTCCAAGCCTAATCTACCCAGTGCACCTAAGCCCTCCAAGCTTCTTGCTCCAACGAGGTTGCGCCGAACCTTTTTCTTTTCTAACTTCCCGGATTCTGCTACTAGACCGTAGCATCAACCAATGAAGATTGGTTCCTTCCTAACTGCTTCCCAGCAATCCAAACAGCCCTCTCACAGTGATGAATATGGTAAGAACAAGGTTTGGTAAAATCCCTCTCAAGGATTTGACAATGGAGAGGAAGAGAGTTGAGAAATTTGAAGAGACTCTAATGTATAGATTGTGGGTGAATCAATCTTATTTTTCTTTAGGGTTTCTCTCTTAAAATTCTCTCTGGAAGCTCTCTTACATTTGTGGGTAAAAGGGGTATTTATACTGGAGTGAGAGAGGAATGTGAAACGTCAGGTTTTACAAAACAGGGGTGGCTAGCGGCTTGACCTCGCGACTTGACTAAGTCGCGAGATCCAGTCACGAGATAATCGTATGGCCAGTTGTCCTGTAGTGCTCCAGCTAGCATGACTGTTCACCTTTCGGCATGCTTGGCACGTGTGCTGCGTCTGGTGGCTTGCAGCCGCGAGTCACCCGCGAGGCCAAGCCGCGAGTCTCTGTTTTCTTGCACAATCTTGAGCAAACTTCACTCTATCTCACTCACTACCCTTACAACAAGCCCACCTAAATACAGGGTTACTAAATGATGAAATACAAGCAAATTTGGTATGGAATAAAGCCAATAAAATGGTTGATTAAATTCAACCTTACAATCTCCCCCTTTGACTATTCCGTGACAAAACCCTAAAACAGACTCTAGACTTAACATGTGAGTTGGGAATAGTTGAACAGAACTCACTCACACCTAACTCTAGAAGCTGTGTAGCACTTGAAACATAAGATCATGAAACTCTTGAAACACAACAATACACCATGATCATTGTATGCAGAAAAGCATGAAATGCATATAAAACAAGCTAAAGGTGATCAAGCAAAGATGAAGTGAAGAATCAAATCATGGCTTGATCAACCAAGTGAACACCACAAGGTAGTGATCACAGTGCTCATTCACACTTGGAATGAACACATGAACATACAAGTTAACAAGAGCAAAGCAAGATACTTGTATGCTCAACACTCAACCAATGCATAATACACTAAGTATATGCATCTAGGAACAATCCTACAAGGGCACAAGAGTGACAGTACATAAATCAAAATGCAAGACATTTAGATAGAAGTACTGATTTCAACATAGCATAAAAGGCTGCATTAAGCAAGGTACAAACCATAAAGCCTACAGAATATGCATAAAAACATTAACCCTAAAAGCTTACATAAGCACATGGGTACAAACCACAATATATCCTGAAAAACATCAACAATATATATAGAAGATTAAACCAAGATTGTAAGTTAAGAGTTAGAAACAAGAATACACCAAAACCACAGTGTATCAAACCCATATAAACATTAAATACCCAAAACATAAGCATATATAAACAATGTCTCTGATTTTGACAACTCCCCCTCAACACATTACTCCCCCTTAAGAGCTACTTTTCTGCTTCTCATCAACAATCTCATCAACAACAGAAAGAACATCTCCCCCTTTTTGACCGGAATGGCCAAAGGGTCACTGTCCATGCTGGGTGGTGAAGCTGTCAAGTTTTGCAGACAAAATATCAATCTGGTCCTGCATGGCTCTCATCCTCTCAGAATGCTCAGTCTGGACTCCTCTGATCCCATCAAGTCGTTCCAGAATGATTTGAAAAGCATCTAGAGGTGTATCTAAAGAAGTTGATGCTCTAGTCCTTTTGCCACTCCTCCTGGGTGTTGAGGTTGATGCATGCGCTGCTGCCTCTGCCTCAGTCTCCATTGGGACACCCTCTCCTTCATCACCTTCATCTTCTTCTCCTGGAAGCCTAACACTTATCCTTTTGCAGGTAAGCTTGTTAATTGCAGAGGGTGTGGACATGGGACTGATGTCTTGAGGGATTGGAACACCCTTCTTTCTAAAGATCCTCATTAGCAAACTAGGAAAGATCAGTTTTGGCCTAGAACTTGTTCTAGTCTCATCCACAATAGTGTCATATATGTGGGAACTGATGTCAATGAATGTCTTTTCTTTGAGATCCATCAGAAAGATTGCTCTTGCACAGTTGATTGTAGTCAACTTCTTTATGGGATATAGGTTAAACATCATGATTATTGTTAGACACCTCATGTCCACTGGAAAAGCTGTGGTATTCAGACATTTCCCTTCTCTCTGTCGACCTATCCTTTGTTGAACAGTTTCAATAGATACAATCCTATCTTTGTAATTGACAAACTCCTAATCTTCTAATCCTTCAAGCCCTAGCACATCATCAATGACATGTGCATCCAAAGTGAATTCTTTACCTCTAACCCAGCAGCTTTAATCATTCTCCCTTATCACAGCATTTGAATAAAACTCCCTAATCAAGGGTTCACACATTACAGGGAGATCACTTAGAAGCTTTTCCCATCCTCTCCCTTCAAAACAGCTGGGGATAAAGGAGTTTCTTAAATCCTCCAAATCTACAAATCTTTCTTGAATAATTCATGCTTTCAAGAAGAAATCCTTGTATCTCTCAAAGTGTTGAACCGACCTAAATAGATTAGAATCCATTTTCAATCGTTTGTCAGCCTTCTTTGCAGGAGTTTTCTTCTTCAGAGGTGAGGGAGCCATCTGTGAACAATCAGAAGAGGCCACAACAACATAATACAAAACATGTGTAGAACAAAACAGAACTTTGTTAGTGACAAGGACAAAAATGCCTCCACTCAGACGAACTAAAACAATTAAACCTCATGCTACTGAAATCAACCACACAGATGAACAGGCTTAAAAAGTGGACACACAAGAACAACAGGGAGAATGCAGGGGAGAATTAAAGCAGCAGAGATAGAAAATATCCTAAAGACAATGTGATGATAAAGACATGACTCATAAATAGCATAGTAAAACACATAGATGCTCTTAATAGATTCACACAATAGAACATGCACATTCAGCACAGTAAACTTCACATTCACAATAGGAACATTTTGAATCAACTTATCAGCACAAGTTCAGATAAAATAAAAAGAAACACTTAGCTAAGCACATGATGAAGACCAAAAAGGAAACAACTAAAAAAATTTCAAACTCAAGCAACAGCATCCACAAGCTAAGCATGAACATAAAGCAATAGCCGAAACACAAACCCATCTCAAAAACATAAACAAATGCGAAAAATCAAGGGGGAAAAACACAAAATCAAGTAGAAAGGAGTTCAAGAATGAAAACCCATACCTGTTACTTGAAGATTTTGAGCAGAAAATACGCAACAAGGGAGTTTGGAAATGGGTGCGCAGAGTGTTTGGGAAGGAGACAATGGAGAAAGAAGATGAACAGTCACAAAAGTTCGAGGGAAAACTGAGAAAGATTTAAAAACTGCCCCTATTTTTGCCAAACACGCGTTTTTCGCGACTAAAGAGAGTCGCCACAAAGTCGCCAGTTCAAGCCGCCAAAACACTCAAAGACAAAAGTTTGAAAAATTTTTCTAAGTGTTTTTCGCGACTAGAAGGTCTACCCGCGAGGGAGTCGCGAGCTGAGCCGCAAAAATCTCTGAGTAACCCTCGCGACTAGACCTTCCACTCGCAAACAAGTCGCCAAAAATGACCCGCGAAGACGCGACTGAGGCTCGCGACTTGACTTACCCGCGACTGAGTCACCAAAACAGGGCAAAAATGGATTTTTGAAATTTTCAGATTTTTTTTTTTAAAACAAAATACTTTCCAAAAACACCTAAAACACTCAAAAATCTTTTTGTGCTTGAATTAACAAAGATTGAGCATGTGAAAACACATTTCATCAAGTACAATCACACAAATGAATATGGTATTTATTGAACATAAACTTGTGTGTTGTGTGTGGATATCAACAATGAGATAGTCCTTAGTCTAATGTGAAACTTCAATGATCAATTCAACCAAGGCATACATAATTAGCACTAGATCATGTGATCCATCTCAATTATAGAAATATGTATATATGACCTCCCACAAAACTTGATAACATATCTTGGAGTTTTACATTTGACTCCACTTTCAATCATACCATTTGATCTTTTTGATCCTTTTTGAGACAATCACCTCTCATTGTGAGAGTGATATTTGATATTTCACTTTAATGAACTAGCCTTTGGCTTTTTGAATAAACACTCACTTTAATTTTAGGTCGCTTACCCTTTTTCCTAGTCGAATACTAGAATGTGTGACAGGCTTTTGCAGCTCAATATCTCTTTTCATTTGGAGATTTACATTTGGTGAGCTCTTTTTAGCAAAAACAAAAATAAAGAGTGGGAAGATATATAGACACAAGTCTACGCATGTCTCAAGATCGTCATAACCATTCACTAATCATTCATGACAAGTTTGAAGATCTATTTACAACAATCACATAGATTTCAAGATTTCTCCCACAGTGATATGAGTGCAAAGAAACAAGCAATGTTCGAAAATGCACAAAACCATTAGCACAAAGGTACAAGGCAAAACAGGTTTTGAGACAAAAACTCAACAATGTCAATCAAACTTTTTGATTTTCTAATTTTTTATGTGATTTTTGGATTTTTGACACTAGAAGAAAAAGATTGATCAAAAACAAAAAAATCAAAAGGATGCACAAGTAGACAAGCAAACAACCAACAGCAAAAACAACAAGCAAACAAACAAACATCGTCGCAAAACATAGGAAGTATTAATGCATGGACATATTGTAATGCTTATGCATGAGTACCCTTTTTCACCCACACGTCACTTACGTTTGGGGTGATTTCCTTATAGGATTGGGTACAGGAATTAGGGCTTTCGTGAGAAGCTTTCCAAGCAGTTGGTGAAAGCACCAATCATCTTCATCACGTTCATCATTCCGGGATCACCATTTTGATCTCTAGATTGTTCACCTGCCCAATTTCTTCTATCATTTCTAGGTCTTCGTGACCTTTGAGGAGTTGCACTATTCTTTGTTCTCAACTTTTGGCAATTTGGTCGAGTATGCCCTTGAAGTCCGCAATGATGACACACATAAGTTGCTCTAGGACCTCTTTATGGTCATGGGCGTGACTTGGCACGAGATTCAGACCTGCCCACATACTGATTGCGGGGATTCAACAACCGTTGGTTCTCCTCATTCTTCTTCTCCTCTATCTTGAGCTTCTCAGCAGTAAGGTCAACTTCAACTGGATCTTTTGCCTTTACAAACTTCACTTCTTTAGTGACAGTTCCAGGTGAGCTACTTCCTCCGGTATATCCTAATTCGGATTTGTCTGAAAAGCTCTTTTGAGATGAAATAACATCATCTAACTTCTTGGTGGTGACCCTCTAGATTTTAGCATTTGCTTGCACAACCTCTTGCTCAAGAAATCTCACTTTTGTGTAAGCTTCTGACAGCTCACCATTCAGTGTTTCTATCTCACATTTGTCCTCCCTATATCGGATTAGGAGACTTTTGTAATCCTCCTCTACCTTCTTCATTTTTCTCACAGCAGCCTTGGCCACCCTTGTGTACTCACCCGACTTCTCCAGGAGTGAGTTATAATTCTCTTGAAGATTGGTTGTGCTTTCATCTTCTTCAGCATCTGATTCTTCAACAATTCCCTGTGATTCTTCATCACTATGTTCTCCAAGGTCTCGTACAAGCAGATTCAACTCGTCTGAAGACTCAACATGAGCAATAGTCATAAAAGCTGAGTAGTTCCCCTCTCCATCACAGCTTTCTTCAGATTCTGAGTCAGATGAATCCGAGTCACTCAATGTTGTGGCATACACTTTGCCTTTCGATTTCAAGTAATTCGGACATTCTTTCTTAAAGTGTCCATGCCCGTTACATTCGAAACAAGTGACACCTTGTGTAGGTTGGGATTCTTTTCCATCTTTCTTTTTGAATTCCCTTTTCTCCCTTCCTGAACTTTGGAATTTTCCTTTATCACCAAATTTGCCATTATTTTTGAATTTCAAGAATTTTCTGAAATTTTAACAAGGTAAACAACATCTTTGTCAACCACATCTTCTCCTGATGAGTCATGATCCTCCACATTCTCATTAATGGTCTTAAGAGCAAGAGATTTACTCTTCCGTTGATTGGGCAGCAACATCTCATAAGTCTGAAGAGAACCAACTAGCTCCTGGACTTTGATGTCATCAAGATCCTTGCTCTCTTCAATCGCTGTCACTTTAGCACGAAAACTTTCCGGCAATGATCGAAGGATCTTCCTTACAATTTTAGAATCCTCCGTTTTCTCCCCCAAATTGAACTTGCTGACAACCACCTCATTTAGCTTCCCATAGAAAGAGTCAAAGGACTCATCCTCACTCATTTTGAGCTCCTCAAATCGAGTGGTCAGCATTTGCAACTTGTTGTCTTTCACTTTCTTTGCGCCTTCGTAGGTGGTTTCCAATATCTCCCATGCTTCTTTGGCAACGGTAATGTGGGAGATCCTGTGAAATTCATTTGGAGACACACCACAGAAAATAGCATTGAGTGCTTTACTGTTAGCATTAGATGCAGCGAGTGTTGCCTTATCCCATGTGGATTTGGCTGCCTCAGGTCTGGTCCAACCAATCTCAACAGCATCCCAAACTGATTCATCAATTGAGCAAAGAAATGCTCTCATGCGAACCTTCCAAAAAACATAATTACTACCATCAAAATATGGAGGTGCATTAAGGGATTGAGACCGATCCATCTCAAAAGGGAGTCAAGGATCACACAATGGTAATGAACCAATAAAAGTGTACCTGCTCTGATACTAAATGAAAGTCCAAATTATGTGTATAAACACCCTTGAACGTTTAGACCCCCAAATTACAACTTAACCAATTCAAGCATTATGTCAAACAACTAGTGTGCGGAAAATGAACATAAGCTATAATAGAGAATTGGATAGACTATCTAAGCTAAATTAAAATTACAACCCACAGCAGATAATAAAAGGCAAAGATAAAAGGGAAGGAAGATGCAAACACAAAGACAACACGCGATGTGTTATCGAAGAGGAAACCGAAGCCCTCGGCGTAAAACCTCTCCGCCGCCCTCCAAGCGGTAAACAATCCACTAGAAAATGTAGTTGGGATACATGGACAGCAATAGACCCTCCAAGCCTAATCTACCCAGTACACCTAAGCCCTCCAAGCTTCTTACTCCAACAAGGTTGCGCCGAACCTTTTTCTTTTCTAGCTTCCCGGATTCCGCTACTAGACCGTAGCATTAACCAATGAAGATTGGTTCCTTCCTAACTGCTTCCCAGAAATCCAAACAGCCCTCTCACAGTGATGAATATGGTGAGAACAAAGTTTGGTAAAATGCCTCTTAAGGATTTGACAATGGAGAGGAAGAAAGTTGAGAAATTTGAAGAGACTCTAATGTATAGATTGTAAGTGAATCAATCTTGTTTTTCTTTAGGGTTTCTCTCTTAAAATTCCCTCTGGAAGCTCTCTTACATTTGTGGGTAAAAGGGGTATTTATACTGGAGTGAGAAAGGAATGTGAAACGTCAGGTTTTACAAAACAGGGGTGGCTTGCGGCTTGACCTCGCGACTTGACTAAGTCGCGAGATCCAGTCGCGAGATAACCGTATGGCCAGTTGTCCTGTTTTGTCCTGTAGTGCTCCAGCTAGCATGACTGTTCACCTTCGGACATACTTGGCACGTGTGCTGCGTCTGGCGGCTTGCAGCCGCGAGTCACCCGCGAGGCCAAGCCGCGAGTCTCTGTTTTCTTGCACACTCTTGAGCAAACTTCATTCTATCTCACTCACTACCCTTACAACAAGCCCACCTAAATACAGGGTTACTAAATGCTGAAATACAAGCAAATTTGGCACGGAATAAAGCCAATAAAATGGTTGATTAAATTCAACCTTACAATATGTTTGTCTAATGAGTAATGACCACGTCAAGTTCAACGACTCCACCAATGAGAAGGACAATTAGAAGGTGCATTGACTTCATGGATAGAATCATGAAAGTCACTGCCGGCAAACTTTGGGGCTCACCCTTTCTCTCTCAACTAAAACATGAAGTTGGTTTATGGCTTGTGGGTCCTAAATGGACCGATCTGGATTTTGATGATTGGGGGATTTTGATTTGATCCCAAGAACTTGAGGTCTTCATTTAGTAGATGTGTTCTTTTCCTTTTACCTTTTTGTTTTTTGTTTTTTTTTTTTGTTTTGTTTTTTGTTTTTTGTTTTTTTGTTTTTTTTTTTTTTTTGAGTTTAATCATGTTCTGCATTGCACATACCATCTATGTTGGCAAAAAAAAATTGTTTTCTATTTGGAGCATTAACCACCTGCAAACATCTCATTTTTTCCTCTTACAACTTGAGCCCCGTTCCCCAATGACGATATTACTAGAAGGTCCACAACTAGTCTAGGGCCCAATTATAGAAAGTTTTTAACTTAGAATACGTTTTGGTGAAGGAAAAACCTATAGGAACCTAAGTTTGTGCGCACATGTTTAAAGCATGCATACACATACTTTGACCATGTGCTCGCACCTTCAAGTATGCACGTGTGTGTTGGAATACAAATGCCCTATAAGGAAAGTTTTTATTATAAAAATCATGCAAAGCTAATCTCACATTGGCTAGGAAGAGCCCTGCATCCCTCTCGGATCACTATAAAAAGCCTCAAATGCTCTTTTCCCAAAACACCAAATTCACTAGGAAATAGTGAATCAAGTAGAGACTTTTTAGGACAAAGTTTAACTACGAAATTGGTTACTCAATATCATTAACATTACTGTATATTTTGAAAATTTAACCATTGAATTACATGTTTTTTACACTTTTAATATACTTGTCAAATTTTATACTAATTGGATATTATTTACTATATGATTTATGAAATTATATTTTATGCATAATTTTAAACTATAAAAACTTGCAATTTAAATAATTCATTAATGACATAGTTATTAATCTTTACTTTTTTAGAAATTTTGCAAGTATAAAGGATATAAGAAAAAAAATATAGTTGTCTTTGATCATTAAACATGGTTGACTTTTATCTAACCATACCTATCTTACTCACTTTTTTGCGTTGATTTTAATTTTAAGGTCAATTTTCCCTTATAAGTCTCCTAAGTCATTGAAATTGGCTCATTTCTCATTCATTTTAGGTCCAATCTACATAAAATTCGCCAATTCACTCACAAGAACTTCATTATAACGTCGCCTTCATTGATATTCCTCAGGCCATTGGTGTAGCTATTCTTAAGCCATATTAGTTCTCCTTGGTCGCTGATGCATCTATTCTCAGGACCTTGTAGCTAGCCATCTTCCGACATTTATTCGTAATCTTCATCCCAGTTAACATGGTTCTTTCTCCTTTGTATCCAGTCCAATCGTCTAAGGCATCTTTGAATGATCTTCACCGTACCAGCTTATATTCCGAACTTAAGGCATCATTAAACTTCTACACTGATTTTAACTGGGGTGTCAATGTTCGACCCAACCTGCAAACACGACACGAACCCAACACGGTTTTTTTCGGGTTAGGGTTGGGCCTTAATGGGTTTGGGTCATAAACGGGTCGACCCGAAAGCGACACGATAAGAAACGTGTCATAAGCGGGTCAACCTGCGTAACCCGCAATAGACACGTTTGACACGCCAATTTATTTGTGTCAAACCCGAAATGACCCACTTAACACAATCCATTTAACTCGTATAACAAATAAATAATTATTTTATTTTAGATTTTTCAAATACCTTTTATATCCAACATATATTTTAAATTTAAAAAGAAAAGTAAGTAATTACAAATGAGAAAGGTAATCTTATTTGTTTCATTAGTTATTATTACTCTTACATTATTATTATTTAGTTCTTGTAAAACTGTTGAGGCATGATCATATTTTGTAACTACTAATACTTTTTTTTTTTTTTTTGGCATAGAACTTGTACAAATGAAATTGGATGAGCTTGTGGAAGATGTTATGAACTTGGACATCAACAAAGAATCTATGGATGATAATCGTGGTCATAGTCAGGATTAGTCTACTATTTGTTCAAATTCTTTCAATATTGATACTTAGCATTAGGCGAGTTCCAAGGATATTATATTTTTGTTGAACTATGTTATTTTATTTTTGTTAAACTATGTTATTTTGAATTTGGGTAGAAGAGTTGCGCTTCTTTTGGAGTGTAAAGAACTTATTTCTAGATGAATGTTATATTTTTATTGAACTATATTATTTTGAATGTGAGTCGAAGACTTAAAGTGTATGCACTGGTTTTTGGGATGTAAAAAAAAAAAAAATTTATAGATAAATGTTATATTTAATATTATGTAGGTTGAAATGAGTTGTGTTACATTCGTGTCAACCCAACACAATTCGTTTATTAAACGTGTCAAATGGGTTGGGTCAGGTCAACCCGCCTTATTAACAGGTCGGGTTAGGGTTGAAAGATCCTGACACGATTATTAAATGGGTCGGGTTAGGGTTGAGCCATTTAGTCTAATACCCCTACCTCGACACGACACGAACCCGACACACCAACCCGAATTGACACCCCTAATTTTAAGGGGAAATATTAATTAAAGATATTGTTTGTCATGTGATTATGTAAAATGGTTTAAGAGACACAAATATATTGTGAGTCCATATGTAGAGCTAGCCCCTATCTGTTCTCTTCCTAAGTTCTTTTTAATAAACAATGCTTAGAGTAGAGATATAGCTTCTAAGAGCTTTCTCTGTGATCATAGGTTGTTAATTTGAACCATATAACCCTTGTATTCTTATTTTCTATTGCCTCTGCTAATTTTCAATCTCTACAATTGTCTCTTTGTTTTACAAAATTTAACAATATTCACAACGTTATAATTTATAAAATACAATCTCTATTTTTTAATATTCATAGGCGATTTTTTTAATCTTAATTTTGAGGTGTTCAATTATTTTTGTGATAAGTAACATATTGAATTATTAAACTCATTTGATTATTTTTGATGATGTTGGTTCGTTTGCTAAAAATTTATTTTTCCACTAGTTATCATTCCATGAATATCTAGTTGCTCGTGTTTCATACTTTCATGGCGCGCAAAACAATGATATAAACTATAAAGGCATAACTGGAATATAATTTGAAACTTAGGACAACAATTAACTGAATTAAGTGTAATATTTTATATTTAAATATGACTTCAAAAATATTTATTTGATTTTCTAAATTATCATTTTATTTATTTAAGTTTCTTATCTTCTGATTCTTTTGAACGGTAGACGGGAAAAAGAAAATCATTATCCATAACAAGGTTTCCCTCCAAACTATTTTCGAAAGAAACTCTTCAAACTCATTCTATATCTATTTATTAGGTGTGAATTTTGAAAATCTAACCATTAAATTGCATGTTTTCTATGTTCTTAACACATATGTCAAATTTTGTTTAAATCATATATTATTTACTATATGACCAATAAACTTATTTTTTTATACATAATTTTAAATCACAAAAATGTGAAAATTAAACATTTGATTGATGACATAGTTACTAATCTTTGATTTCTAGAGTTTTACAAGCATGACAAAAGTAATAAGAACATACAATTCAACGATTAGTGTAGGTGCTCAGAAAATAAAGGCTCAAGCCCACTAAGAACAGTGATACCTTATCCTTCAAACCAAGCCCAAACAATAAAATTTCTTTAGAGGGTGAGAAAACACTTCAAGTTCAATTCTAAACTAAGTCCTGGTGTATGGCCGAAGAGATTAGAGTGATAGAAAAGAGAAATTCAAGTGGTGATTAAGAATAATGCTCTCCTCGGGTAGGTCTAAGGATTAGTTTCTTATATATGAATTTTACAAGTTCTAAACCAAGTAATACACTGTTCACTTCCTTGTTTTTCTATTTGTTAGAGAAAAAATGTCCCCCTCTATTTATAGAAGGTTCCCTTCCTTTTATATCCTCCTTCCTTGCATCATATCCCTCCATCTGTGAAAGTTCAAAAACGTGTAAAAACACCTTTGAACGTTTAGACCCCCAAATTACAACTTAATCAATTCAAGCAATATGTCAAACAACTAGTGTGCGGAAACTTAACATATGCTATCATACGAAATTGATTAAAAACTATCTAAGCCATAACAGATTAAAATCCACAGCAGATAAATAAAAGGCAAAGATAGAGAGGAAGGAAGATGCAAACACAAAGACAACACGCGATGTGTTATCGAAGAGGAAACCGAAGCCCTCGGTGTAAAACCTCTCCGCCGCCCTCCAAGCGGTAATCAATCCACTAGAAAATACAGTTGGGATACAAGGACAGCAATAGACCCTTCAAGCCTAATCTACCCAGTGCACCTAAGCCCTCCAAGCTTCTTGCTCCAACGAGGTTGCGCCGAACCTTTTTCTTTTCTAGCTTCCCGGATTCCGCTACTAAACCGTGGCATCAACCAATGAAGATTGGTTCCTTCCTAACTGCTTCCTAGAAATCCAAACAGCAGTCTCACAATGATGATGATGGTGAGAACCTGGTTTGGTATAATGCCTCTCAAGGATTTGACAATGGAGAGGAAGAGAGTTGAGGAATTTGAAGAGTCTCTAAGGTATAGATTGTGTGTGAATCAATCTTGTTTTTATTTAGGGTTTCTCTCTTAAAATTCTCTCTGGAAGCTCTCTTTCAATCGTGGGTAATAGGGGTATTTATACTGGAGTGGAAGAGGAATGTGAAACGTCAGGTTTGGCTCGCGGCTTGACCTCGCGGCTTGACTATGTCGCGAGATCCAGTCGCGAGATAACCGTATGGCCAGTTGCCCTGTTTTGTCCTGTAGTGCTCCAGCTAGCATGACTGTTCATCTTCCAGCATGCTTGGCACGTGTGCTGCTTCTGGCGGCTTGTAGCCGCAAGTCACCCCCGAGTCCCAGCCGCAAGTCTCTGTTTTCTTGCACACTCTTGAGCAAACTTTACTCTATCTCACTCACTACCCTTACATCAAACCCACCTAAATACAGGGTTACTAAATGCTGAATTACAAGCAAATTTGGCACAGAATAAAGCCAATTGGATGGTTGAATAAATTCAACCTTACAATCTCCCCCTTTGGCTATTCCGTGACAAAACCCTAAAACAGACTCTAGACTTAACATGTGAGTTGGGAACAGTTGAACAAAACTCACTCACACCTAACTCTAGAAGCTGTGAAGCACTTGAATCATATGAACATAATACTCCTGAAACATAACAATACACCATGATCATTGTAAGCAGAAAATTATAAAATGCATATGAAACAGGCAATATGTGATCAAGCAAAGATGGAGTTATGAAACAAACCATGGCTTGATCAACCAAGTGAACACCACAAGGTAGTGATCACAGTGCTCATTCACACTTGGAATGAACACAAGGACATACAAGTTAACAAGCACAAGGCAAGACACTTGTATGTTCAACACTCAACCAATGCATAATACACTAAGTATATGCATCTAGGAACAATCCTACAAGGGCACAAGAGTGACAGTACATAAACCAAAATGCAGAACATTTAGATTAAAGTACTGATTTCAACATAGCATAAAGGCTGCATTAAGCAAGGTACATACCATAAAGCCTACAAACTATGCTTAAAACATAAACCCTAAAAGCTTACAAATGCACATGGGTACAAAGTACAAAACATCCTGAATAACAGTTTACAAAACACAATATATCAACTTAAAGAGAAGAAGAATGTAAAGACACTCCCCCTTAGGTAAAGACACTCCCCCTTTGATCATGCCTATCTCTCCTCCTTTTTGTCATGGAATAGGCTAGTCATCCTCTTCCAGCTTTCTCTGAATTTGATCCAGTTGTGTTTGAAGAGAAGTAAACTTCATATCCCACCGAGTGCTTTGATGGTGTAGAGAAGCTGTGAGTCCAGACATCTTTGTATTCAACTCATGGACAGAGGATACAATGCGATCAAGTTTCTCATCCAGGGAGAGAGTGCTAAACTAAGAGTCACTGTGAGATGCAGAAGTTTCTGGTTTGGCTCTCTTCCGACTATGTCCAATGCTTGCATTGAATGTACGCATGTTGATTGGACTTGGTTTGGACATAGGAGATTCATCAGCCATTGGATAAATTCCCTTGAGCTTCAAGATCCGTGAAATGAGACTGCAGAAAGGAACGCATATCCGAGACTCAGTTCGAAGAATCGTTTTGCGCAGAACATGAAAAATATGAGCACAGATGTCTATTTCCACATCAGAGATTAGATCATGAAGAAACAAAGCCCGACCAAGGTTCATATACCCAGTGCTTGATAAAGGGTACAAATTGTGAAACATTACAATTGTAAGCACTCTCAGTTTTGGAGAGAGAGAGGAAACACTAATGGAATTGCCATTGGGCGAGAATTCCAAGTCTTGACCAAGACTTTCTTTAAGAAGCTCCTCATCAGGACAGAGATCAACGTAAACCAGCGAATGTCAGAAAATGGGTCTGTTGATGTGAAGAATTTCTGCCAGATATGCAGGAGAGACAGAAAAGCTCTTTTTCCGAACCCAGCACTTAAGTTCATCTCCTTCCACAATTGCGTTGGCATAAAATTCTTTTACCAGCTCTTCATACGCGTCATCCGGATCAGAGAGAAGGTAATTCCAATCCTTGTGAGCAAACCATTTCGGAATGTCAGTGTCATGAAGTGAGGGCTGATCCAAAGCTCTTTCTAGTAATGGTTTGGCATGAAGAAAGAAATTCTCATAAGACTGATAGGCTGCATATGATCTGAACTTGTTGGGATCGAATCTCTTTGATGAAGAGCGAGTCCCTTTTGGTTGAGGTGGGAAATCATCAACATCTATTACCGGTTCCTTCCCTTTGGAACTACCTCCTTTTACAGCAGCTTTCTTGAATGGTGACATGACCAGTCTGCATTATGAACAAGGGAAATGACAGAACACAATCCAACAAACTTTATTAGCAGTGGGTTAGTGGAAATATAGGGACAATGAAGAAACCCTAATAGCTGGATGAAAATGGTCAGAAAATAGCAATGAGGGACACAAATGGCTCAAATTGAACTACACAGAAGAGGGAGTCCAAATAGAACCACATAATCAGCTGAAAAAGGACCCACATTCAACAACACATCAACAGGATCCCACACAGGATCATAGTGAAACACGACATCAACAGCAGATCAGACAAAAATTAGCTAACCCTAGCTAAGCACATGATAAAGAACAAAACCACCCAAAATAAACTAGCTCAAAAACAGAAACACAAGCTTCCAAAGACTAAGCATGGACAAAGAGTAATAGTTGAGCTAAAAACCCATCACAAAATCACAATCAAATGTGAAAAATCCAGAGGGAAAACCATAACAACAAGTAAAATAGAGTTCAAGAAAGAAAAACCATACCTGTTAGTCGACGATTTTGAGCTGAAAAGAGGCAAACAATGGAGATCGAGAATGGAGGCACGGCGTGAATGGGTAAGAGCAGATGAGAAGGACAATGAATAGTCACAAAAAGATCGAGGGAAAAACAAAAAGTTTAAAAACTGCCCCTGTATGTCCAAAACACGCGATTTTCACGACTGAGACGAGTCGCCAAAAAGTCGCCAGATCAAGCCGCCAAAACACCCTAGGACGAAAATTTGAAAATTTTTCTAAGTGTTTTTCGCGACTGGAAGGTCTACCCGCGAGTGAGTCGCGAGCTGAGCCGGGAAAATCTCTGATTGAACCTCGCGACTGGACCTTCCACTTGCGAACAAGTTGCCAAAAATGACCAGCGAAGATGCGACTGAGGCTCGCGACTTGACATACCCGCGACAGAGCCGCCAAAACAGGGCAAAAACTGGATTTTTGAAATTTTCAGATTTTTCAAACAAAATACTTTCCAAAAACACCTAAAATACTCAAAAATCTTTTTGTGCTTGAATAAACACAGATTGAGCATGTGAAAACATATTTCATCAAGTACAATCACACAAATGAATATGGCATTTATTGAACATAAACTTGTGTGTTGTGTGTGGATATCAACAATGAGATAGTCCTTCGTCTAATGTGAAGTTTCAATGATCAATTCAACCAAGGCATACACAATTAGCACTAGATCATGTGACCCATCTCAATTATAGAAGTATGTATATATGACTTCCCACAAAACTTGATAACATGATATGGAGCTTTACATTTGACTCCACTTTCAATCATAACAATTGATCTTTTTGATCTTTTGAGTCAATCACCTCTCATTGTGAGAGTGATATTTGATATTTCACTTTAATGAATAAGCCTTTGGCTTTTTGAATAGACATTCACTTCAATATAAGGTCGCTTACCCTTTTTCCTAGTCAAATACTAGAATGTGCGACAGGCTTTTGCAGCTCAATATCTCTTTTCATTTGGAGATTTACATTTGGTGAGCTCTTTTTGGCAAAACAAAAATAAAGAGTGGGAAGATATATAGACACAAGTCTATGCAAGTCTCAAGATCAACAAAACCATTCACTAATCATTCATGACAAGTTTGAAGATCTATTTACAACAATCACAAAGATTTCAAGATTTCTCCCACATAGATATAAGTGCAAAGAAACAAGCAATGCTCGAAAATGCACAAAGCCATTAGCACAAAGGTACAAGGCAAAACAAGTTTTGAGACAAAAAAAAACTCAACAATGTCAATCAAGCTTTTTGATTTTCTAATTTTTTTTTTATGTGATTTTTGGATTTTTGACATAAAAGAAGAAAAAATGATTGAACAAACAAAGAAAGAACCAACAGAATTCACAGATGGACAAACAAACAATAAACATGTTGCACAAAGGGCTAACAAAGAAGTGTGTGCCACATCACAAGCAGACATATCAAATTATAAATATGTGAAGCACACAACACACAAGAGAATCAAGGAATTGTACCGACACCAATGGTCTTACGGAGTGATTCAAACCGTGGACCATCGAGAGGCTTGGTGAAGATGTCCGCCTTTTGATTGTCGGTGTGTATGAACTCAAGACACACAACTCTTTCCTCTACCAAATCCCGAATGAAATGGTAGCGTATCTCTATGTGTTTAGACTTTGAATGCTGGACTGGATTCTTGGAAAGATTGATGGCACTGGTGTTGTCACAGAAGACACACATCGTTTCTTGAGGAATTCCATAGTCATGAAGTAATTTCTTCATCCAAAGAAGCTGAGTGCAGCAACTTCCAGCAGCGATGTATTCTGCTTCTGCAGTAGATAGAGACACTGAATTCTGCTTCTTGCTCATCCACGAGACAAGATTGTTACCAAGATAAAAACAGCCGCCTGAAGTGCTTTTCCAATCGTCTACACTGCCAGCCCAGTCAGCATCTGAATACCCAACAAGACAATCATTTGAGTCTTTTGAATACCACAGACCATAGTTTGCAGTACCATTCACATATCGAATGATTCGCTTAGCAGCAGTCAGATGAGATTCCTTCGGATTAGCTTGGTACCTGGCACAAACGCCCACACTGAAAGCAATGTCTGGTCTACTGGCTGTAAGGTAGAGCAAACTTCCTATGATGCTCCTATACAATGTAGGACTTACTTCAACTCTCGACGAATCCACATTCAGTTTAGTGGAAGAGCTCATGGGGGTGGAGACATGTTTTTTGGAGTCTAGTCCAAACTTCTTGACAATGTTTCTGGCATACTTCTCTTGAGATACAAATATACCCTCCTTCTGTTGTTTGACTTGAAGACCCAAGAAAAATGTGAGCTCCCCCACCATACTCATCTCAAACTCCTTCTTCATTTCCTCAGAAAATTCAGTAGCACGATCTTCGATGGTTGCCCCAAACACTATGTCATCAACATAGACTTGTGCCACAAGGAGATAATCTTCATCATTTTTGACAAACAGAGTTCGATCGGCATACCCTCTGTTGAAACCTCTGTCTAGAAGATAATGTGTAAGACGATCGTACCAGGCTCTAGGCGCTTGTTTTAAGCCATAAAGGGCTTTCTTCAATCTTAATACATGATCTGGAAAATGAGGATCCTCAAATCCTTTTGGTTGCTCAACAAATACTTCTTCATTTAGATATCCATTCAGAAATGCGCACTTTACATCCATTTGATACAGTTTGAAATTCAAGGTGCACGCAATGGACATGAGGATTCTAATGGATTCGAGTCTTGCCACCGGAGCAAAAGATTCATCAAAATCCACTCCTTCTACTTGAGTGTATCCTTGAGCTACTAACCGAGATTTGTTTCGAATTATCTCTCCATCTTCATCAGTTTTGTTTTTAAAAATCCATTTTGTGCCTATAACATGAATGTTCTCAGGCCGTGGAGCAAGTTCCCACACATCATTCCTCACAAACTGATTTAGCTCTTCATGCATTGACTCAACCCAATTCTCATCTTGAAGAGCCTCTTCAACCCTTTTTGGTTCAAACTGTGCAAGATAACAGTGATACGTTACATGATTGGCTAGTAGAATGTTTCCTTTCCTGAGGCGAAGACCGTCATCAAGAGATCCTATGATATTACTTTCCGGATGATTCTTGATAACTCTCGAAGATGGCCTTTTTGAAGTGGAAACTTCATCACTACGAGAGATAGGAGGATGGACTTCCGGAGGAGTAAGAGGGCTTGATGTTCTAGACATCGATCTCGTTTCCATTCTTGGGTTGATGGGAGTCGATTCTACTTCTGGTATAGGTTCTTCACCTTCTATATCCAAAGCTTCTACCTCAACATCGGCCTCTTTGGTGCTCGGCCCTTCTACATCATCAATCATTTCCACCTTAGGTAAGGCATCATCAATCTTGACATTTATGGACTCCATCGCAGTTTTTGTTCTCTTGTTAAACACTCTATACGCTCGACTTGTAGTAGAGTAGCCAAGAAAAATACCCTCATCACTTCTCGCATCAAACTTCCCAAGATTCTCTCGATCATTTAGGATATAGCATTTACTTCCAAACGCCCGGAAATACTTCACTTTTGGCTTCTTCCCATTCCATATCTCATAGGCAGTCTTCTTTGTACCAACTCGAAAAAAAATCCTATTGCCAATGTGACACGAGGTGTTGACAGCTTCTCCCCAAAATTTTTGAGGTATTTGCTTGTTAAGCAACATGACTCTTGCCATCTCCTAAATCACACGATTTTTTCTCTCTACCACTCCATTTTGTTGTGGAGTTTTGGGAGCTGAAAATTCTCTTTTAATTCCATTCTTCTCACAGAAGGACTCGAATCTTGCATTCTCAAATTCCCTCCCATGATCACTTCTAACTTTGGCTATCGGAGTCCCTTTTTCGTTTTGTAGTTTCTTGCACAGAATCTCCAACCTCTCACAAGCTTCTGATTTTTCTCTAAGGAAATCAACCCAAGTGTATCTTGAGTAGTCGTCCACAATAACCATAATGTATCTCTTCCCTCCTAGGCTTTCAGTTCTGGTAGGCCCCATTAGATCAACATGAAGTAACTCCAAGCACCGAGAGGTGGCTATCACATTCACCTTGTGATGACTTGCCTTAGTTTGCTTCCCCATTTGACACGCACCACAAACGGTCTTCTTCACTTTTCCAAACTTAGGAAGTCCCTCGACTGCTTCAAGTTTTGAAACTTTTGCTACTTGTTTGAAGTTGGCATGCCCAAATCTGTGATGCCACAACTCCAACGTATCCACACGAGCACTTCTACACGATATGGATGCCGTGGGAACAATTCCATAACAGTTATCAGTAGTCCGATTTCCTTCCAAAACCTGAATCCCCTCTTCATTGATGATCAAACATCCCTTCTTAGAGAATTGTACCAGAAAACCATCATCACAAATTTGAGTGATGCTCAGCAAATTCGCCTTCAGCCCTTTTATGTACAGCACATCTTTCAACAGCGGCAAACCAGGTATCTCAATGGTTCCTTTGCCTAGGACTTGAGCATGACTTCCATCACCAAAGGTCACATAGTCACCGACCTTTTCTTTGAGTGTCTTGAACAGAGACTTATCCCCTGTCATATGGCGAGAACACCCACTATCAAGATACCACAAACACGCATTAAACACCTTCAATGAGGTATGCACAAATAGGTGCACATGTGACAGACATTCTTGACCTTCAAACACAAACTCATCATCAGTTTTCATGCTTCTTTCAGTTTGATTTTTCATTTTCAGATTCTCAATCATCTCACACAACATTCTATTCTTTCTTTTATATTTCTTAATCAATGATTTAGATTCAGATATGCTACTGTGTAAGACATAATTCTGATTTTCAAAATATTCCAGCATGTGAACAAAAGCTCTAGCATGTTTCTTAGTTTTTAACAACTCTATAAAATCATCAGTAAGACACCTTTCAGTCATATGCATAGAGTCATTTTCACAAACACTTAAGCTACAATTCAGCATGGTATATTCCAAAACAATCAACCACAACACAAGGGTCTAGGATCACACTTAGGTAATAAAACCACAACAAGTGTACCTGCTCTGATACCAATTGAAAGTTCAAAAACGTGTAAAAACACCTTTGAACGTTTAGACCCCCAAATTACAACTTAATCAATTCAAGCAATATGTCAAACAACTAGTGTGCGGAAACTTAACATATGCTATCATACGAAATTGATTAAAAACTATCTAAGCCATAACAGATTAAAATCCACAGTAGATAAATAAAAGGCAAAGATAGAGAGGAAGGAAAATGCAAACACAAAGACAACACGCGATGTGTTATCGAAGAGGAAACCGAAGCCCTCGGTGTAAAACCTCTCCGCTGCCCTCCAAGCGGTAATCAATCCACTAGAAAATACAGTTGGGATACAAGGACAGCAATAGACCCTTCAAGCCTAATCTACCCAGTGCACCTAAGCCCTCCAAGCTTCTTGCTCCAACGAGGTTGCGCCGAACCTTTTTCTTTTCTAGCTTCCCGGATTCCGCTACTAGACCGTAGCATCAACCAATGAAGATTGGTTCCTTCCTAATTGCTTCCCAGAAATCCAAACAGCAGTCTCACAATGATGATGATGGTGAGAACCTGGTTTGGCATAATGCCTCTCAAGGATTTGACAATGGAGAGGAAGAGAGTTGAGGAATTTGAAGAGTCTCTAAGGTATAGATTGTGTGTGAATCAATCTTGTTTTTCTTTAGGGTTTCTCTCTTAAAATTCTCTCTGGAAGCTCTCTTTCAATCGTGGGTAATAGGGGTATTTATACTGGAGTGGGAGAGGAATGTGAAACGTCAGGTTTTACAAAACAGGGGTGGCTCGCGGCTTGACCTCGCGGCTTGACTAAGTCGCGAGATCCAGTCGCGAGATAACCGTATGGCCAGTTGTCCTGTTTTGTCCTGTAGTGCTCCAGCTAGCATGACTGTTCATCTTCCAGCATGCTTGGCACGTGTGCTGCTTCTGGCGGCTTGTAACCGCGAGTCACCCGCGAGTCCCAGCCGCGAGTCTCTGTTTTCTTGCACACTCTTGAGCAAACTTCACTCTATCTCACTCACTACCCTTACATCAAACCCACCTAAATACAGGGTTACTAAATGCTGAATTACAAGCAAATTTGGCATGGAATAAAGCCAATTAGATGGTTGAATAAATTCAACCTTACAATCTGTATGTCTCAAGGCATTCGTCAGGATACTTGTCCCCTCAAAACTTTGCTAAAAGTAATAGAAGGGGCTGCTAGTTATGAAATTATTGTTTAGGTGTCATTTCCACATTAATGCAGTTAATATGGTTGGTGTAGGACATTTAATGAGGAGGTGAGAAGTATATCTTTCAAGAAACTAGCAATATTTTTAATAAAACAATCTCCCTTCCAAACAAATTATAACACGCTACTAAAGAGAAAAAAAAAAAAAAAAAAAATTTAAGAATACACTACACAAAAACCATTGAACCTGCGCCTCTTCCCTTCCTAAGACATAGATCTCTCTTTCCATTTCTATGTTTATAGTCTGTTGTTTCGACTACTGCCAACCCTCAACTCTCGCCTCTAAATCCTGGTACGTATTTTTTTTTCTTCGTCTAGGTTTTTAGTTTGTAGAGAGCTATGTTCTATACCTATAAATTTTGCATGTCTTTTTAATTAGTTATCACATGCCCTTTTAGTTATTCGTTGAGCATTCCTAAATTTGCACCTTTGCTTGATACAACTATGAGGACATAAATGGCTACAAATTATTTCCAACCACATTGTTTTTATTATTATTATTATTATTTATTTCTTTATTTCTTTATTATCTTTCACCTCTTGCCCAGGCCTTTTGGAGACTTAATATGTGAAGATCAAGCAACTTATCAAAAATTTATTTTGGGTAGTAAGGTTCTCTGCTTTTCTTTAGAAACTCTTTACTCTTGGCTTTCTTTCAGCATTTTATTATTTTCATTACTTATTATCATTACTTCAATTGTTTTGGGTAGTAAGGTTCTCTGATTTTCTTTAGGAACTCTTTACTCTTGGCTTTCTTTCAGCATTTTATTAATTTCATTACTTATTATCATTACTTCAATTGTTTTGGGTAGTAAACCTTATAAATGCGTGAATGTGGCAACTTACCAAGAATTTATTTTCATTACTTATTATCATCAATATATATATATATATATATTTATATATATAGAAGCAGAGACCTTATGTGAAAGTGTATGAAGTCCTGCCAAGTAGTACTCTAATTTTGCATTTAGCCTTTCTTTACCTCTTTCTTTAACTTTTTTTTACTGTTACCCAAAATTTCGCATTAACTTATTTTAAAGTTATCTCATTAATTGCCTAACCTTACACCACACCTTTCTCTATTCTTTATGTCTTTTAGTATATCCATTGTTTTAGTATTTTATTTAAAAAAAAAAACATAAATAAAATAAAATAAGTAAGGACTAACAATAATAACTAACGAGATAATGCCCTAAAGAGAGATAGAGACACACAAAAGTGTTGTGGATTGTTAAATAAAACACACTATTTCACTATATATTACCAAAATAAAAGACTTTAACAAAATATTTGAAAGACAAGAAAGAAGAATCTAAGGGGTCACCACCTCCGTTATATTGGCCTCCCACCACCATTATCTACGGGTAATTTTTTTTCTTTTTTCTTTTTAAATTAAGGACTTAAATATGATTTAGGTTTAGGTAATTTGGTTGGATAGTTTTTTGTTTTGGATATATAAGTAGAGATAATATTTGGTGCGCAATGTAAAGCCATATTCTACCATAGTTTAATTTTAAATCATCCATAAGACACATGTATACACACTTGCCTATACCATGTCTTAGTGTTGCACTATCGATGAGTGGAAGACAGTCAAAGAGTTGGACATACTTTTATTTCATGGCATGAAATATGTGAGCACAACACATATTAGTTGATTTTCATGGTTCCATTACTCTGTTGCATTTATTTTTGGTATCATGATTCTTTAAAAATTAATATTACCTTAAGAAAGCTATAAATATACAGTAAAACTACTAAACTAATTTTTAATATATCAAAATGTATATGTTTCTTTATTCTAATTTAGTTTACTTTTTCTTTATAATATATGTACAATATTATCCAAAATCATCTTATATAAAATATCACAAAATTATCTGTGCATCGCACGGTTAACTTACTAGTTACTTCAATTATTTTGGGTAGTAAACCTTATAAATGCTTGAATGTGGCAACTTACCAAGAAGACCATTTATGATTCTTTTTTCTTTTTTCTTTTTTTGTTCATAGTTTAGGGTTTAGACCCAGTAACACTTATTGCTTTATTTTTCTATAATTAATAATAAAAAAAACATTTATTTTGTGGTTTCTCATGTACCTCTTTCTTTTCTTTTTCTTTTTTAATTCATTTTGGTTTTGCAGGGTTGCTTGGAACACACAACCCAGAAGTGGAAAGAATTAATGGGTTGTATTTATCTAATTTTTCCCATGCAGATGCAAAGATTTTTTTATGGCATTCCTTACTTAATTTCACGTATAATGAGGAATACACATGGAAGATAATTGAAGGTTCCGCCACAAATTTCACTACTCTAGTGATAGCAAATTGTGATTGTTGTACAGTACTAAATGTAATGTGAATGTCCCATTTCAAAACAAAAAAGTGATGTGAATGCATTTTATGTGAAATTAATGTTACAATAATTACGATCTATCTATAAATTGTGAATTTTTTTTTTTTTTTTTTTTTTTTTATAGTATGTACTAAGGATTTTGCGGTTTTTCTAATCATTTATTTCTCTTTGGTTTCTCAATTCCACCTCAAAGTATTTGAGTATTTGAAGAAATGATTGAACCAAATTTACTCTCATTAATTTCTTATAAAATTTTGTTTTGGTTTAGGTGTGCAAAAGCAAAAACTATCCCTAAGGCTAGATGTAAGAGAGAGCTTGAGAGAGAAGGTAAACAACTTTGACATAACATCTGAAGTCTTATGTTAGGTACATACAATTTATTTTCATTGTCATAGTTTTTTTAGAAAACTACTTTATATTGCTTGAATATGGATTTGATCCATTTTATCTTTGACTATTTCTTTGTTGATGCTTATAGGGAGCTCAATTAGAGGGGAATTCAAAAGGTGAGTTTGAAAAATCCTAGAGATCTTATGGTTATTGGGATCAATATGATTCTAGGAACTTCAGTAATGGTATAAATTCATAATCAATTTGAGTTTTTATTAAATTATTTGAGTCTATCATAGAAACAGGCAAGTTTTCATGCATAGCATAGATTTTCAACTAATTTACAAATAAAATATAACCAAAAACATTTGACTTGTAGCGCGGGTTTTTTTATTCATTATTTTTAAAGAATTCTCTTTCATCATTGTTGGATATTTATAGCTGAATAACATGGTTGTTGGTTCTACCACTCCTATGCTTTAAATGATTATAGTCTTTGTGATAATGTCACAGCCCAATTCATTTGTGAGTTTAGATTGATTTTAGTTTGATTTCAATAGGATGGTGTAAAAAGTTGGATCCTATTACTTTTTTTTTTACACCGAAAATTTACTTTCATAAAATATTTGTATGGACAAAAAGAATGTCCATCTCTCTTTCATTTTTTTGCACAATTATGTAAAAGGTTGGAAATTTTTTTCATCAAGTTTTGTAATTTGTATGTGCTGATACAAGAATTAGATTAATTCTTTATGACATTGTAGTGTTGTAAATCTTATTTTGAAATAGAATTTTTATAGATTAACAAAACAAAAAAGTCTCTCCTTCCCTTACCAAAGTGCATAGATTTTTTATTTGTTTTAAGATCATCAAACTGCACCGGTTATCAATAAGAAGTTGATAAGCAATTTTTTTTTCTTTAAATGTTTGATTTCATTTCTAATTAGTTTCACAACATGCTCTTGGCCATATTATGAGGAGAAGGTGAAACTTTATTCATTTTCAAGCTATTTTCTTTGAGAGAAGTATATATATAACTTCTTTTTTTTTTTTTTTTTATCTCATGCGTGGAACGAGTTAGCGATTAGTTACTCCTAATTATCAAAGAAAAAAGAGCACGTGATCTACTATTAAGCATAAAATCATGAACTACAAGTTTACAATAGCATTAGCTTTTAACCTAGTTAGGGTTCCAATTAAAAAACACTAAATTAATGAGTTCTTGAGACCCTTTATTGTTACATATTGTTACTACCACCAACTTCTTTTGATGATAGTCTATAGGTCTTGTTTCTTCTGCTAGCACTTACTCTTCCAATCCACTAAACCGCTTTAATGAAGCGGGTTACGTAGGGGATGGAGGTTGAGGAGCAGTGTTGTGTGTTGCTGTTGAAGCCGGGATTAGGGTGCTGGGATTGGGCACAGATGGAGGGACATAAGCCCTCAGCAGTCGGCGGCGCAATGGAGAGACATTGTGACAGGCAAAGGCCTTTTGGATGGTTGTTGATGAAGGTACTTGACCATGCAGTGAGTCAAACAATTGGTTTTGTTTCATCATTTGAAAGTTCAAATATGTGTATAAACACCCTTCAACGTTTAGACCCCCAAATTACAACTTAACCAATTCAAGCATTATGTCAAACAACTAGTGTGCGGAAAATTAACATAAGCTATAATATGGAATTGGAAAAACTATCTAAGCCAAATTAAAATCACAACCCATAGTAGATAAAAAGGCAAAGATAAAAGGGAAGGAAGATGCAAACACAAAGACAACACGCGATGTGTTATCGAAGAGGAAACCGAAGCCCTCGGCGTAAAACCTCTTCGCCGCCCTCCAAGCGGTAAACAATCCACTAGAAAATGTAGTTGGGATACATGGACAACAACAGACCCTCCAAGCTTCTTGCTCCAATGAGGTTGTGCCGAACTTTTTTCTTTTCTAGCTTCCCGGATTCCGCTACTAGACCGTAGCATCAACCAATGAAGATTGGTTCCTAATTGCTTCCCAAAAATCCAAACAGCCCTCTCATAGTGATGAATATGGTGAGAACAAGGTTTGGTAAAATACCTCTCAAGGTTTTGACAATGGAGAGGATGAGAGTTGAGGAATTTGAAGAGACTCTAATGTATAGATTGTGGGTGAATCAATCTTGTTTTTCTTTAGGATTTCTCTCTCAAAATTCTCTCTGGAAGCTCTCTTACATTTGTGGGTAAAAGGGGTATTTATACTGGAGTGAGAGAGGAATTTGAAACGTTAGGATTTACAAAACAGGGGTGGCTCGCGGCTTGACCTCGCCTTGACTAAGTCGCGAGATAACCGTATGGCCAGTTGTCCTGTAGTGCTCCAGCTAGCATGACTGTTCACCTTCCGGCATTCTTGGCACGTGTACTGCGTCTGGCGGCTTGCAGCCGCGAGTCACCCGCAAGGCCAAGCCGTGAGTCTCTGTTTTCTTGCACACTCTTGAGTAAACTTCACTCTATCTCACTCACTACCCTTACAACAAGCCCACCTAAATACAGGGTTACTAAATGCTGAAATACAAGCAAATTTGGCATGGAATAAAGCCAATTAGATGGTTGAATAAATTCAACCTTACAATCTCCCCCTTTGGCAATTCCGTGACAAAACCCTAAAACAGACTCTAGACTTAACATGTGAGTTGGGAACAGTTGAACAAAGCTCGCTCACACCTAACTCTAAAAGTTGTGAAGCATTTGAATCATAAGAACATGAAACTCCTGAAACACAACAATACACCATGATCATTGTATGCAGAAAAGCATGAAATGCATATGAAACAAGCTAAAGGTGATCAAGCAAAGATGAAGTGAAGAATCAAATCATGGCTTGATCAACCAAGTGAACACCACAAGGTAGTGATCATAGTACTCATTCACACTTGGAATGAACACATGAACATACAAGTTAACAAGAACAAAGCAAGATACTTGTATGCTCAACACTCAACTAATGCATAATACACTAAGTATATGCATCTAGGAACAATCCTACAAGGGCACAAGAGTGACAGTACATAAATCAAAATGCAAGACATTAAGATAGAAGTACTGATTTCAACATAGCATAAAAGGCTGCATTAAGCAAGGTACAAACCATAAAACCTACATAATATGCATAAAACATTAACCCTAAAAGCTTACATAAGCACATGGGTACAAAAAGGTACAAAACACAATATATCAACTTAAACTGAATAAAATATAACAACTTAAACTGAAGAATAATGCGAAAACACTCCCCCTTAGGTAATATCCTCCCCCTCTGATCAGGCCTATCACTCCCCCTTTTTGTCATGGAATAGGCTATACATCCTCTTCTAGCCTTCTTTGAATTTGATCTAATTCAGTTTGAAGTGAAGTAAACTTCATATCCCATCGAGTGCTGTGATGGTGTAGAGTAGATGTGAGACCAAACATCTTTGTATTCAACTCGTGTACAGAGGATACAATGTGATCAAGCTTTTCATCAAGGGAGAGAGTGCTGAAATGAGAGCCACTGTGAGATGCGGAAGTTTCTGGTTTGGCTCTCTTCCGACTATGTCCAATGCTTGCATTGAATGTACGCATGTTGATTGGACTCGGTTTCGAGAGAGGAGATTCATCTGCAGTTGGATAAATTCCCTTGAGCTTCAAGATCCTTGAAATGAGACAGCAGAAAGGAATGCATGTTCGGGACTCAGTTCGTAGAACCGTTTTGCGCAGAACATGAAAGATATGAGCACAGATGTCAATTTCTACATCAGAGATTAGATCATGAAGAAACAAAGCATGTCCGAGGTTCATATACCTAGTGCTTGATAAAGGGTACAAATTGTGAAACATCACAATTGTAAGCACTCTCAGTTTTGAAGGAAGAGAGGAAACACTAATGGATTTTCCATTGGGTGAGAACTCCAAGTCTTGTCCAAGACTTTCTTTGAGAAGCTCCTCATCAGGACAAAGATCATCATAAACCGGTGAGTGTCGGAATATTGGTCTGTTGATGTGAAGGATTTCTGCCAGATATGCAGGAGAGACTAAAAAGCTATTTTTCCTAACCCAGCACTTAAGTTCATCTTCTTCCACAATCGCGTTGGCATAAAATTCTTTTACCAAATCTTCATACGCGTCATCCAGATCAGAGAGAAGGTAATTCCAGTCCTTGTGAGCAAACCATTTTGGAATGTCAGTGTTATGAAGTGATGATTGATCCACAGTTCTTTCTAGAAGTGGTATAGCATTTTGGAAATAATTCTCATGAGACTGATAGGCTGCATAGGATCTGAACTTGTTGGGATCGAATCTCTTTGATGAAGAACGAGTCTCTTTTGTTTGAGGTGGGTAATCATCAACATCAATGACGTGTTCCTTCCCTTTGGAACTGCCTCCTTTCACAACTGCTTTCTTGAATGGTGACATGTCTAGTCTGAATCATGAATAAAGGAAATGACAGAACACAATCCAACAGACATTATTAGTAGTGGGTTAGTGGTAATTTAGGGACAATGAAGAAACCCTAATAGCTAGATGAAAATGACTAGAAAAAAAAAAAAAAGCAATGAGGGACAAAAATGGCCCAAATGTAGCTACACAGTAGAGTGGGTCAGATTAAAACCAAACAATCAGCTTAGAAAAACACACTGTCAACACAGGAACATTTTGAATCAACACATCAACAACGGATCAAGCAAGATGAGAAACCAACAAATAACAAACCCTAGCTAAGCACATGATGAAGAACAAAACCAACAATTTAATAAAGCTCAAAACTGAAACAAAACCTTCCACAAGCTAAGCATGGACAAAGAGTAATAGCCGAGCTAAAAACCCATCTCAAAATCACAAACAAATGCGAATAATTCAGAGGGAAAAACACAAAAACAAGTAAAATAGAGTTCAAAATAGAAAACCCGAACCTGTTACTTGAGGATTTTGAGCTGAAAAGAAGCAACAATGGAGATCAAAAATGGAGGCACGGTGTGAATGGGTAAGAGCAGTTGAGAGAGACAATGAACAGTCACAAAAAGATAGAGGGAAAACTAAAAAAATTTAAAAACTGCCCTTATTTTTGCCAAACACGCGTTTTTCGCGACTGAAGTGAGTCCCCACAAAGTCGCCAGTTCAAGCTGCCAAAACACTCAAGAACAAAAGATTGAAAAATTTTTCTAAGTGTTTTTCGCGACTGGAAGGTCTACCCGCGAGGGAGTCGCGAGCTGAGCCGCCAAAATCTCTGAGTAACCCTCGCGACTAGACCTTCCACTCGCGAACAAGTCGCCAAAAATGACCCGCGAAGACGTGACTGAGGCTCACGACTTGACTTACCTGCGACTGAGTCGCCAAAACAGGGCAAAACTGGATTTTTAAAATTTTCAGATTTTTCTAACAAAATACTTTCCAAAAACACCTAAAACACTCAAAAATCTTTTTGTGCTTGAATTAACAAAGATTGAGCATGTGAAAACACATTTCAACAAGTACAATCACACAAATGATTATGGCATTTATTGAACATAAACTTGTGTGTTGTGTGTGGATATCAACAATGAGATAGTCCTTAGTCTAATGTGAAGCTTCAATGATCAATTCAACCAAGTCATACACAATTAGCACTAGATCATGTGATCTATCTCAATTATAGAAATATGTATATATGACCTCCCACAAAACTTGATAACATATCTTGGAGCTTTACATTTGACTCCACTTTCAATCATAACATTTGATCATTTTGATCTTTTGAGACAATCACCTCTCATTGTGAGAGTGATATTTGATATTTCACTTTAATGAACTAGCCTTTGGCTTTTTGAATAAACAATCACTTTAATTTTAGGTCGCTTACCCTTTTTCCTAGTCGAATACTAGAGTGTGTGACAGGCTTTTGCAGCTCAATATCTCTTTTCATTTGGAGATTTACATTTGGTGAGCTCTTTTTAGCAAAAACAAAAATAAAGAGTGGGAAGATATATAGACACAAGTCTATGCATGTCTCAAGATCATCAAAACCATTCACTAATCATTCATGATAAGTTTGAAGATCTATTTACAACAATCACATAGATTTCAAGATTTCTCCCACAGTGATATAAGTGCAAAGAAACAAGCAATGCTAGAAAATGCACAAAGCCATTAGCACAAAGGTACAAGGCAAAACAAGTTTTGAGACAGAAGCTCAACAATGTCAATCAAACTTTTTGATTTTCTAATTTTTATGTGATTTTTGGATTTTTGACATAAAAGAAGAAAAAGATTTATCAAAGATAAAAAGAAGCAACAATATGCACAAATAGACAAACAATCAATAATCATGCTGCACAAAGAGCTAACAAAGTAGTGTGTGCCCCAACCCAAACAAGCTTATCATATTATAAATATGTGAAGCACACATCATACAAGAGAGTCAAGAAATTGTACCAACACTAATGGTCTTACGGAGTGATTCAAACCGTGGACCATCGAGAGGCTTGGTGAAGATGTCCGCCTTTTGATTGTCGGTGTGTATGAACTCAAGACACACAACTCTTTCTTCTACCAGATCCCGAATGAAATGGAAACGTATCTCTATGTGTTTAGATTTTGAATGCTGGACAGGATTCTTGGAAAGATTGATGGCACTGGTGTTGTCACAGAAGACACACATCGTCTCTTGAGGAATTCTATAATCATGAAGTAATTTCTTCATCCAAAGAAGCTGAGTGCAGCAACTTCCAGCGGCGATGTATTCTGCTTCAGTAGTAGATAGAGACACGGAATTTTGTTTCTTGCTCATCCACGAGACAAGATTGTTACCAAGGTAGAAACAGCCGCCTGAAGTACTTGCCCGATCGTCTACACTACCAGCCCAGTCAGCATCTGAATACCCAGAAAGACAAGCATTTAAGTCTTTTGAATACCACAGACCATAGTTTGAAGTACCATTCACATATCGAATGATTCGCTTAACAGCAGTCAGATGAGATTCCTTCGGATTAGCTTGGTATCTGGCACAAACACCAACACTGAATGCAATGTCCGGTCTACTGGCTGTAAGATAGAGTAAACTCCTAATGATACTCCTATATAAGGTAGGACTTACTTCTACACTAGAAGAATCAACATTCAGTTTAGTGGATGAGCTCATGGAAGTGGAGGCATGTTTTTTGGAGTCTAGTCCAAACTTCTTGACAATGTTTCTAACATACTTCTCTTGTAAAACAAATATACCCACCTTCTGTTGTTTGACTTGAAGACCCAAGAAAAATGTGAGTTCCCCCACCATACTCATCTCAAATTCCTTCTTCATCTCCTTAGAAAATTCAATAGCACGATCTTCAATGGTTACCCCAAACACTATGTCATCAACATAAACTTGTGCCACAAGGAGATAATCTTCAACATTTTTGGCAAACAAAGTTCGGTCTGCATACCCCTTTAGGCGCTTGTTTTAAGCCATAAAGGGCTTTCTTCAGTTTCAATACATGATCTGGAAAGTGAGGATCCTCAAATCCTTTTGGTTGCTCAACAAACACTTCTTTATTTAGATATCCATTCAGAAATGCACACTTTACATCCATTTGATAGAGTTTGAAGTTCATAGTGCATGCAATGGACATGAGAATTCGAATGGATTCGAGTCTTGCCACAGGAGTGAAGGATTCATTAAAGTCTACTCCTTCTACTTGAGTGTATCCTTGAGCTACTAACCGAGATTTGTTTCGAATTATCTCTCCATCTTCATCAGTTTTGTTTTTGAAAATCCATTTTATGCCTATGACATGAACGTTTTCAGGCCTTGGAGCAAGTTCCCACACATCATTTCTCACAAATTGATTCAGCTTTTCATGCATTGACTCAACCCAATTCTCATCTTGAAGGGCCTCTTCTACCCTTTTTGGTTCAAACTGCGCAAGATAGCAGTGATATGTTACATGATTGGCTAACAGGATGTTTCCTTTTCTAAGGCGAAGACCTCCATCTGGAGACCCTATGATGTTGCTTTCCAGATGGTTCTTAATTACTCTTGAAGATGGCTTCTTTGATGTGGAGACTTCATCACTTCGAGAGATAGGAGGATGAACTTCTGGAGGAGTAAGAGGACTTGATGTTCTAGACATCGATCTCATTTCCATTCTTGGGTTGATGGGAGTCGATTCTTCTTCTGGTGTAGGTTCTTCACCTTCTATATCAAGAGCTTCGACCTCAACATCGGGCTCTTTGGTGCTCGGCCCTTCTCCATCATCAATCATCTCCACCTTAGATAAGGCATCATCAATCTTGACATTGATGGACTCCATCACTGTCTTAGTTCTCTTGTTAAAAACTCTATACGCTCGACTCGTAGTAGAGTACCCAAGAAAAATACCTTCATCACTTCTCGCATCAAACTTCCCAAGATTCTCCCGATCATTTAGGATATAGCATTTACTTCCAAACACCCGGAAATACTTCACTCTAGGCTTCTTTCCGTTCCAAATCTCATAGGCGGTCTTCTTTGTTCCCACTCGGAAAAATATTCTATTGCCAATGTGACACGAGGTGTTGACAGCTTCTCCCCAAAATTTTTGAGGTATTTGCTTGTTAAGCAACATGACTCTTATCATTTCCTGAATCACCCGATTTTTCCTCTCTACCACTCCATTTTGTTGTGGAGTTTTGGGGGTTGAAAATTCTCTTTTGATTCCATTCTTTTCACAGAAAGACTCGAATCTTGCATTCTCAAATTCCCTCCCATGATCACTTCTAATTTTGGCAATAGAGACCCCTTTTTCCTTTTGTAGTTTCTTGCACAGAATCTCCAACCTCTCACATGCTTCTGATTTTTCTCTAAGGAATTCAACCCAAGTGTATTTTGAGTAATCATCCACAATGACTATAATGTATCTCTTTCTCCCTAGGCTTTCAATTATGGTAGGCCCCATTAGATCAACATGAAGTAACTCCAAACACCGAGAAGTAGCAATCACATTCACCTTGTGATGACTCGCCTTTGTTTGCTTTCCCATTTGGCATGCACCACAAACGGTCTTCTTCACCTTTCCAAACTTAGGAAGTCCCTCAACTGCTTCAAGTTTGGACACTTTAGCTACTTGTTTGAAATTGGCATGCCCAAATCTGTGATGCCACAGCTCCAACATATCCACACGAGCACTTCTACACGAAATGGGTGCCGTGGGAACTATTCCATAACAGTTATCTGTAGTCCGATTTCCCTCCAAAACCTGAATCCCATCTTCATTGATGATCAAGCATCCCTTCTTAGAGAATTGTACCAGGAAATCATCATCACAAATTTGAGTGATGCTCAACAGATTTGCCTTCAGCCCTTTTATGTATAACACATCTTTCAACAGCGGTAATCCAGGTATCTCAATGGTTCCTTTGCCTAGGACTTGAGCATGACTTCCATCACCAAAGGTCACATAGTCACCAACCTTTTCTTTGAGTGTCTTAAACAGTGACTTATCCCCTGTCATATGGCGAGAACACCCACTGTCAAGATACCACAAACATGCATTAAACACCTTCAATAAGGTATGTACAAATAAGCTCACATGAGACAAACATTCTTGACCTTCAAACAAAAACTCATTATCAGTTTTCATGCTTCTTTCAGATTGACTTTTCATTTTCAGACTCTCAATCATCTCACACAACATTCTATTCTTTCTTTTATACTTCTTAATCAATGATCTAGATTCAGATATGCTACTGTGTAAGACATGATTCTGATTTTCAAAATATTCCAGCATGTGAACAAATATCCTAGCATGTTTCTTAGTTTTTAACAACTCTACAAGATCATTAGTAAAACACCCTTCAGACATATGCATAGAGTCATTTTCACAAACACTTAAGCTACAATTCAGCATGGTATTTTCCATAACAGCTACCACAACACAGGGGTCTAGGATCACATTTAGGTAATAAAACCACAACAAGTGTACCCGCTCTGATACCAATTGAAAGTTCAAATATGTGTATAAACACACTTGAACGTTTAGACCCCCAAATTACAACTTAACCAATTCAAGCATTATGTCAAACAACTAGTGTGCAGAAAATTAACATAAGCTATAATATGGAATTGGAAAAACTATCTAAGCCAAATTAAAATCACAACCCACAGCAGATAAAAAGGCAAAGATAAAAGGGAAGGAAGATGCAAACACAAAGACAACACGCGATGTGTTATCGAAGAGGAAACCGAAGCCCTCGGCGTAAAACCTCTCCGCCGCCCTCCAAGCGGTAAACAATCCACTAGAAAATGTAGTTGGGATACACGGACAACAATAGACCCTCCAAGCCTAATCTACCCAGTGCACCTAAGCCCTCCAAGCTTCTTGCTCCAATGAGGTTGCGCCGAACCTTTTTCTTTTCTAACTTCCCGGATTCCGCTACTAGACCGTAGCATCAACCAATGAAGATTGGTTCCTTCCTAACTGCTTCCCAGAAATCCAAACAGCCCTCTCACAGTGATGAATATGGTGAGAACAAGGTTTGGTAAAATGCCTCTCAAGGTTTTGACAATGGAGAGGAAGAGAGTTGAGGAATTTGAAGAGACTCTAATGTATAGATTGTGGGTGAATCAATCTTGTTTTTCTTTAGGGTTTCTCTCTCAAAATTCTCTCTGGAAGCTCTCTTACATTTATGGGTAAAATGGGTATTTATATTGGAGTGAGAGAGGAATGTGAAACGTCAGGATTTACAAAACAGGGGTGGCTCGCGGCTTGACCTCGCGACTTGACTAAGTCACGAGATCCAGTCGCGAGATAACCGTATCGCCAGTTGTCCTGTTTTGTCCTATAGTGCTCCAGCTAGCATGACTGTTCACCTTCCGGCATGCTTGGCACGTGTGCTGCGTCTGGCGGCTTGCAGCCGCGAGTCACCCACGAGGCCAAGCCGCGAGTCTCTGTTTTCTTGCACACTCTTGAGCAAACTTCACTCTATCTCACTCACTACCCTTACAACAAGCCCACCTAAATACAGAGTTACTAAATGCTGAAATACAAGCAAATTTGGCACGGAATAAAGCCAATTAGATGGTTGAATAAATTCAACCTTACATCATTTTTTGTTCTCCATGGAAGATTCTGCAAGCCAAGTGTGCAGGAATGCTCATTAGAGAAATCACTATCATGACTACAAGAAGCATGATGTTTTTCTCTATCTAACTAATACTAACTAGTGTAGTGAGTTCAGAGCAATTTGGATGATGTGAAATAACAGAGAGTAGAGAGAAACTAAAATTCTCATTCACTGAATGAAAGGTACAAATGAATTAATTGACATATAATTACTAACTAAGCTGCTTATATACAATCCCAGAAAAAAGAGCATTACTCCAGGCGCTAAACTAATTAACCGTTTTTCAACTAATCAACCAATTACAATTTGACAGCTGGCTTCCCTTCTATCTAAACTCTGTGTTCCTTTCACACGTGTGTCCTGTGTGATTTCATTAATCAAAACGCTCCGTTTCAAGTCTCCTCTTGCTTCTGTCGTTCTGTTCTTCAGCCTTGCTTTTCTTCTGTTGTTTTTAGTGCTGTTGTTTCTGTCGTTTGTAATGCTTTCGTCTTCAACACTCCCCCTCAAGTCCAGAGTATTAGGCTTTGTGTCTTGAACTAAGGAAGCTATCTGTAATTACTCAAATTGCTCCTTTAACAACTTTGGTTGAAAAATGTCTTTCAATCCTAGTTTCTCTGTCAATCTCACAAAAGATGAAAAACCCAAAGCTTTTGTGAAGATGTCTGCAACCTATGAATTTGTGGCAACATGGAAAGTCTTAATCATTCCCTCCAAAATTTTATCTCTCACTAAGTGGCAATCAACTTCTATGTGCTTGGTTCTTTCATGAATGACCGGATTTGCTGCTATATACAGTGCAGCCTGGTTATCACAAAATAGCATAGCTGGTCTTGAATGCTCAATCCTCAAGTCCTTCAACACTTGCAAAACCTAAGTGATTTCACAAGCTACACTTGCCATAGCTCTATACTTAGCTTCAGCTGAGGATCTGGACACGACTCATTGTTTCTTTGATCTCCAAGAAATTAAGGAATCTCCCAAATAGACTACATAACCAGTGAGGGACCTCCTTGTGTCTGGGCATCCAGCCCAATCCACATCACAGAAGGCCTTGATATGCAACTCTGTGTTGCTTGGGAAAAATATGCCTTTACCTGGTGACCCTTTAATGAATTGTAGCACCTTGTGAGCTACGTGCAAGTGTGGTTCCCTTGGCTATGAAACAAACTGACTCAACCTATGCACTGCATAAGTCAAGTCAGGTCTTGTCAAGGTAAGGTATAAGAGTCGTCCAATTAATCTTCTATACTGATCTGGTTCTTCCAACAACTTGCCTTCATATTTGGACAACTTCAAGTTTTGTTCCATGGGAAACTTAACAGGTTTGCTGCCAATAAACCCAGTGTCCTTGAGGATTTCTAAAGCATATTTTCTATGGTTAAGATTGATTCCTTCATCAATCCTAGCAACTTCCAATCCTAGGAAATACCTCAATGAGCCTAGATTCTTCAAACCAAACTTATCATCAAGAACTTTCTTCAAATTATTAACACAAGCAACATTGTTTCCTGTCAAAAGTATATCATCAACATATACCAATAAAACTGTGAATGAAGCTCCTTGTGTATGAGTAAACAAGGAGTAGTTAGACTTGGATTGGACAAACTCCATTTGTAGAATAGTTGAGGAAAACTTCTCAAACCATTGTCTGGATGCTTGTTTGAGACCATAGAGACTCTTATTCAGTTTGCAAACCAAATGATGCTCCCCCTTGCTGTGAAAGCTAGGTGGTAAACACATGTAAACATCCTCAAGCAACTCCCCATGAAGAAGGCATTATTTACATCCATTTGATGAAGAGACCACCTGTTCACAGCAGCCAATGACAAAACAATCCGAACTAAAACTGATTTTGCAACTGGAGAGAAAGTTTCTAAATAGTCCAGCCCATGCTTTTGAGTGAAACCCTTGGCTACAAGCCTAGCTTTGTACCTCTCAATAGTACCATCAGGTAAGTACTTAACTCTCCACTCAGGAAATTGCACTGCCTGCTGAAAAGAGACAGGCTCGGATGGAGTGGAAGAAACAGCCATGACAAAAGAATGAAAGGTAGGTCCAAGATGTGAGTAACTCAAATGATCTGAAAGAGCATAAGGCAGACCTGAACTGGGTTTGGTACTAGCAAAGTTACAAGAGTAATCAGACAAGTATGAAGGAGGCTTGTGGGACCTAGTGGACCTTTGAAGGGGAACAATGGAACCAGAAGGACAAGGAGGAGGATCACAAGACTGGGAAGAAGTAGGAACATCAGAATCAATGAATCAATAGAAGAAGTTCTGTAGAAACAGGTTCCACAGAAACAGAGCTAGGGTCAGGGAAAGGAATTGAAGTGGAATGAGGAATGGAGGAAGAGCAAGGAACAAGGACAGACTCAACAGAATCTATGGTGGTATGAGGAAAAACAAAATCATCCAAATAAGAAGTAGAGGGTTGAGAACATTCAGCATAAGGAAAGATAGTTTCATAAAAGATAATATCTCTGGAAATATGAACTAAATTGGACTCAATATCAAGAACCTTGTAGCCTTTAATGCCATGAGGATAACCAAGAAACACACATTTTCTGGCCCTAGGTGCAAACTTCTGCCTATTGTGAGATAAAGTAGAAATGAAACACAAGCAGCCAAAAGTCCTTAAATGGTGATAAGATGGAGAAGAATTGAAAAGCATTTCATAGGGACTCTTATTGCCTAATGCTTTAGAAGGAATTCTATTGATGAGATGAACAGCAGTCAAGATGCAGTCACCCCAAAAACATAAAGGAATGTGAGATTGAAAGTTCAAAGCTCTTGCAACATTGAGGATGTGCTGATGCTTTCTTTCAGCAATACCATTCTGTTGAGGAGTATCAACACAAGAAAGTTGATGCAAAATGCCATTAGAATGAAAAAATTGTTTCAAGAAAAACTCAGTACCATTGTCACTTCAAATGGTTTTGATCTTGCTATCAAATTGAGTTGAAACCATTGATGCAAATTTAGGAAACAGAAATTGAGTTTCAGATTTATGTTTAAGTAAGTAAACCCATGTGCATCTAGTAAAATCATCCACAATAGTCAAAAAATATTTGTAACCATCAATGGTATTAACAGAAAAGGGACCCCATAGGTCACAATGAATCAATTCAAAAGGCTTAGTGGTTACATGAGAGCTGGAGGGAAAAGAAAGCCTCTTTTGCTTTGAAAAAGGGCATACATCACAGCAAGTAGCCTTATTTTGAACATCAATATCTACAAAGTGCTTCAACAATTGAAGTTTTGACAAAGAAAGGTGTCCTAATCTAGAATGCCACAAATCTGAAGAAGAAATGTGACTGACATTAGTGGCAAGAGCAGCTGATCTTGATGGAGGAACAAAAGCTTGAAGCAAATATAGACCATTGCTTTGCTTACCTAGACCAATCATGCTCCATTGAGCAAGGTCCTGGATGAAACACCAATCACCAAGAAATATAAGGCAACAAAATTTATGCTGAGTGAGTTTGCTAACTGAAATGAGATTGAAATTAAAGGATGGAACACACAATACATCTGTGAGTGTGAGTGTAGGAGAAATTTGCACAGTGCCAATGTGTGTTACTACAACCTTTTCCCCATTTGGCAAATAGACACAAGAATGGACTATAGAAGTGATTGTGGTTAATTGTGATACTGAGTGCAACATGTGATCAGTAGCCCCAGTGTCAAGAATCCAAGAATTAGACTTAAAACAATGTTTATCAATGACTTGGGCTAAAAAAATAGAATGAGACAAATTGGGAGCAATCCAAAAGGGATTACCTGAGAAATTGAAAGAAGATGATGAAGCTAAAGCAACTGTAGGAAATGAATTAGCTGTAGTAAGAGGAAGAGTAGGTGCCATCACTAAAGCAACCTGTGAAGCAGTCTGAGTACCAATGCTATTTGGAGTACCAAAACCTGAACTGGATGCAGAATGAGCCTTTAGAAAATTGAGAAGCTATTCACATTGAACCTGAGAAATTGGGCATTGAGGCTGAGTGGTCTGTTGACAATTCTGAAGACCAAAACCACCAGGAAAACCTCCAAAATTTGGCTGTGAAACACCAAAAGGAGTCTGAAGACCAATGTTGAACTGATTAGCATCACAAGGTTGAACACTGGGAAGACCATCAAAACCAAAACTTCCTGTGATTTGATTAGCCATAGCATTATTTCCACCTTTTGGCTTATACCCTGGAGGGTATCCATGAAGTTTGTAGCACTTATCTGCTATGTGACCAGTGAAGCCACAGTAAGTACAAACTGGTCTCTCCTTCTTGAAGTTACCTCCTTTACCTCCATTATTCCGAGCATGACCTTGATTACTAGCATGACCTTGATTACCTTGAAAGGACTTACTACCATTCACATACATAGCAACAGGATCCAATTGCTGAACCACATTAATAGTGTTGCCAATGTTTTTCCTTTTCTCTTCTTGTAAAACCAATGAGCACACCTTGCTAAGAGGGGGGAAGGGCTCAATGAGCAAGATTTGCCCAATCAAGGTCCCATAACTGTCATTCAAGCCCATTAAAAATCGAAAAACATGTTCTTTATGCTGTGCATCTAGTTGAGACGACTCAGAACCACAAACACAAGCACAATTGCACACTGTGAAAGGTTGATTATTCATAAACTCATCCCATAGAGTCTTGAATTTGGTGAAGTAAGAACTCACCGAGAGTGATCCTTGAACCAAATGTGAAATCCCCTTTTAAGCTCAAACAGTCTTGGAGTGTTGTCCTGAGATAACCTATTCTTGAGATCAATCCAAAAATCTTTTGCTGAATTGATGTACATAACACTAGCCTTAAGATCAGGACTGAGTGAATTGGTCAGCCATGATAGGATCGTAGTGTTGCACCTATTCCAGGAATTGAACAAAGGTGAGGTTGGATCTGGTTCTGAAATTGAACTATTGACAAATCCAAACTTATTTCTGGAACTCAGAGCTAGAAACACAGATCTCGCCCAGGTCATGTAGTTCTCAGGACCAACGAGAGGCTGTGATGTAAGAATCAAACCAGGATTTTCATTCGCTGGTAAGAAAAAGGGGTTATTAGCAGATTCATCTGCCATAGCTGCACTTCCAGTTGGTGCAGACGAGGAAGAAGGTGCACTTGATGAGTTTGAAGCCATGATAGACCAAGAAAATGAAGAAAATCAAGAGAAAATTTCTGTTTGGCAAGAGAGAAAATGAAAGAAAATGTGCTCTGATACCATGTGAAATAACAGAGAGTAGAGAGAAACTAAAATTCTCATTCACTGAATGAATGGTACAAATGAATTAATTGACATATAATTACTAACTAAGCTGCTTATATACAATCCCAGAAAACAGAGCATTACTCCAGGCGCTAAACTAATTAACCGTTTTTCAACTAATCAATCAATTACAATTTGACAGCTGGCTTCCCTTCTATCTAAACTCTGTGTTCCTTTCACACGTGTGTCCTGTGTGACTTCATTAATCAAAACGCTCCGTTTCAAGTCTCCTCTTGCTTCTGTCGTTCTGTTCTTCAGCTTTGCTTTTCTTCTGTCGTTTTTAGTGCTGTTGTTTCTGTCGTTTGTAATGCTTCTGTCTTCAACAGATGAACGTGCCCGCTCTATATATATATAGGAAAAGTTTTGAAAGTTCAAAAACGTGTATAAAACACCCTTGAACGTTTAGACCCCCAAAAACAAAATAACCAATTCAAGTTTTATGACAAACAACAAGTGTGCGGAAAATGAACATAAGCTATAAACAGAATTGGAAATCAATCTAAGCCAATTATAAATCACATCCACAGCAGAAAATAAAAGGCAAAGATATAGGGAAGAGAGATGCAAACACAAGGACAACACACGATGTGTTATCGAAGAGGAAACCGAAGCCCTCGGCATAAAACCTCTCCGCCGCCCTCCAAGCGGTCAATAATCCACTAGAAAATGTAGTTGGGATACATGAACAACAATAGACCCTCCAAGCCTAATCTACCCGATGTACCTAAGCCCTCCAAGCTTCTTGCTCCAACGAGGTTACGCCGAACCTTTTTCTTTTCTAGCTTCCCGGATTCCGCTACTAGACCGTAGCATCAACCAATGTAGATTGGTTCCTTCCTAACTGCTTCCCAGAAATCCAAACAGCAGTCTCACAATGATGATGATGGTGAGAACCTGGTTTGGTATAAAGCCTCTCAAGGATTTGACAATGGAGAGGAAGAGAGTTGAGGAATTTGAAGAGATTCTAAGGTAGAGATTGTGGGTGAAACAATCTGGTTTTTCTTTAGGGTTTCTCTCTCAAAATTCTCTCTGGAAGCTCTCTTTCAATCGTGGGTAATAGGGGTATTTATACTAGAGTGGAGAGGAATGTGAAACGTCAGAATTCTACAAAACAGGGGTGGCTCGCGGCTTGACCTCGCGGCTTGACTAAGTCGCGAGATCCAGTCGCGAGATAACCGTATGGCCAGTTGTCCTGTTTTGTCCTGTAGTGCTCCAGCTAGCAGACTGTTCACCTTCCAGCATGCTTGGCACGTGAGGTTGCTTCTGGCGGCTTGAAGCCGCGAGTCACCCGCGAGACCCAGCCGCGAGACTCTGTTTTCTTGCACACTCTTGAGCAAACTTCACTCTATCTCACTCACTACCCTTACATCAAACCCACCTAAATACAGGGTTACTAAATGCTGAATTACAAGCAAATTTGGCACGGAATAAAGCCAATTAGATGGTTGAATAAATTCAACCTTACAATCTCCCCCTTTGGCTATTCCGTGACAAAACCCTAAAACAGACTCTAGACTTAACATGTGAGTTGGGAACAGTTGAACAAAACTCACTCACACCTAACTCTAGAAGCTGTGAAGCACTTGAGTCATATGAACATAATACTCCTGAAACACAACAATACACCATGATCATTGTAAGCAGAAAATTATAAAATGCATATGAAACAGGCAATAAGTGATCAAGCAAAGATGGAGTTATGAAACAAACCATGGCTTGATCAACTAAGTGAACACCACAATGTAGTGATCACAGTGCTCATTCACACTTGGAATGAACACAAGGACATACAAGTTAACAAGCACAAGGCAAGACACTTGTATGCACAACACTCAACCAATGCATATCACACAAGTCATATGCATCTAGGAACAATCCTACAAGGGCACAAGAGTGACAGTACATAAACCAAAATGTATACCATTCAGATTAAAGTACTGATTTCAACATAGCATAAAGCAAAGCATAAAGGCTGCACTAGGCAAGGTAAATACCATAAAGCCTACAAACATGCATAAAAACATAAACCCTAAAAGCTTACATAAGCACATGGGTACAAAAACATTATATTGAATAAAAACTTAAACAATATAAACTAAAAGTGCTTAAAATTTCTCCCCTTCAAAATGATGAGAAGCTGTGATGCACTTGGAACATATATACTTGTAACCTGAAACACTTGCACAAAACACATTAAACCCTCAAGGTAAAGCAAGTAATACAAGGACAAATATAATGTAACAAGTAAAAAGCGATCAAGTAAACATGTTGTGAAACATATGAGAAACTTGATCAAACACCAAAACAGTCATATAGAAATGACTACAATGATCACTTAGCAAAATAAATGATCATCTGAACATGCATACAATGAAGCATAATAGCATAGGGATATATGCATGTCCAAAGCACAAACATGATGCAATGAGAACAACAAAGCATAACTCAAGGCACCATAAAGCCAACAAGAAAACAAACAGAACAAAGTTTTCTAGATAACACAATGTCTTCTCCCCCTTGGTATATGCATCTCCCCTATGGAATATCTCTCCCCCTACAAATGTGCACGAGAAATAGAATTTCTCCCCCTAAGGATGTGCACAAGAGTCATAACAAGAGTCATATATAAATGACAAAACACTCCGGTATACTCTCTAGAGTATACTCTCCCCCTTTTTGTCAGGAATAGACAAAGGGTCAAGAAGAAACGAGGGCAAGAGATGAAGGTATGAACAATGCTAATGATGCATGAGGGGTGCAAGATGAATGAGACAATGAAGCTCAAACCTAAGACAAAGTAACATGCTACAAAGCATAAGACAGACATGACATGCTAGGATGAAGAAGCAAGGTTTAGACCAATGCATGACAAGGGTAGCAAAGGTGTGTGCAAGAGGTGGCTAAGTGCAATGCATGACCAATGCATGAGAAATGCACATGTGGGGCAAGGTGTGTTGAATACACAACCAATGAACCAAACATGTTCCTAATGAGGAAACATGAGAAACCCCAAAGTTTGGTACTCATCGGAGTCCAATCAAGCGAGAAAATGTCTAAGAGGCATTTTATCAAACACTTAGCATGCACACTATGAACAAAAATGTGAAACAATGCATGAACATCATGAAATCCACCCTTAATACATGTTCTTTCTGCCACAAGGGGACAACATCCAATGCATATCAACAAAAGAAACCAATCCCATGAAGAAAATTGACAAAAAATAAGTTTTCCCAACCCCTATGATGAAAATCCCAACCAAGAGTACAAAACTCTCCAAAACATAATCTAAGGATCAAAATCAATGAAAAGAGTTTATAATTACCTTAGAGATGTTAATGGATTGAAAAACCATTCAAATTGGTTGGGTTTTGATGTAAAAATATTGAAAGAGGGGTTTTAGAGAGGATGGGAGAGGTTTAAAACAAGTTTCCCACGAAAAAGCTCTTTAAAAAGCTGATTCTGGGCGACTCGCGACTGGCGACTCACGAGCCAAGTCGCGAGTGAGCCGCGAAACCTCTCTGTCTGAGCTCGCGGCTTAGACTCGCGGCTTGCAAGCCGCCAAACCGAGTAGCCAAAACTGGCAGCTTGCTGGCAGCTCGCGCAAGTAGCCAAAATGAGTGGCCAAAAATTCTGATACTTGTTTTTCAAAACAGAACACGTTTAAACATTGAAAAACAAAGTAAGCACTAAACATAAACAAAAAAAATGATAAAAATCACTTCCAAAAACATATAAAATGATCAAAAATCTTTTTGGATTAATCCATATAAGATTGAGCACACACACATCACATTTAGACAAGTACAATCTAACAAATGAATAAGACATTCATTGAACATTAGGCAAGTGTGTTATGTGTGTGTATCAAATGTGGAATAGTCCTTAGTCTAGAGTGAAGCTTCAATGATCAATTCAATCAAGTCATACACAACTAGTACTAAGTCAAATGGTCTATCTCAATTATAGAAATGAACATATATGACCTCCCACACAAAAAAAATGATTACATAAGATTGAAACTTTTCATTTGGCTTCTTACAATTCATATCAATTGATCATTTTTAATCAATACAACTCATTTTGAGCAATACATCTCATTTTTGAAATTGATGCCTGAAATTTTTGATATTTCAATTTGATGAACAAGCCTTTGGCTTTTTGGGCATCATACATTTTCATATAAGTCGCTTTCCCTTTTTCCTAGTCGAATACTAGTATGTGCGACGGCTTTTGCAGCTCATTATCTCTTTTCATTTTGAGATAAACATTTATTGAGCTCTTTAAGCAATAAAAATAAAAGAGTGGGAAGAGATATAAGCACAAGTCTACGCATGTATCAAAACCAGCATGACTATTGACTAATCATTCATGACAAGCTTGAAGATCGATTTACAACAATCACACAAAGATGTCAAGATTTTTCCCACAAAGATATAGGTGCAAAAATAACAAGCTAAGCTCGTAAATGCACAAAGCCATTTGTACAAAGGTACAAGGCCAAACTCACATGTGATATGTGCTCAAACATATACGATCAAACTTTTTGAATTTTTCACTTTTTATGTGGTTTTGGATTTTTTACTCACACAAAACTGAAATATAAAAGTAAGATCAAAAACAAAACAATGCATATAAATAGATGCAAGATGCACAAAATGCATGAAGTTATGACATTAAATGCATGAAGGGTCCTACAAAGATCGAAAGAATTAGATCAAGGACCAAAAGAGCAAAGGCTCAACCATAGGAACCCTTCCTCATCCAAACGGAACGATTGTTTGGAATGAGTGTCTCAAGAGAAGTGAGACGAGGGTTGGAAGAATGAGAACCGGAGATGCACATAGACAAGGAGGTAAGAGCATTAACCACTTTCTTCAACAACTTACCATTTTCCATCCAATCCGGTTTAGCTTTCAAAGCACAACTTCCAAAAAGCTCAAGTTTCTCTTTTCTTTTAATTCTCTTAAGAGCTTGAAACTTAGAGCAATGGGGTCTTAGATGACCAAAGGCACCACAATGGTGACACACAATGTGTTTAGGTCTACTAGGCTTTTTGGGAAGGGATCTAGCAACATGGTTTTGTTCCCTCTTCAACTTATGACATTGAGGTCTTATATGACCAATCACACCACAATGGTGGCAAGTTGGAACAAACTTAGATCCATCCAAAGCCTTAGGTTGAGACCTAAACAGAGGCTGTGATTTAACAATCTTTCTCTCCACATTTTGATTTCTTTTGTGTGGAGGAACGTACACCGATTTGTCCTTAGAGGTAGAATAGACATTAGGCACAAGATCGAGTACCACAACATGATTGCAACACATATTATCATCTATTTTATCAATGGGTTCAGCAATCAAACACTTGGCATGCATCTTAAGAGATTCATTCTCACATTTTAACTCATCAACAAGTTTGTTAGACAAAACAAGTTTAGCATCCAAATCCATATTCAAACATTCAAACTCTTTCAGTTTTTCAAGAGAAATTTCAGCAAGTTTTTTATATTTCTCAACCAATTTGTTGGATTCATTGAGCTTAGCAATCAAATCATCCTTTTCACAAAATAACTTACTCAAATTCTTTTGAAACTTCTTAGCATTTTTCTTCAAGAGTTTGTCAACAACACCCATAGATTCAAATAACATGTCATCACACTTATGAGAATTAACACTCATAGAGGTATTTTCACAAACACGTGGCATGTTACATTCATCACCAACCAAATCATGCAAAGAGTCATACAAAGCACAATCCATGGCAAATAAACACAAGGGGTCAAGGATCACACTTAGGTATTTAAACCACAACAAGTGTACCCGCTCTGATACCAATTGAAAGTTCAAAAACGTGTATAAAACACCCTTGAACGTTTAGACCCCCAAAAACAAAATAACCAATTCAAGCTTTATGACAAACAACAAGTGTGCGGAAAATGAACATAAGCTATAAATAGAATTGGAAATCAATCTAAGCCAATTATAAATCACATCCACAGCAGAAAATAAAAGGCAAAGATATAGGGAAGAGAGATGCAAACACAAGGACAACACACGATGTGTTATCGAAGAGGAAACCGAAGCCCTCGGCATAAAACCTCTCTGCCGCCCTCCAAGCGGTCAATAATCCACTAGAAAATGTAGTTGGGATACATGAACAGCAATAGACCCTCCAAGCCTAATCTACCCGATGTACCTAAGCCCTCCAAGCTTCTTGCTCCAACGAGGTTACGCCGAACCTTTTTCTTTTCTAGCTTCCCGGATTCCGCTACTAGACCATAGCATCAACCAATGTAGATTGGTTCCTTCCTAACTGCTTCCCAGAAATCCAAACAGCAGTCTCACAATGATGATGATGGTGAGAACCTGGTTTGGTATAAAGCCTCTCAAGGATTTGACAATGGAGAGGAAGAGAGTTGAGGAATTTGAAGAGATTCTAAGGTAGAGATTCTAAGGTAGAGATTGTGGGTGAAACAATCTGGTTTTTCTTTAGGGTTTCTCTCTCAAAATTCTCTCTGGAAGCTCTCTTTCAATCGTGGGTAATAGGGGTATTTATACTAGAGTGGAGAGGAATGTGAAACGTCAGAATTCTACAAAACAGGGGTGGCTCGCGGCTTGACCTCGCGGCTTGACTAAGTCGCGAGATCCAGTCGCGAGATAACCGTATGGCCAGTTGTCCTGTTTTGTCCTGTAGTGCTCCAGCTAGCAGACTGTTCACCTTCCAGCATGCTTGGCACGTGAGGTTGCTTCTGGCGGCTTGAAGCCGCGAGTCACCCGCGAGACCCAGCCGCGAGACTCTGTTTTCTTGCACACTCTTGAGCAAACTTCACTCTATCTCACTCACTACCCTTACATCAAACCCACCTAAATACAGGGTTACTAAATGCTGAATTACAAGCAAATTTGGCATGGAATAAAGCCAATTAGATGGTTGAATAAATTCAACCTTACAAGTTTTACTATAAAGGCAATGGAATTAAGCTTAACTTTTACCACAAAATGAAAATATGAGCTACAGTTTTACTACAAAGGAAACCATCATAGACGTAAAGGTATCCTTTGCAACGCTTTGAAGCTTTTTAATGCCCAGATAGCGACGCCATAATAAAGAACAATTTTCCTTTAGAAAGATTCTAGTCAAAAGTGATTGCCTAGTCCTAAAAAACAAGTACATAATGTGACAAAACTCCATAATATTTTTTTTTTTTGCCTATCCATCATTTGAAAATAAAAAATAAAAAACCATTTCTCTCTCTCTCTCTCCCACCACCCCCATCCTCCCCCCCCCCCCACCCCCCCCCCCCCCCCCCTTCAACACACAGGGAGTATGGTGATCGGGGAAAAGAGGCACTCCTCATGTGCTAAATAATTACTCGGTTATGAGAGTGATCAAGAAAACAAGTGTCATTGTACGCTAAGAAATTTAAAACGTACGGTTCAAAAACCAAGTCAAATTAAATCTTGAAACTATACAATTATATGTGTCTCACCTACATTATTATATCGATTCCTCTCTTAATTTTTATAAATAAAATAATAGAATTCTCTCTTAATCTTATAAAGAAAAATTACAAAGCATAATTATAGAAAAATTGAAATGTGGTGATCGAGGGGGTTGTGGGTTTGGGTTGACAAAGGCTATGAAAGTTCGGGCGTGTCCAAATGGTTTAAGGCAGGTTTTTTTTTTTTTTTTTTTTTTTAAAGAAGGTCGGTTCTTTATTAATTTCAATGCACATGCATACAATTTATTGTCTGGTGATGTTACCTGACTTTGTTGAGATGATGATGATCTTCAAGCTTTTTTTGCATTCATGAACCTTCTAGATGATACAATTATATTATTTATGACTTCGGAATTTTTAATGTTTTGACTGAGATAGTGAGATCTTTATTTGGTGTTTGCATTCAAAAGAATCTAGTTTTAGCTGTGTGCAAGTGTGTGCTTTTTTTTTTCTTTTCTTTTCCCTTTTTTTTTTTAAATTTTTTTTTTTTTTTTATGGTAGATAACAAATTGGAATACACAAAGTAGATGTGAACGTTGCCTCTAATTTATAAATTATGCAGTAAAATGTCCATGTTTTTTAAATTCAATTTTAATAAAATTGAGTTATAAGTAGAACTCGATATTAGCGATGTCGAGTTCCATGTATAATTTGCCATTTAAATTTATTTTTTTTTTAAATTTAAGTGGAACTCAACATTACTAATGTCGAATTGCACTTAAAAATATACATAGAACTCGATTTTAAAGATATCAAGTTTTATACAGAATTTGATTTTGTTAAAATCGAATTTCAAAAACAATAGCATCTTGCTAAATAGTTTCAAAACATGGATATTTTGCTACATAGTTTGTTGTTTGGGAGCAAATGCATATAATCCCTGACGATATAGTCTCTTTTTTATTTTACTACTGACAGTATAAGATTCTCTTCTTCTTCTTCTTCTTCTTCTTCTTTCTTTTTTTTTTTTTTTTTTTTTTTTGAGAAAAAAGACAATATAGGACTTAAAAGCTCATTGAGGTTGCATCTAAATTTATGTATTTAAAATTAAGCGCATATTTAATATAAATTTAACAACACATGATGATTTTTTTTAAAAAATAATTTGATAGTTAAAACTCACAATAGGAGAGACAAATTCAAATCTTGGATTTTTTGATCGAAATATAAAAATGTATCAACCAGTTGAGATATAAAACTCTTGACACAAACGTGATGATTTAAGTTTCCAAAATTTGCTCAAACAAAGACATTTAAATTAAAATTCTAATTCAATTTTTTTTTTTTTAAATCTCTAATCTAACCTAACTTACTTTTGCAGTATTTTAATTGCAACTTTAGGCTAAAGCAAATGCCATGTAGGCTTTTTTTTTTTCTTTTCTTTTCTTTTCTAAACGTGATTACCTCTTATTAAAGGCATGCGTTATTTAGAAAATTGTAGTTTAGTTGTTGGAGAAAGAAAAAGTTATTAAGAGATGAAAAAGACGTAGGAATTTTTTTATTATTATTTAAATGTAACCATTTCCTAGAAACTATGATGAAACTTAACTTAATGGCTAGTTAGTTTTTGGTCAAAACAAATATCATGGGATTAATTATTTTTTTTCCTTCAACTTTAAGTTGGAGTACTGCCGATTTACCAAAATTCATGAAGAAAGAGTGTAATTATCCTCTTTTTTATATGTTTAATGTTGGGAAAGAAAGCATTAAAACACTAGATATTTTAGTTGGAAATATTAAAAAATATTTGTTGAGTTATAATTCTCTTCCCGACTATTGTCATTATTGTTATTAATGTAACTGTTGTTGTCATAAATGTTGCCACTTTTGTCATTGTTGTGGCTAATGTTGATGTTGATGAAAACACTAAAATAATTTGTAATTCAATACCTAGCCAGTTACTTCATACCAAGGGAAATCCCATTGTCTTTAGTACATAAAAGTCAAAAGGCAAGTTTATCTCTTTTTAAAGTCACAAAAATTTTCCTTTCAAAATAATAATAATAATAATAATAAGAAGAAGGGTAGATTACATTAATTTACCTTGAAATTTGGGCTAACTAATTTAGTTTCTAAAAGACAACTTTGTCTTTAAACTTAAATTAATGTCGTTACTTCTCTTCTCTCTCTTTTCTCTTTGTCTCTCTTCTCTTGTCCCTCTCTCTCTCTCTCACCAAACTTAGGTGATCTCCCTCTCTTCTCTATTGTCCCACTCTCTCTCACCGAACCTTGGTGATCAACGAAACCCATAACCCTCTCTCTCTCTCTCTCTCTCTCTCTCTCTCTAAATTTTCTTTGGTTGTTAGGTTCAGATGATTTGGGTGTGGGTTTGAAAATTGGGATTTTGGGCACTACTATTTATAGATATGTGGGGTTTGGTATTTTAATTTAGGTTTTGGGCTTTCTAGTAAATGATGGTTGAATGGATTTCTAGTTTGGTGCTTGTGGTATGGATTTAAATTTTGGTGGGTGCCCTTTCAGACTTGAGATGGTCATGTAGCTTGGGTGGCCATGGATTTGGTTTGGTTTGGTTTGGTTTGGTTTGCTATGGGTCTTCGGATTGTTTTGTTTGGCTAATTGTGATTGTAGGTCTGTGGGGTATTTCATAAAATGTTTGATGTAGTTAGTGGACATAGGTCAGAGATTGTGGTGGCCATGGGTTTGGCTTTGGAGTTGTTGGCAAACATTGTTTGAAACGTTTAATGGTTTTTTCCTTTTGTTGTTGCACTGTGTCAAAGTTGGTGGCAACTGTGTGTTGTTGCTAGTATTACTATTTTTGGGTGGAGAGAGATAGTTTATGCAAAACTAGCCTTGGGCTTCATGTAGCAATGATGGTTGTTCGATAGAGTTGTTGATGCCGATAAAGGCTTATGGGTTTTACAGGTGGCCAAGTTTGGTGAGAGAGAGGAACGAGAGACAGAATGGGGAAGAGAAAAAGTAACAGCATTTAACCGTTTAAGGACAAAGTTATCTTTTGAGGACTAAATTGATTTGTTTTGAGAAGTCTTAGACATGAGTGGTATAAACACAAATTTCAAGATAAGTTAATATAATTTACTTAAAAGGTAAATAAAAATTACGGGCATTTAAATTTTTTTTTTTTATTTGTTAGTGAAAATGATAAAGAGCAGAGCGAGAGAGAAAGCAGTGATAAAGGAGGGGAAAGCACGACTATAATTGAAAAAACAGCTTTGAGAGGCAATTGCAGGCTTTCATCTGTGTGTTGAACCCATGTGTCAGAATGTTTTTTAGAAAAAGTTTCATTACTTTTGTCCTCCGACAGGCCCACTTGGGCCACTTCCATATACATCATAAACTCTCATTATTTTTTTCATAGTGCACCCAACACTTGTCGGCGGCTGCAATACTTAAAGATAGATCAACAATTTTTGAAAACTTAAAATTAGAAAAAGCAATCTGAAAATGAAACAAAAAGATTGAGTTATGGAATCTCAACTAAACAGAAAATTGTCAATCAAGAGCAATGATTTTTATTTTTTTAATTGGTAGAAGATTTGAATTTTTTTTTTGGAAACATTAAGAAATGCTAACTATCTAGTTAAACTTTATAAATAAGACAAAGGCTTCGATGCAATGATATTAACTCAAACACCAATGCCCCTTGTTTTTGTTTTATAAAGTACTTTCCAACTCATCTTCATGGGAGATTATATCAAATGGTTTACTATAAGTATATCAATGTAATTTAAGCAAAACTTAGATACAATACCTTACATACTGTTCTTTAGGTACCACTTTTAAAATTTAGCTCTTGCTAACACCGTTAACCCCATTCTCTCTCTTTTTTTTTTTTTTTTTCCTAGATGTGCTTAAAACATTGTTAGAAAATCCGTTTGAAAAACCATAATCCCAGCCTCTCTAACTTCTCACACTCTCTCAATTTCAAAATTTTTTAAGAAATCCAGATCTCAACTTCCCCAATGATAAAGTGGGTGTAGCCACTGAGAATCAATGATAGTGCTAAAACTACACCACTACTTGAAGAAAGCAAAAAGGGTCTCAAGTTTGAACACCATTTTGATATGGAGGGAATTTTTGACCAAAAGCATCAAAGATTTCTCAATGTCTTTGACCCAAAGGGTTGTAAAACATCTTGGCTTCTCTTCAATGTTCTATTCCAAAAGAATCTGATCTATTTTCTGGACGATGAGTTAGACAAACAAAAATGAAATGTTGAAATTCTGATTTCTTTAAAAATTTAGAAGTTCAAGAGTATAATAAGCTAGATAGGTTAGGGTCTGGGTTTTCTCGTGGGTCTTTAGCCTTCTAAATGGGTTTGTTTTAGTTACAAAGAGAGATAAAATAGAACGAAAGAAAGAAACAGAGAAATAAATAGTATTAACAGCATTAGCAAGAATTATTGAATTAGACAGGTGTCTGAATTTTAAAAGGGGTACCTATGAAACAGTATGTAAGGTACTGTATCTCAATTTTACCCATGTAATTTACCCTCCTATTTTCAACACCCTCAATGTTCTATTAAAATTTAGGATAGAGTATGAAAATCTCTCCTGATATTTGAGCCAAGTCAAAATACTATTCAAACTTTTTTAAATATTCAATTGGCCCTTTAGGCACAAATAGTATTTATAAATTTTCATCCAAGTGAGAAATTATTATTTACACCAGGAGAACTACTAATATGGTCCTCCCTGACCAATGAAATGATGTCATCTATGCAAATGTATGTGTGAGCTTTTTAATCAGCATAAGGAACAAAAAATAAAAATTATCAGATGATGTCACATTTGTATAAATAACAGCATTTTATTAGTTGGAAGGTCAATGAGGACCATGCTAGCAATCCTTCTGATGGACCTAATAATTTCTCCTTCCAAGCCCATTTTTGGTAGATATTCATTTATAATTTATTACTAAAGCACTTCTTGTGCATGTAAGTGCCGCAATACAATCGTCGTGGGGAAAAAAAAAAAAATATATATATATATATATATAAACAATATTAAGTGCGGTTTTTATTTATTCTTTAGAAGGCAAATTGGATATTTTGAAAATTTTTAGTGTCTAGCATTAGTCCAAACCTATGGCTTTTGTATTTTATTCTAAAATTTATTTAAGTCTTGATAACTCTGATTTAGAACAAAGTTCAACTCTGAAAATCAAATGATCCTCATCCAATCAGTACGAATATATTGAATGGTACGTAAGATATGGTTGAAAAGTCTCAGGCAGCTTTTATGCTTGAGAGAAATTGAAGGCATATAGACATGTAGTAATTGCATATCGCAAATGGATACAAGAAATTTTTATTTGTATCTATTCCTAGTTGGAGTGCAAGTAAAATAATCCTGCAAGTAATCATAATCTTCCGATGCAAACGAACACATCAACACATCTTAATCCTTGTATTGCATATATTAGAAGTTTAGAACGCTGAGTAAGTTTAGGATTTAACATACTATAAAACCTTCAATGAGCTTATTATAAAACACAAAACTTAATAGTAGTGATGTTAGCCACCAAGAAATTTAAGCTGTGGATTTAGGTCTCAATGGTCTATAGTCAACAACATTAATTCGGCCAAAATAGCCAATTACCACTGTTTTTGAAAATGTTTTGCAATCTGCCACTGTTTCTAAAACATTTAGCAATCTATTACTTTTTTGAAATATTTTGCAAACAGTGGTAAATATATACATATTTTCTTAAATAATGGTATATAGCCAAAATGGGCACATTAATTCCCTATATTCTCTCCCTCTGTTTCTGTACCTTATTTTTATTTTTTATTTTTTTCATTTATTCTCGTATACTTTGTCATGATGTAAAAGACATGTCCACATTTTTACATGGTGCTTAAGTGATATTTTATCTTAATCTATTTCTTGACAAAATTAAATGGTTACATCTTAATATATTCTTAGGCAAAATAATGTTAGAAATTACAATAGGAAGAACATAGAAAAGTAGTTGATAGATTATTTTATGATTTTGATATATAATTTTACAATAAGTTTAATGATACAATGTTTTTCACAATTTTTTTTTTCGTAGCTACTAAAATGGTAGGTTGTAATTGTCATACAATAAATAAGGCCCAATTATTTACATCAACCGTGTAGGCTAAGTAATGTACATATATATATATTATAAGAATGATCTCAAACATATATAGTAATGCAATTCTAATTAGTAACGACTAATGAGAGAATAATCATGACTTCTAAAGTTGTTTTTAACGTATTATATATGTACTGCTTTTCAAAGTTTGAGGCATTCCACTTGATTTTAGAAGATAACTCTTTAATAGAAAAGAAGAATAAAATCTTATTTACCAGATTCTTTTGTTTTTTTTTCAGCGGACACATATATACTTATGATGCATTCCACTAGTTTATTAGTGGTGATCAATTACTTTTTATTCTACTTTATGTTTTGCTAGACTAATCATCAGGTATCGAACTCTTCCTGAATCCTTGGGTAGGATATTCTCATCTCTGCACTGATAATTATACTATATAATAATAAGTAAAAAACTGAAGATATTACACATTTGCTACTGCATAATTAATTACCCTATAAACACTGCTATATAAATGGATTGAAATCATGTTCTCAAAACACGATTTGAAAAGAAGTGTATACAGTAGCGAATGTGTAATACAATAGCGAATGTGTAATATGTATATAGTTGAAGAACAAAAATCAATGTATAAATATAGGGTCCTTTTTCTATGTCCTAACTTGCAACTCTCACTCTTTGTTCGTTGCTTCCATTACTTAATGAATTCGTTTAATTGGTTATCTACATTGCTAAGCCAAACTTAATTAATTCATTACTAGTAGTGATGCTGAATGGTTAGTGAGGAAATAGTGGCCTAAATTAAATGCATAAATAAGGCCGATAAGTAGACATGGAAGAGGAGCTAATAATGTTTTCTGTTCTTGCTATAATTGATATCTGCATTGAGGGAAGAATCTTGTCTTGTACCTTGCCTTGTATTGGTTCCTGAGTTACATATACATGCTCAGTTTATTTAGCCAAAATAGACATGGAAGATGGGATCTTAATGGGATCCTTTATTCTTTATCCTTCAGATGGCAAGGCACACCACAAAAAAACTGGACTATTGCGGCGGTTTTTTTGTGGCAGGTGCAAAAACCGCTGCTATATATTGCCTATTGCGACGTTTTTTGTGACAGCTGCGGTACATAGGGTCTATAGTGGCGTTTTTTGGGACCGCCGCTATAGGTATAGACTTTTGCGGCATCCTACAACGGTGGGACATAAAGCCGCCGCCATATATATGTTTTAGTGGCGGTAACATAGATATAGTGACGCTCCTGAAACCCGCCACAATAAATACATCATTTTGCATAGATGGTATAGCGGCGGTAGAGAAAAACGCTACAATATTTGAGCTTTAGCAGCGTTTTGTATGACCGCCACAATAGGGTATCCTTTTCTGGTGTTTCACCTTAGTTATAGCGGTGGGTTAGACCGCCGCTATAGACCTTCTAAATCCGCACCCCTCCCTAAATCTTCCCTCTATGATTTTTTTAGCTTTTCATTTTGGGTTTTCGTTTTTGCCAAAAATAATGTATCTCTCCATCTCTCATTCACTGTATCTCTATCTCATTCACTTCAGAGACCCAAAATCCTAGCTCTCCCTCTCTCTAGCTCTTACTTTCCCTTGCAGACCCAAAATCCCACCTAAGCACTATTTATCTTTTAAACCCTATCTCTCTCTCTCTCTCTCTCTCCCTCGCAGACCCAAAATCCCAATCCACATCGTCACCGCCACCCAGCAACCCCAATCCACCTCGCTACCACCTCATTTCACTCCCAAAAACCAAATGCTATCTCTGTAAGTTGTCTCAAACACTCTCTCTGTTTTTTTTTTTTTTTCTTTTTTAATCTCTGCGTTGATTTATGATTTTCAAATGTGTGTTGGTTTGTTAATGAAAAAAAATTCAAATATTTTTTTTGGTCTTGGTTTGTGTTTGGTAGCTGAAAATGGTCAAAAGGAAAGGAAAATTAGAGGGAAATTAGCTCGATTCAAATTTCTTTGCATGCATGCACTGTTTAAGATAATTTGTCTACACTCTCATCGTGTGGGGTTGATTTTTTTCTCTGTGCCTCAGTTGGAGTTTTTAAGGTTCTAGATTGCTCTATAAAAGTCAGTTCCTTCTTGGTTAATTTTCACAGATCGGGCTTTATTGTATTTTTTTAATTAATTTTAATGATGTGTTTTAGGCATGTAAGATAATGTTGTTGGATTAATGTTTGGTTAGGCTGATTTGGGAGTTTGGAGTTTAACAATAACTGTTCTGTTGTTGTTTGTCTGTGTGTTTTGATTTTTTTTTTTTTTTGGTTGCCAAATGCAAGATTGTATCTGGGTTTCTTCAAAGCTAAACTATGTTTTAATTTAGTGTGGTTGATATGCTTACTAATTAAATAGAAAGTTTTTAGAATGTAGTTCTTGCTAGTTATTGGTATTTAGATACAATGTACCTTTGGCCTGAAATTGTCTCATGGATTCTGCCAGAAGAGGGGAAAAAATAATGAAATAAGAGGATAAGACAGTTGTATAAATGCCACCTTGGTGAAAGTATTGTTGTTGTTAATAATAATTAGTTACATGTAGAACAATTACTGTTCATTCATATTACATTTTTCTGCTTTTGTTTTTGTTTCTTTTTTGTTATGTTATGTAATGTGTCCAACATTATATTTCATTCATATCAACTTGTTTTTATTTTTCAATTTGACAGTTGAAATGGCAAGGCAAAAATTAGTTTTACGCACGTGTTCCAAGAGCATAACTGTGGAAGGAGCTTCTACAGAACATGTGGATGAAGAAACGAACCAAGAAATGCACGAAGCTTCTACATAAGGTATGGGCTTACAACTTGATATCAAATATTAGCTATTTCTTATCCTTCAATTTCTTTGCCAGTTTTATATGTACTTCAAGGGTGATTGTCATGTTTTTCATCTTTCTGAACATTGGAATTTGTGGAAATATGTTTTTTCCCCCCCTAACTGTTAAGGATATTTCTCCTTTGTGGAATGTGTTTTAAGCGGTTTTTTTTTTTTTTTTTTTTTTTTTTTTTTTTTTTTTTTTTTTTTTTTTTTTGGGTCATTGGAAAGTGCTATTTAGATGCATCTCTATTTTGAAGATTTGAGTTAATTCCTGTACATCTAGTTTGAATTTTAGATTGCCGATGTACCAATTCTACATCCCTTCCTAGTCCTCTCATTTAATACCTTCTTAAAATGGGTCTTGATGCCAACTGATATTTGCAAATATTTTGTGACTTTACTCACTACAACTAATGCTTACAAGCTTTGCAATATTTATTAGTTCTTTGAATTGGGCATAGAAGATAAGTATGATCCAAAATGGTAAAGTAATTTTTGACCTTTTGATTATATATATAGGCATCTAGCATCCTGATGCAGCTTGTTCAACAAGAAGATCTTATCACATGAATTGATGACAGCTTGATAAGAATAGTAAGAACATAGGCTTTATGGTGACAAAAAGAAACAAAAAATTATATCAACAAGATACAGACTTTTCTTTTTGACAAGTATATCAGCAAGTTACAAACTTATGAATAAATGATTTACCTTCTTCCAGTTTCTCATAATTAGCATTGTCAAAGTTCTACTTCGGGTGTTTGATGCTCACCTGATATCTTTTTATGTAGTGTAGTGTAATTGATTCTTTGATATCTTCTTCATCATCGTATTTGCAAATCCTTTTAGTGATCTTGAGCTTTGTCTTGCTTTACACAATCAGCAATTTTGAATTTTCACTTGTTTTTTATTAAATCTTTAATATTTGTTGTTTGGCTAGCTTAAAATTTACTTTCTTTCTCGACTGGTTAGATTTGAACCTCAGACTCACTCTAACCTTATCCCATCCCTTTACAAATTATAGTAACCATGGATCCTTGATATGTAGAATTGGATTCACTCTTACTTTCCCCTACTGCTTTAAATAAATAAATGAATAAAGAAAGAAAGAAAACTTAAGATTCTGTTTAGGATTTCTAGAAGAAAGAATGTATTTTGGTTTTCTTGTTGGAAGTGTTTCTGGTTTACTTACTTTAACGATATTGTCTCCTTTAAATTTCAGATGTGCAACCACCTGTACGTGTCACTTGCGGGCCAAGCAAGTACTTGGAGGTTTGGGATCTTCCCAACGACAAAGTAATTGAGTTGCCACTAAAAAGTATGCATTAGTCGGTTGATGAAGGGGTGAGGGCTTTCACTGGTTTCTTGGGGACGATTGCACGGAAACCCCACATGTGCCCAATAAAATATCTAGATTGGAGGGGCGTGCCAGCAGAACTTAAAGAAGAGTGTTGGCGTCTTGTAGAGGTAAACCAGGAATTTATAATACTTGTAAATTATGGCATTTTAGCATGCTTGTTGCAATTCTAACTCTAACTCAACTATTTGATTGTAATTTGCTAACTTAACTATTGCATATGCAGGGTTGAAGACATTTACTTTACAAAAAATTGGGAAGGCATGGAGGGATCACAAGTGTAGGCAGAAAACAGCTCATTACATACCGCATTTAAGAAACAAAGCGGCGGAGAAGAGCAACCGACCCAGGGGATGCATACCAGAAGATGGGAATTTTCTTGTTGACCATTGGTATACTGAGGATGCAGTGGTATGTTCTTTTTATTTTATTTTATTTTTTTTTAAGATGTGCTTAATCTATGTTTTTGGTTTTCATTACTGCCATGTTGTAAATGTGATGGTTATTTCTGCCCAAAGAATAGGTTTACTTTATGAACAATATACTTTCCTGTCTAGTCATTGTTAGCATTGTCTTACATGTCTTACCCTTTTTTTTTTAGTTATTTTTTCAAAACTACCCTCTTGAGCTTATCAATGATTTTGTCTTGCTATTCTGATGGTATTCTCTGACTCCATAATTTTGAATTTAGAGTCAGAGAAGAATACGGACCGTCATTCTAAACAGAAGGACTTACATACTGGTGGTTCATGTAGCTTTGCCATATGCTGCAAAGAAGGTAATAAGTATTATGACTAATTTTTAAATGATTTGACTTATTTTAAGTTTATGTGGAACCAATAAGTATTATGATGTTCATATTGCAGGCAAAAGCAGATGGATGTCCTGTAAAGCATGCAATATTATATTCAATACTGCATACTCACAAAGATGGATCCACAATTAATGAAGTAGTGAAAGAAAAAATGGTGAGTAATCCCTTGCAAATCTTGTTCCTATGTATGAAAAAGTTCTTCTATTCGATATGCAACTATTACAATTGTAGGTGCTTGTCTTACTATGTATGTTGAATTTTTGTTTTCCTTTTGACAATTTTGAATTTACTGATGAGAACTTGAGTGTTTACAGCTGACTTGAGTGTTTTTCTGAATAATTATTTTCAATCTCACGGCATGATCTTGTAGATTGACAATAGGTTTAAGATTTATAGTTTATGGAATTGTAAGATTTATAGTTTATAGTTTATTTTCAATCTAACGGCATGATCTCACAGCGAGTATCTCACAGCTTGTAGGGTTTAGAGGTGCATGGGACCTACAAGCTGTGAGACACCCCGCTGTATACAATGGCTGCATTAGATAATTATTGGTCATGATGGGTTTATGGAGTCGGGCTGAACATCCAGTTAAGGCCCTTTCATATGTGTTATAGATTTAGAGAGAGATTATATAGATTCTCCTTTAAGACTTAGAACTTAATAAAACACTAGGACCTTTGTGATAGCAATAGCACCATTGGTTCTCTTGCTTTCTGAAAGTTCACTTAAGAGAACAATCTGTCCAGGAAATGTAAACGAAATCAAAAAGATGGCAGGTGTTCTTTAATTTGAAGTTTCTTGGATAATTGAGAGTTTTTGAAATATTTGTGATGGACTTGGACCTTCAGCTGGGAGGGTTTAAGGAATGGTAGGTTCATTTTTCTTAGGTAGAGGGGGAAAAGTGGTTCAACATTTTTTTATTAATCTGAGTGGTGGGCTGAATTATTGTCTATGGTAATCTTAATAGAATATATTTCTTGCCTAGCCAACATAGTTTGCTTAAAGATGAGTTGTGGTGTGCCTAATAAGGCACTAACAGAAAGGTGTTTTAAGTGTCTTTAAGCTCTTTTAACCGAAATTATCAAACATTTGCTGCGCTAAAGACTTTTAAGAGCCTTTTAGCTTCCGTTGAAGGTTGAAATTTGTAGTCTTCCCTTAAAAAACCTCCATAATTTACCTTTCATGCTTTACAAATTTATAACTTTAAAACAATATTCATTGTAACTGTCAAACACATAAAACGTTAAAGTGCTTTTCATTTTTTTTTTTTTAACAGGAGCTTTTCAATTAAAACTATATTACGAAAGCTCTTCTACTAGAGCTCTACAATTAAAGCAACTAATCAATGCCAATCGAACAATTGTCACTTATGGACCAAACTTATTTGAAAGTGAGTCCTGTTTTTATATGGCATCGGGCATCATATGTTCAATCTAATAGGAAGCTTTTGAGGTAAAAATGGAAGTAGTAGCTCAGGCAGATAATTATGGCTCTTGCTCAGATTTTGGTTGCATCATATTGTATTCATTACATTGTGTATGCTTCTCAATATAATTTTTGTTGTCTTCAATCAAATGATGTTGCTAATTTCTAATTATTTTGTTTTGTTCAAACCCAAATATCAGGATAAAATGGAGGAGTTGTTTGCTGATCCTTCGAATCAACTGCAATCAGATGACAAAAGTGGTAGTATTGCATGGGCACTGGACGATGTGTTTGCCAAAGTGATGGGTAAGGAGTGCAAAGGCTGTATTCGTGGGGTAGGATTTGGTCCAAATCCAAGTGGCTGAAGTAGCAAGAGTACTATCACAGACCTTCAAATATATAAAATATTTTTGAGAAGCAATTGATGCAATATAATTAGTTATTGAAAAAGGAGCTATTAAATTGAAAGATTTTCTTATTTTCAATTTCTAAAAGATAGCATTATTTTATGACTGCCTTATAGAGTTCCCACAGCTTTATTTAATTTTTCCCAGTTATGAAACTATTACAATGAGGTAGCACTGAGTTCCTGTGAAAGTTATGATTTTAAAATTATGAAACTTTTAGTTTTGATTTTATGTAAAAGATTTGACGGTTCAACAGAGATATGCTCTGGTACATAATTATTGACTGGGGTGTCACTACTGAATCTATTATAGATGTACGTAGAATAGTATCATAATTTCTGAAAGACAAACCTCGCAAAGCGTGGGATGTGATGATATAATTATATACATACCATATCATTATGATTTCAGGTTAAGCATGGATCATTGTTTATTTTATACCAATTGCTTACTTTATGTTATCCATCTACAATAATATATATGTTATGCTCACATGGTTAAGTCTTCCATACCATAATTCAAAAAAATAAATAAAAAATAAAAAAACCAAAATAAAGACAAGTATTAAAAAAAAAAAAAAAAAATGTAGGTTTGAGTTAGCTCAAATTTTTTTTTTTTTTTTTTTTTACTTATAAAAAAAAAATTTATGGTTGAATTTGGGTTCAATTCCTACTTACACTAAAAAAACGATTGATATCTTGATCTAATGATAAAAAACTATCATTACTCATAAGTTGAAACTCTCTAAAAAAAAAAAAAAAAAATGACACATTTAATAAAGAAAAAAATTCTACATAGATAATATTTTTACAATAATTTCTAAACAAGAAGATTATGCGTGCATGGTATCATATCATATACTATATATAATAACAGAAGCTGAAAGAAAATTGATTCTTACAATTAAGGAGATGCTGACAAATAGGATAACTACCTATCTAAAATTCAGACAAATTTAAGTTTAAAAAGCGATTCATTATATTGTTTGGCAATGCTACACACCGTTTAAAACTATCTCATTATAAATATCCAAAAATTAACCGGTTAAAATTAGATGTGCACCAAGATAGAAATAGAGAGGAGCGAAGAGGACACGGAGAGTAACAGAGAAAGAGAGAGACGATGAAATCAAAAACCTTCAAAAAAATTTTTTTGTAGACCTAAAACACCGTTTACTGCAAAACAAAACCCAATTCTCTTCTAAAAACTGAAATTAAAACCCGTTACTCCTTTGTCTTCTCAGAAACCCATAAATCAAAACCATCTCCTTCCCCCAAAATCAAAATCCAAAACTTAGATGAGAAAGAAGTAAGCGATCAGAGATGCCATTCTCACGCAATCTCCGATTCTCTCACACAATGGCCACCGATTCATCAGACCAACTCAACCTCAACCCTACTACTGCTACAGAAGAAAACCCTAAACAAACCCTAGACGACGACACTACTACTACTGCTGTCACGCCCACCAAATCGCCTCGAAGAAGAAGAAGAGGAAGAACCAACCGATAAGGCTTCTGATCAGCCTTCTGTAACCGTCGTCGATTTCGATGCGAAGTACGGCGAGGATTCAAAGAGTTCTTACGGTGCCAAGAGAGATACGATTTACACGGAGATAGAAATAGGGAGAGGTGATGAGGCCTGAGGCACGGAGAATGAAACAGAGAAAGAGGCAAAATCAGACCACCGGAATCATAAGCACATAGAAAGAAAAATCTATGGCCCATCAACACCGGTAAATTTTTTTAAGATTTGGCTATGAAACGTTACTTTTATTTGAGTTTTCCTATTGGATAGGTTTAGATTTGATTTGTTTTTGTTTCAGGTTTTTAAAACACAGAATGATTGAGAATTTAGAGGGATACAGAGATAGTGTTCATGGATGTCGCTGCCACCATTAGATTATCAGATTATCAAAACTGCCGCCGGTACATTCTTTCCCCCTGTTTAGATTTAGGTATGATTTTTTTTTTTTTTTTATAACTTACAGAAATTACAAAAAAAAAAAAATTTTGATTTTAGTTTTGGCTTTTCATCTTGGTTAAGGGTGCCTTCTGTTTCTCCTATTTGGATACTTTCTTTTTGCTTCCTTTTCAATTTTCTTAACACTGATGCTTGCGATCCAGAGACAGAGAAGGAGGAAAAAATAAACCTTGCGATACAGAGATGAGAAGGAGACAGAGACATTGAGAGAACTACCACCGGTAAGTTTTTCTTTTTTTCATTCTTTCTTAGATCTGGGAATGGGTATGAAATATGAATTAGTTTTGAGAAATTTGGTTGGATTGATTTTCATTTAGGTATTTGGGTAATATTAGGTTTTGATTTGATTTTTTGAAATTTGGGTTTATATATGATTTAGGTTTGGAGAGGGCAAAAATAGAGAAATAAGAGAGAACAAGCAGGAAGGATTAGATTAGGATTCTTCTGCCTCCCAAATACTCGTGCCTACTACATTGGAATATGGTCCAACGACAAATGTGCCCAATTGGGGGATTTAGTGTGGGTTGCCAATCGAGATGCTCCAATCATTTACGGTTCTGGAAATCTTACCATCGATGATTACAAGAATATGATCTAAAAGGTAAATATCATGCTCTCTGTCTCTACCCTATTTGTTTTCTTCTGTATTTTAATTCTAAAAAATTGTTTCTTTAGGTTTTTGTTGATGCAACGATGACTCTCCATCTCCTTGAAATTGAAATTGAATAAAAAAAGAAGTTTTACAATCCAAGGTTATATTACCCTGGAGATGAAGAAGATTAGATGAGTATTTTGGTTCATTTCACTTCAATTCTTGATTTGTTTTGGGCGACAGAGTTGCAACATTGAGTGTGTGTTGGGTTAATATCTGTGTTTGTGAATGTTTTTCAACCATGGCATCTCTGTTGGATGAAGTTAAATGAGAATTCCAGAAATTCCAATATAGTTGCTTTGTAGATAAAATAGAAAAATTCATTATTGAAATCTAGGACAGTTTGGCCGTGTAATCCATAGAAAGTTTGGGGGTAAATCCCTATTTCTATCTCCTCATAATCATTTTTTCTCTTCTTGGAAGAATATGAAACTTAATCTTAAAATGCACTTTTAGACTCTAATTCTTATAGGGCTCTCAAGTTGGATCCCTTCTATATTTTTCTCTATAAAATTGAATTACAATGGCCTTTAAGATTATGTATTTGAAAGTTAGGGGAAACTGATAAGTAGGTTTGGTTTGTTTATGATTTATTTCTTGGTGGCTTTGTGCATTGAGAATGAATTGTTAGTTCAGTGAATTTGGGTTTGATTTAGAGCTGGCTCAATGTTTATGAAAGTATATTCATAAAAAAATTGTGGGTTTGTGAATGTGATCTTACATTGGAGATTTTTACTGATTTGGTGGTGGCAGTGGTATTGAACTTGGACTTGGTTTTTGCATACAGGTTTACGAATTAAACTTATCTTCTAATAAGATTAGATTTTATACTCCAATATTTGTTTCTATGATTGATAACAAACCACAGTTTGATATTTTGATTTTCTGATCCTCCTTTTCTCATCAACACATATTCTTTTATCTTATTCTCATCTCTCTTACAAATTTCACTATATATAAAAAATAAGTACCCAAAATGCACAGAATATATTCCTTCTTTCATTTATTTATGTGCCCTATATAGGGGCTGTCTTATTGTTTGATTTATTTTTTCACTTGATATATCAAAATTTTGTAGATGCAACGACCATTTTTTTGGTTACTAATATTACAATTTGACTAGATTGTAATAACGCTCTAGCATTTTTTTTAAAGCATGTTGAGTATGTTACTTTTGAGAAAACTGGTAGTAATATTGCATTTATTTTTTTAATGACAGGCATCTATTAATTTTGAAATATCAAAGGGTGAGGTTGAACGGATCAGAGAGCTTGATGAGAGACTTATAGACATATTAAAGCATTTGAAGGTCTGGATAAGCTATAAAAAGTTGGAGGCTACTTTTAACTTTGTGCCTAGATAGAATAAACCACTCAAATTTCTTATATTGGTGTACTATTTTAAGAGATTTGAGCTTTTATAGGGCTTTGAACTTCTGTTAATATTCATGTATTACTTAAGGTTTTTTTTTTTTTTTTTTGGTATGGAAACTTCCATCTGGATCTAACATTTCTTTATTGTTATATTTTTTTTAATTATGTTTTAATTACTTGAATTTTTTCCTTGAATTAGAAGCATATAAGTTTATGAATGTATAAGAAAACTTACTTTGTTTTGTATAACCAAATTTGTAGTCCAACTTGCAATAGATTTTGATTGCAAGGAGATATGGGTACACTTTTTGCACTTTCATATTCTGCCTTGCTGTTACAACTCCCCATACACTTTCAATAACGTAGTGAATCTATGTAAGAAAAAAAAAAAAAAAAACAATTGGTGTACTGTTTACTGTAGATTATGATCGAACTTTGTGGTTTATATGCATTTATGATTTTAAAAATAATAATTTTATAGTTTCTTATCAGGCTTCTAAGATACATTTACTTTGTGCAGTATATAAATGTTGGGGTTGAACGGAATCTACAAAGGTCTATATTTATTCCTCACAAAAGGGACATGATAGGCATCTTCAAATGCACTTGCTTGGATTGTTTTAGATTTAGATATTTGAGTTAGATTTGGTTTTAATTATGGTATTGGATTTGGTTTTAATTATGGTATTGGGTTTAAAATAAATTTTGTTTTGAGTATTTTGTATTAGATTTGGGTTAAATTAGTTTTTGGTATCTGCCTATGGTGTTTGTAATTAGATTTGTAAATGGAGATATGTGTTGGGTGTTTAGTACGTTGTAAAAGTGTATTTAAATATTATTAAAAAAAATCATTTCTAATAAATATAAATAAAAAGGTTACCGCACATAGTGCGGGTTAAAAAGCTAGTAATAACTAATGACTACATAAATTAATGCCACATCTACCATTAAAAACAAAGAACAATGTATCTTTTCGTTTGGCTGAACAAGAGAAATGTTTGGGTGAAATCTTCACTTTTCAAACAAACACTCCTTTTGGCCCAGGGTAGTTACAAATTTTACACCTTTTATATTCCTTCCCAGAAAAAAAAAAAAAAAAAAAAAAAAAAAAAAAAAAAAAAAAAATCTTTCCTCTCTCTTTTTTCCTATACGCTTCTCTCTTTCCCTCTCTCCTTTTCACTACAATATACTGATGCATTAGTTGCTACCCTTAGCCGCTCTTTCTCCACGGCCCAAACCTAACTCGAAGTCAGTGATTACGCCTCAAACATCTCTCACAACCATGGTTAGAATAGTTCAAACCCTAAATCTTCTTTTTTTTTTTCTTTTTTTTGCATCATATTTTTGTTGTTTCTGCCATGATTGAGTTTTGTTCTCTTTTTCTATACTGAATAATCCAGTTATTTTGAACAAGTTGGAGTTTTTATGTAGAATTGTACATATGTATCATGTAGGCATGTAGGAAGGGTTAGGGCTCTTTGAAATTAGGTTAGGTTTTACTTTTTCACTTATAAAAAAAGAAGACTGTTGACACCCCATTTTGCAACCTGTATTTAACCTCACATTGAGGGTAAAAGGTTAATTTTATCTTGGAAATATGCATCTTGATTCTAGTCATTAGATCCTTATTCTCATTTCACCAAAATGATCTTGGTGTTGTAACAATCAAATTGATTGGTCATAAGCCCTAATCGGACCATCAGATTGAAAGTAATCATCAAATCAAGTTCTAATAGCCAAGATGCACAGTCACAAATCGAGTCCGACTATATGTGATTATGAACAATTGATTTCAATTGGTTATAAGTATAATCAATTTGAGAACGATGATGTGTCATAATTTGATTGGTTAGGACTACATTTTATGGTAGGGTTGCACACACCTAATTAACTAGATAGTTAAACATTAATTATTCAATGAGTAATTTGTACAATTATCTTTTAATTAGGGTAAATTTGGAACCAATTAAGTCTAAAATGGGAGTGATTGGAGCCATTTAATATTAATTGGGAGCTAATTTGGGACCTATTAATGTTAATTGTGCTGAAATCATTTTCTAACAAATGACCTCTGCTCAGCATTTTATCGATATCTCTCAGAATATTTTGAATCTGTGAATGAGGTTAATTTTTCCAGAAACTAGACATCCAGGGCTTCAATTTGAGCACAAGAACAAGACAATTCTGATCAGAATTATGTCAGATATGATTATTCGAAGTGGGCTCTACAGGCTATTACAGTAACTACGTAAAAACCAAATTTTGGCTTGCTCCTCACTCCCACCAATCTTTTCATTTAATGCACCAGATTTCCTCCAAGGCTAGAATAAGATCTAGATTCATGATTCTTTGTCAACCCTAATTAAATAGCCTTCCATTCATATTTCCTCTACCACTACTATATAAACCCCATCTCCTTCATTCCAAGACACAAAAACCCCCTCTGTTCTCTTTTCTTGAGTTCTAGTGAAGTTGAGTAGTCTTGTCATATCTTAGTCTTCCTGAGACTCAAGGTATTGAGTGAGATTCACTCTCCCTCTCCTAGATCTTCTTTTCTTCCACCCTTAGGACCTCCATCAAGAGTCCCCCCCTCCACCATATGAATCTTGCATGAAGGTATAATCATTTTCCCTAACTGTTTATTTATGTTGTCATGATGAGAATTTAAGATTAAAGCATGATAATTCCCTTGAATATGTTTGAATTTTCTTAATTGTTCTTATGTGTTCTTCACATGTTCTTAGTTGTTCATCACATATTCATGCATAAGCACTAGTTTTGATCTTAAATCCACATAAAAAATATGAAAAATATGTTTGTTTCATAATTCTTTCAAATTTTTGAATCTAGGATATCACCGTACACACACATTCACTAGAATTTGTTTTTCAATCCAAATGCAATGCTTAATAAATTGAATTAGGGTTTATCATATGCACACACATTAAATTCAACATGCAAATTGATTGATAACATATTGGATGATGTGATATGAATGTTGGCCACCGTAGTCTAGTAGACCGGTTTCACTGGGCAAGGTGGGTGCCTAACACCTTCCCACCTTGTAACATAGCCTCCGAGCTTAGATCAAGGGTTAGTAGATCAAATGCTTATCCATATAATTTTTGATTTTTAGATTGTAACTAGGAAACGAAGACATGTACTTTACCTTAGACTGTATCTAGGACCAAAACCATGTAATTTTCCTATGATCAATGTAAATTCAATTTCAAATTAATAAAATGATGAATTTTTCAATTATGGTTTTCTTATTTTTCCAAAAATTAAATAAGTGGCGACTCCATTGTAAAACCCTTAATCTAAAGGAAAAAATATAACTAGTCGAACCTCCATTTTGAGAGGCAATAACACGACTCCACCCATTCACGTGGGTTTGACCCAACATCCTATAAAAACGGGCCGGAGGCGCGGTCTCTCACAATGGCAACTCCACTGGGAATATTGAGGACTAAGCTTCAATTAGGTTATGGTGGCCAACCATGTCATTGTTTGTTTATTACTTTTTGTATATAATATGTCTAATATGTCATTATATTGCATTTCATGCATCATTTGCTTGAATGAACTTTATTTTATTTGTGTGATAGCCTGAAAGCCTAGTAGTATTAGCCGTGGATTCTGGTCTTCTTGAGACTCACATACCCAGCAGTGAACCTACCACCCACCGCGACAAGGATCATCATGGTTATGCCATGGTGGTTCATAGGGACAAACTATACCGTTTGGACCAACGCGGCGCTCCTGGCGTCACAAGTTGGGAGGTACGACGTCCTAGCTTGTGGGGACCTTTAACCTACCTTCTACTCATGTTGTAATGACCCATAGAACCTACCTTTAGGTCGGTCCATGTAATTTGCATTTCATTACGCATTTGTTTGGCCGTTATTTGAACCATGATGACTCAAGTCCAACGCTTGAGTCCATCATGATTGTTTGAACATTGTATGTTGTGAATGAACTCAAACCCAAAAGCCTAAGATTGAACTCTACTTGAAATGGAAGCCCAATTTGTTTCTTGAATAAGTCTAAGCCCAACACTTGAGCCCATCAAAGGTGTATACGCATGATCAACATCAAAGGCCAAAAGCTCACAAGATGCACGCCTTCCAAGTGTAAGCCCAAGCCGTTTCAAGCAGATACCAAGAGATCATAATCAAGGTTCAAGCCTTCCAAGTGCAAGCCCAAGCCATTTCATCATAATCAAGGTTCAAGCACACCAAGCCTCAAGCATCCTAAATGGACCAAGAGGAAGCAAGTGGCCCAACTTTGCCTCACTCCACATTTGGTTTGCAACATCATGGTTAAGCTTAAAGTTTGTTTGTTTATTCCATGTTTCTATGTTTTTTTTTTTAATTCAAAATTTTCATGTAGCATTTAATGAGCTTTGTTTGTGTATATATATTAAAAACAAAAAACAAAACAAAACAAAAACAAAACAAAACAAAAAAAATTCATTTCCCAAAAAAAGAGAAACTTTTCAAATGAAAAAGTCTTTGGACTAGGGGCATTGAGCCCTTAAGTCATTAAAAAAAACAAAACAATCTTTGAACTAGGACCATTGAACTTCCTAGTGACTTTTTCAAAAAGACCCTTTTTTTTCTTTCAAGATTAAAAAAATAAAAAAAAAATAAAAAAATAAAAAAGAAGGAAGAAGTCTCCTTTTCAAAATGGTACATGAGGATCCCTTGGACAAAACTTTTTCTAAATTGTGATGTTTAAAGGCTTGAACAATCAACGTGTACTGAGAAAGGATTAATTTCATTTGATCCATGTAAACACTTTTGCTAAATTACTTTGAATAAAAGAAGAAATGGTCTTACAAGGCAATCAAAGAAAATCTATCCATCAGAAAATTCAAAAAGCTCATGCATTCATTCCAAATTTCTGAAAACTTTTGTGTCTCCAATAGAGCATTCATACCTTTTCTTTTAAGAGGAATTTATTAAAAGAGCTCAAGTCACTGTGCCTGCAAGCAAGCATTACTAGAGATAGGAGGCCGTCTTTGGTAAAACAAGATTATACCTTAATACCTAGAATGATCATTATCCATTGCTAGCCCATTTGAGCCTTTAAACACTTAGCCTCTTTTTTGCATGAACCCACTAAAATCTAAACCTAGGGTGGGAAAATTCAAAGTATGCATGCTTAAATCTCATGTTGAGGAGGAGTCGACCTTGTATCTTTGAAGCTAATCGATAAAGCTCTCCTAGAAGACATGAAAGATAAGTGGAGAATTCATTAAGCTAAAGATAAAAGATCATCAAAGTAAAAGGAGTTTTCACTCAATCAAGGAAAGACAAATGAAATTCCATCAATGTGAGAGAAAACAAAAAGGTGTGCATCAATTTTGAAGAGCCTAAAATTCATCAGACCAAGAGGAATACAAGATTCATCTAAAAGAGATTTCATCAAAAAAGGAAAAGATTCATCAAGCACAGAAAGGTGCAAGTGCATTGAGGCAAGAAAGAAGTCTAGAGAGTGCATCAAAATGACCAAAAATCATTAAACTGAGAAATACAAGGAGAGAAAAAGGTCCCCAAAAGTTCATTCAATCAAGAGATGAAAGACCAAAAAAAAAAAAAAAAAAAGAAAGAAAGAAAGAAAGAAAAGAAGCCTGCTAGGCTGAAAACCCAAAAGGGCAGTCTAGGCAAAAGCTAGGGCCAAAAAAAAAAAAAAAAAAAGAGCCCGCTAGGCTGAAAACCCAAAAGGGCGGTCTAGGCAAAAGTTAGGGCCAAAGAAAAGAAAAAAATTTTGGAAAATCCTACCAAGTTAAGAAGCAACCTAAAAAGAGAACAATTTTACAAGATGAAAGTCTAGAGGTATGATTCAAGAGGAATGAGCATAAAAATGATTGTTGAGACAAATAACCAATGAAGACTAGTGAGAAGATAACAAAGAAGAAATGAGAAAACTCCTCCAATAATTGATTTTTGAGTAATGTATACTTGGGGGAAACATCATAGGGAATTTTAAGCCTTTTATATTTTTCATTTCATAACCCAAACCCGGCCTACATTACAACCCATGAATAAGACCTCCTTGAAGTCTTGCTAATTGTAGGCGCATCTTAAACTCTAATAATATTTTACTCTTAAATTAAAAAGGAAAATTCTTAAAATGGTCAAACCCCACAGGATGACATGTCCGAGAAAAATTTCTCAAATTCTCAAATCCGCAAAATGACTCAAAAATACTTCCAAACTTGGAGCACTCTCCTTGTTTGCACCCAACAATGTGATTCATAAATATTATCACATTTCATTTCTTGATTGCCTTTGGAGACTTAATCTGACGATGTTTGAAAGGAAGAGGCAAATTTGATTACATGAGTTTAATGATCTTGATCCTTCCTAATCAAAGAGATTTGTTTGACTCTTAAACACTTTGATTTGCCAAAATGGTTGTTCAAAGGATCACCTCTTGTTCCCAAAAAAAAAAAAAATTGGAAATTTGTTTTTCCTTTTCAAAAAAAAAAAAAAAAAAAAAAAAAAAAGAGAAGTGAAATCTCATTTCAAAAAATATATATATATATATATATATATATTTATATTTTTCTAGTTCTATTGAACTACGTGATGACCTGATCCTTTTTTAAAAAGGTACGTAGGCAGCCATTAATGGCTCGGTCACCATATAAAAAAATCATCATCATAAAGAGGAAATTGGGAAAGCTAAAATGCACTGCTTTATTCATTAAAAGATACTAAAATAACAAAGTTGGAGTTTCCTACTCAGTTCATATGCCTAAGTAAACACTTTCATTATCTAATATCTAAAATAAAAATAAAAAAAGGCTAGCAGTGCTATGAAGTTCAGAGTCACAGTCACTGCCCCCTGTCATTCCTCCTTCTCTTGTGTGTCTTCTTAAAATTCTTCAAAAAAGTTTTTCTTGCTTCCTTTAGCCTTGCCTCTTTATCTTGAACCTTTTCCTTGAGCTAGTCATGGTAAGCTTTCGGCATCTCAAAAGCCTGAAATCTCACAAAAGTCTCATCCGCTCTATGAGCATTGTCTAATCCAGCAATAGCCTTCGTTATGATGGAGGGAGCTACATCCACGGGCTTGAAAGGTCGGTTTCCACTTGAAGGTATCATTGGCATTAGCCCAAATTGACTCACTACCCTTTCACCCCTGTAAAAAGAAACACTTCTGAGACCCATAAGAAAAATATGATCTCGATTTGGTGACCTAAGAAGTGGATAAGGACATCTCCACCAGTGACAGTTCCAGCGGATGTTTTGACCATCCTTCCTACTCAAGAAATAGGTCCACTCTTTTTCAGTCTGGCAACCAAATAATTGAAGTTTTCGCCCAACATAATCTCCAGGACCATATGTAGATACAATTGGCAATGATAAAATGCCCATGTGATCCATCAACCAAACTTGCAACAGTAGGGGGCTGCCTTGAAATATGTTAGTCTCTCCGCTAGATAAAGCGTCAAGACCATGAAAAGTTTCTGCCAAAACCATGGGGATTAAAATTTTTTTCTTTTTGACATCATTAAGAAGATAAAAAATTCGAGCATCAGCAAAGCCAGATCTTCTACTACACAACAAGAATTCACCAATCAAACAAAAAGCCAATGCAGAAAGCTTTTCAAAACTTTGGTCAACATTTGCCACTGCTGCATGTCTAAACCTTTCATTAAGCCTTCTCATGTCCACCCAATAATTGTCTTGAATGAAAGGAGGATAGCATCAAGAGGGAGCCCAAGTACTTTGGAAATTGTCACCTTATGCCGTTGATGACAAGAAGGAACAATAGGTGCAGCATGGGGTTCACAGCCTAGTATGGCTGAAAACTCTTCAATGGTAGGACCAAGTGTAAGGTTGAATTTAATCAACCATCTTATTGGCTTTATTCCGTGCCAAATTTGCTTGTATTTCAGCATTTAGTAACCCTGTATTTAGGTGGGTTTTGTTGTAAGGGTAGTGAGTGAGATAGAGTGTCGAATGCTCAATAGTGTACAACAAAACAGAGACTCGCGGCTGTGTAAGGTTGAATTTATTCAACCATCTAATTGGCTTTATTCCGTGCCAAATTTGCTTGTAATTCAGCATTTAGTAACCCTGTATTTAGGTGGGTTTGATGTAAGGGTAGTGAGTGAGATAGAGTGAAATTTGCCCAAGAGTGTGCAAGGAAACAGAGTCTCGCGGCTGGGTCTCGCGGGTGACTCGCGGCTTCAAGCCGCCAGAAGCAACGTCACGTGCCAAGCATGCTGGAAGGTGAACAGTCTGCTAGCTGGAGCACTACAGGACAAAACAGGACAACTGGCCATACGGTTATCTCGCGACTGGATCTCGCGACTTAGTCAAGCCGCGAGGTCAAGCCGCGAGCCACCCCTGTTTTGTAGAATTCTGACGTTTCACATTCCTCTCCACTCCAGTATAAATACCCTTATTACCCACGATTGAAAGAGAGCTTCCAGAGAGAATTTTGAGAGAGAAACCCTAAAGAAAAACCAGATTGTTTCACCCACAATCTCTACCTTAGAATCTCTTCAAATTCCTCAACTCTCTTCCTCTCCATTGTTAAAACCTTGAGAGGCATTATACCAAACCAGGTTCTCACCATCATCATCTTTGTGAGTCTGCTGTTTGGATTTATGGGAAGCAGTTAGGAAGGAGCCAATCTTCATTGGTTGATGCTACGGTCTAGTAGCGGAATCCGGGAAGCTAGAAAAGACAAAGGTTCGGCGCAACCTCGTTGGAGCAAGAAGCTTGGAGGGCTTAGGTGCACTGGGTAGATTAGGCTTGGAGGGTCTATTGCTGTCCTTGTATCCCAACTATATTTTCTAGTGGATTGATTACCGCTTGGAGGGCGGCGGAGAGGTTTTTCGCCGAGGACTTCGGTTTCCTCTTCGATAACACATTGGGTGTTGTCTTTGTGTTTGCATCTTCCTTCCTCTCTATCTTTGCCTTTTTGTTTATCTGCTGTGGATATTAATCTGTTATGGCTTAGATAGTATTTAATCAATTTCGTTTGATAGCATATGTTAAGTTTCCGCACACTTGTTGTTTGACATATTGCTTAAATTGATTAAGTTGTTATTTGGGGGTCTAAACGTTCAAAGGTGTTTTTACACGTTTTTGAACTTTCAATTGGTATCAGAGCGGGTACACTTGTTGTGGTTTAAATACCTAAGTGTGATCCTTGACCCCTTGTGTTTATTTGCCATGGATTGTGCCTTGTATGATTCTTTGCATGATTTGGTTGGTGATGAATGTAACATGCCATGTGTTTGTGAAAATGCCTCTATGAGTGTTAATCCTCATAAGTGTGATGACATGTTATTTGAATCCATGGGTGTTGTTGACAAACTCTTGAAGAAAAATGCTAAGAAGTTTCAAAAGAATTTGAGCAAGTTATTTTGTGAAAAGGATGATTTGATTGCTAAGCTCAATGAATCCAACAAATTGGTTGAGAAATATAAAAAACTTGCTGAAATTTCTCTTGAAAAGCTGAAAGAGTTTGAATGTTTGAATATGGACTTGGATGCTAAACTTGTTTTGTCTAACAAACTTGTTGATGATCTTAAATGTGAAAATGAATCTCTTAAGATGCATGCCAAGTGTTTGATTGCTGAACCCATTAATAAAATGGATGATAATATGTGTTGCAATCATGTTGTGGTACCCGATTTTGTGCCTAGTGTGTGTTCTACCGTAAAGGACAAATCGGTGTACATTCCTCCACATAAAAGAAATCAAAAGGTGGAGAGAAAGACTGTTAAGTCAAAGCCTCTGTTTAGGTCTCAACCTAAGGTTTTGGATGGATCTAAGTTTGTTCCAACTTGCCACCATTGTGGTGTGATTGGTCATATAAGACCTCAATGTCATAAGTTGAAGAGGGAACAAAACCATGTTGCTAGATCCCTTCCCAAAAAGCCTAGTAGACCTAAACACATTGTGTGTCACCATTGTGGTGCCATTGGTCATCTAAGACCCCATTGCTCTAAGTTTCAAGCTCTTAAGAGAATTAAAAGAAAAGAGAAACTTGAGCTTTTTGGAAGTTGTGCTTTGAAAGCTAAACCGGATTGGATGGAAAATGATAAGTTGTTGAAGAAAGTGGTTAATGCTCTTACCTCCTTGTCTATGTGCATCTCCGGTTCTCATTCTTCCAACCCTCGTCTCACTTCCAATGAGACACTCATTCCAAACAATCATTCCGTTTGGATGAGGAAGGGTTCTTATAATTGAGCTTGTGCTCTTTTTGGTCCTTGATCTAATTCTTTCGATCTTTGTAGGACCCTTCATGCATTAAATGTCATTTCATCATGCATTTTGTGCATCTTGCATTTATTTGTATGCATTGTTTTGTTCTTGATCTTACTTTTATGTTTCTGTTTTGTGTGAGTAAAAATCCAAAACCACATAAAAAGTGAAAAATTCAAAAAGTTTGATCATATTTGTTTGAGCACATATCACATGTGAGTTTGGCCTTGTACCTTTGTACAAATGGCTTTGTGCATTTACGAGCTTAGCTTGTTATTTTTGCACTTATATCTTTGTGGGAAAAATCTTGACATCTTTGTGTGATTGTTGTAAATCGATCTTCAAGCTTGTCATGAATGATTAGTCAATAGTCATGTTGGTTTTGATACATGCGTAGACTTGTGCTTATATCTCTTCCCACTCTTTTATTTTTATTGCTTAAAGAGCTCAATAAATGTAAATCTCAAAATGAAAAGAGATAATGAGCTGCAAAAGCCGTCGCATATACTAGTATTTGACTAGGAAAAAGGGAAAGCGACTTGTATTGAAATTGTTCGATGCCCAAAAGCCAAAGGCTTGTTCATCAAATTGAAATATCTAAAATTTCAGGCATCAACCTCAAAAATGAGATGTATTGCTCAAAATGAGTTGTATTGATTCAAAATGATCAAATGATATGGATTGTAAGAAGCCAAATGAAAAGCTTCAATCTTATGTAATCATTTTCTTGTGGGAGGTCATATATGTTCATTTCTATAATTGAGATAGATCACTTGACTTAGTACTAGTTGTGTATGACTTGATTGAATTGATCATTGAAGCTTCACTCTAGACTAAGGACTATTCCACATTTGATACACACACATAACACACTTGCCTAATGTTCAATGAATGTCTTATTCATTTGTTAGATTGTACTTGTCTAAATGTGATGTGTGTGTGCTCAATCTTATATGGATTAATCCAAAAAGATTTTTGATCATTTTATATGTTTTTGGAAGTGATTTTTATCACTTTTTGTGTTTATGTTTAGTGCCTACTTTGTTTTTCAATGTTTAAACATGTTCTGATTTGAAAAACAGGTGTCAGAATTTTTCGCGGCTCAGCTGGCGACTCGCCAGTCGCGAAACCCCAGTCGCGAGTTCATCCAGAAGCTTTTGGCGGCTCACTCGCGGCTTGCTCGCGGCTCACTCGCGACTCGCGAGATTTTCGCGACTGAAACTCGCGGCTCGCGGCTGAAACTCGCGGCTCGCGGCTTGCTCGCGACTGAACCTCGCGACTCGCCCAGTCGCGAAACGCCCAGAAACAGCCTTTTAAAGGGCTTTTTGTGGGAAACTTGTTTTAAACCTCTCCCATCCTCTCTAAAACCCCTCTTTCAATATTTTTACATCAAAACCCAATCAATTTGAATGGTTTTTCATTCCATTAACATCTCTAAGGTAATTATAAACTCTTTTCATTGATTTTGATCCTTAGATTATGTTTTGGAGAGTTTTGTGCTCTTGATTGGGATTTTTATCATTGGGGTTGGGAAAACTTAATTTTTGTCAAATTTCTTTATGGGATTGGTTTCTTTTGTTGATATGCATTGGATGTTGGCCCCTTGTGGCAGAAAGAACATGTATTAAGGGTGGATTTCATGTTGTTCATGCATTGTTTCACATTATTGTTCATAGTGTGCATGCTAGGTGTTTGATAAAATGCCTCTTAGACATTTTCTCGCTTGTTTGGACTCCGATGAGTACCAAACCTTGGGGTTTCTCATGTTTCCTCAATAGGAACATGTTTGGTTCATTAGTTGTGCTTTTTGCACACTTTGCCCCACATGTGCATTTTTTCATGCATTGGTCATGCATTGCACTTAGCCACCTCTTGCACACACCTTTGCTACCCTTGTCATGCATTGGTCTATACCTTGCTTCTTCATCCTAGCATGTCATCTCTGTCTTATGCTTTGTAGCATTTTACTTTGTCATGGGTTTGAGCTTCATTTTCTCATTCATCTTGCACCCCTCATGCATCATTAGCATTGTTCGTACCTTCATCTCTTGCCCTCGTTTCTTCTTGACCCTTTGTCTATTCCTGACAAAAAGGGGGAGAGTATACTCTAGAGAATATTTCGGAGTATTTTGTCATCTCTATATGACTCTTGTGCACATCCTTAGGGGGAGAAATTCTATTTCTCATGCACATTTGTAGGGGGAGAGATATTTCATAGGGGAGATGCATATACCAAGGGGGAGAAGACATTGAGATTATAAGAAAACTTTGTTTTGAACAAGCATAGGCTTTATGGTGCTTTGAGCTATGTTTTGTGGTTCTCTTCGCATCATGTTTTTGTTTTGGACATGCATACTTCCTTAAGCTAGTGTGCTTCATTAAATGCATGTTCGGATGATCAATTGATTTGCTATGTGATCATTGTAGTCATTTCTATATGACTGTTTTGGTGTTTGATCAAGTTGCTCATATGCTTTACATCATGTTTACTTGATCGCAATTTGCTTGTTACATTATACTTGTCCTTTTATTACTTGCTTTACCTTGAGGGTCTAATGTGTTTTGTGCAAGTGTTTCAGGTTACAAGTATATATGTTCCAAGTGCATCACAACTTCTCATCACTTTGAAGGGGAGAAACTTTATGCACTTTTAGTTTATATTGTTTAAGTTTTTATTCAATATAATGTGTTTGTACCCATGTTGCTTCTGTAAGCTTTAAGGGTTTATGTTCTTGTAGGCTTTATGGTTTGTACCATGCTTTATGCAGCCTCTATGTTTTTGTTAAATCAGTACCTCTATCCAAATGTCATGCATTTTCTGGTTAAGTACTGTCACTCTTGTGCCCTTGTAGGATTGTTCCTAGATGCATATGACTTGTGTGATATGCATTGGTTGAGTGTTGTGCATACAAGTGTCTTGACTTGTGCTTGTTAACTTGTATGTCCTCGTGTTCATTCCAAGTGTGAATGAGCATTGTGATCACTACTTTGTGGTGTTCACTTGGTTGATCAAGCCATGGTTTGTTTCATAACTCCATCTTTGCTTGATCACATATTGCCTGTTTCATATGCATTTTGTAATTTTCTGCTTACAATGATCATGGTGTATTGTTGTGTTTCAGGAGTTTTATGTTCATATGATTCAAGTGCTTCACAGCTTCTAGAGTTAGGTGTGAGTGAGTTTTGTTCAACTGTTCCCAACTCACATGTTAAGTCTAGAGTCTGTTTTAGGGTTTTGTCACGGAATAGCCAAAGGGGGAGATTGTAAGGTTGAATTTATTCAACCATCTAATTGGCTTTATTCCGTGCCAAATTTGCTTGTAATTCAGCATTTAGTAACCCTGTATTTAGGTGGGTTTGATGTAAGGGTAGTGAGTGAGATAGAGTGAAATTTGCCCAAGAGTGTGCAAGGAAACAGAGTCTCGCGGCTGGGTCTCGCGGGTGACTCGCGGCTTCAAGCCGCCAGAAGCAACGTCACGTGCCAAGCATGCTGGAAGGTGAACAGTCTGCTAGCTGGAGCACTACAGGACAAAACAGGACAACTGGCCATACGGTTATCTCGCGACTGGATCTCGCGACTTAGTCAAGCCGCGAGGTCAAGCCGCGAGCCACCCCTGTTTTGTAGAATTCTGACGTTTCACATTCCTCTCCACTCCAGTATAAATACCCTTATTACCCACGATTGAAAGAGAGCTTCCAGAGAGAATTTTGAGAGAGAAACCCTAAAGAAAAACCAGATTGTTTCACCCACAATCTCTACCTTAGAATCTCTTCAAATTCCTCAACTCTCTTCCTCTCCATTGTTAAAACCTTGAGAGGCATTATACCAAACCAGGTTCTCACCATCATCATCTTTGTGAGTCTGCTGTTTGGATTTATGGGAAGCAGTTAGGAAGGAGCCAATCTTCATTGGTTGATGCTACGGTCTAGTAGCGGAATCCGGGAAGCTAGAAAAGACAAAGGTTCGGCGCAACCTCGTTGGAGCAAGAAGCTTGGAGGGCTTAGGTGCACTGGGTAGATTAGGCTTGGAGGGTCTATTGCTGTCCTTGTATCCCAACTATATTTTCTAGTGGATTGATTACCGCTTGGAGGGCGGCGGAGAGGTTTTTCGCCGAGGACTTCGGTTTCCTCTTCGATAACACATTGGGTGTTGTCTTTGTGTTTGCATCTTCCTTCCTCTCTATCTTTGCCTTTTTGTTTATCTGCTGTGGATATTAATCTGTTATGGCTTAGATAGTATTTAATCAATTTCGTTTGATAGCATATGTTAAGTTTCCGCACACTTGTTGTTTGACATATTGCTTAAATTGATTAAGTTGTTATTTGGGGGTCTAAACGTTCAAAGGTGTTTTTACACGTTTTTGAACTTTCAGGCTGGATCTCGAGGGTGACTTGCGGCTGCAAGCCGCCAGATGCAGCACACGTGTCAAGCATGCCAGAAGGTGAACAGTCATGCTAGCTGAAGCACTACAGGACAAAACAGGACAACTGGCCATATGGTTATCTCACGACTGGACCTCGCGACTCAGTCAAGTCGCGAGGCCAAGCCGCGAGCCAGCCCTGTTTTGAAAAACTTGACGTTTCACATTCCTCTCTCACCCTAGTATATATACCCCTTATACCCACAAAAGAAATAGAACTTCCAGAGAGAATTTTGAGAGAGAAACTCTAGAATAAAATAAGATTAATTCACCTACAATCTATACATTAGAGTCTCTTCAAATTCCTCAACTCTCTTCCTCTCCATTGTCAAACCCTTAAGAGGCATTTTACCAAAACCTTGTTCTCACCATATACATTACTGTGAGAGGGCTGTTTGGTGTTCTGGGAAGTAGTTAGGAAGGAACCAATCTACATTGGTTGATCCTATGGTCTAGTAGCGGAATCTGGGAAGCTAGAAAAGAAAAAGGTTCGGCGCAACCTCGTTGGAGCAAGAAGCTTGGAGGGTTTAGGTGCACTGGGTAGATTAGGCTTGGAGGGTCTATTGTTGTCCATGTATCCCAACTATATTTTATAGTGGATTGTTTACCGCTTGGAGGGCGGCGGAGAGGTTTTATGCCGAGAGCTTCGGTTTCCTCTTCGATAACACATCGCGTGTTGTTTTTGTGTTTGCATCTTCCTTCCCTTTTTATCTTTGCCTTTTATTATCTGCTGTGGGTTGTGATTTTAATTTGGCTTAGATTGTTTTTCCAATTCTATATTATAGCTTTTGTTCATTTTCCGCACACTAGTTATTTGACATAAAGCTCAAATTGGTTAATTTGTAAATTGGGAGTCTAAACGTTCAAGGGTGTTTTTACACTATTTGAACTTTCAATTGGTATCAGAGCGGGTACACTTCTAGTGGTTTCATTACCATTGTGTGATCCTTGACTCCTTATTGAGATGGATTGGTCTCAATCCCTAAATGCATCTCCATATTTTGATGGTAGTAATTATGCTTTTTGGAAGGTTCGCATGAGAGCTTTTCTGTGTTCCATTGATGAATCTGATTGGGATGCTATTGAGATAGGTTGGACCAGGCCTGAGGAAGCCAAATCCTCATGGGATAAGGTAGCACTCGCTGCATCTAATGCTAACAGTGAAGCACTCAATGCGATTTTCTGTGGTGTGTCTCCAGATGAATTTCACAGGATCTCTCACATTACCGTTGCTAAAGAAGCATGGGAGATATTGGAGACCACTTACGAAGGCACGAAGAAAGTAAAAGACACCAAGCTGCAGATGCTAACCACTCGGTTTGAGGAGTTAAAAATGAGTGGGAATGAGTCCTTTGACTCTTTCTATAGCAAGCTAAATGAGGTGATTGTAAGCAAGTTCAATTTGGGAGAGAAAACGGAGAATTCTAAAATTGTAAGGAAGATCCTTCGATCATTGCCAGAATGTTTTCGTGCTAAAGTGACAGCGATTGAAGAGAGCAAGGACCTTGATGACATCAAAGTCCAGGAGCTGGTTGGTTCTCTTTAGACTTATGAGATGTCGCTATCCAATCAACGGAAGAGTAAATCTCTTGCTCTTAAGACCATTAATAAGAAGGTGGAAGACCATGACTCATCGGGAGAAGATGTGGTTGACAAAGATGTTGCATACCTTGTAAAAACTTTCTGAAAATTCTTGAAATTCAAAAATAATGGCAAATTTGGTGATAAAGGAAAATTCCAAAGTTCAGGAAGGGAGAAAAGGGAATTCAAAAAGAAAGATGGAAAAGAATCCCAATCTACACAAGGTGTCACTTGTTTCGAATGTAACGGGCATGGACACTTTAAGAAAGAATGTTTGAATTATTTGAAATCGAAAGGCAAAGTGTATGCCATGACATTGAGTGACTCGGATTCATCCGACTCAGATTCTAAAGAAAGCTGTGATGGAGAGGAGAACTATTCAGCTTTTATGACTATTGCCCATGTTGAGTCTTCAGACGAGTTGAATCTGCTTGTACGAGACCTTGGAGAACATAGTGATGAAGAATCACTGGGAGTTGTTGAAGAATCAGATGCTGAAGAAGATGAAAGCACAGTCAATCTTCAAGAGAATTATAACTCACTCCTGGAGAAGTCGGGTGAGTACACAGGGTGGCCAAGGCAGCTGTGAGAAAAATGAAGAAGGCAAAGGAGGACTATAAAATTCTCCTAATCCGATATAGGGAGGCCAAATGTGAGATAGAAACACTGAATGGTGAGCTGTCAGAAGCTTACACAAAAGTGAGATTTCTTGAGCAAGAGGTTGTGCAAGCGAATGCTAAAATAGAGAGGGTCACCACCAAGAATCTAGATGATGTTATTTCATCTCAAAAGAGCTTTTCAGACAAATCCGGATTGGGATATACCAGAGGAAGTAGCTCATCTGGAAATGTCACTAAAGAAGTGAAGTTTATAAAGGCCAAAGAATCAGCTGATGTTGGTCCTACTGCTGAGAAGCCCAAGATAGAGGAGAAGAGAAATGTGGGGAACGAACGGTTGTTGAATTCATGTAATCAATCTGTGGGCAGGTCTGAATCTCAAGCCAAGTCTCGTCCACAACCACAAAAATGTCCTAGATCAAATTATGTGTGTCATCATTGCGGACTTCAAGGGCATACTCGACCAAATTGTCAAAAGCTGAGAGCAATGAATAGTGCAACTCCTCAAAGATCGCGAGGACCTAGAAATGGTAGAAGAAATTGGGCTGGTGAACCATCAAGAGATCAAAACGGTGATCCCGGAATGATAAACGTGATGAAGATGATTGGTGCATTCACCAACAACTTGGAAAGCTTCACACGAAGGTTTGAAAGCCCTAACTCCCGTACCCAATCCTATAAGGAAATCACCCCAAACGCAAGTGACGTGTGGGTGAAAAAAGGTACTCATGCATAAGCATTACAACATGTCCATGCATTAATACTTCCTATGCTTTGTGACGGTGTTTGATTGTTTGCTTGTTGTTTATGTTGAAGGTTGTTTGTTTGTCTTTTTGTGCATAATTTTGGTTTTCCTTTTGTTTTTTGATCAATCTTTTTCTTCTTGTGTCAAAAATCCAAAAATCACATAAAACTTAGAAAATCAAAAAGTTTGATTGACATAATTGAGTTTTGTCTCTAAACTTGTTTTGCCTTGTACCTTTGTGCTAATGGCTTTGTGCATTTTCGAGCATAGCTTGTTTCTTTGCACTCTTATCACTGTGGGAGAAATCTTGAAATCTATGTAATTGTTGTAAATAGATCTTCAAACTTGTCATGAATAATTAGTGAATGGTTTTGTTGATCTTGAGACATGCATAGACTTGTGTCTATATATCTTCCCACTATTTATTTTTGTCTTTGCTAAAAAGAGCTCACCAAATGTAAATCTCCAAATATAAAGAGATATTGAGCTGCAAAAGTCTGTCACACATACTAGTATTCGACTAGGAAAAAGGGAAAGCGAGCAAAAATTAAAGTGAAAATTTATTCAAAAAGCCAAAGGCTATCTCATCAAAGTGAAATATCAAATATCACTCTCACAATGAGAGGTGATTGTCTCGAAAGGATTTAAAAAGATCAAATGCTATGATTGAAAGTGGAGTCAAATGTAAAACTCCAAGTTATGTTATCAAGTTTTGTGGGAGGTCATATATGCATATTTTTATAATTGAGATGGGTCACATGATCTAGTGCTAATTGTGTATGCCTTGGTTGAATTGATCATTGAAGCTTCACATTAGACTAAGAACTATCTTATTGTTGATATCCACACACAACACACAAGTTTATGTTCAATAAATGCCATATTCATTTATGTGATTGTACTTGATGAAATATGTTTTCACATGCTCAATCTTTGTAGATTCAAGCACAAAAAGATTTTTTATTGTTTTAGGTGTTTTTAGAAAGTATTTTGTTTTTAAAATCTAAAAATTTCAAAAAATCGTTTTTGCCCTATTTTGGCGACTCATTCGCGGGTAAGTCAAGTTGCAGGCCTCAGTCGTGAGTTCGCGGGTCAATTTTGGCGACTTGTTCACGAGTGGATGGTCCAGTCGCAAGGGTTACTCAGAGATTTTCACGGCTCAGCTTGCAACTCCCTCGCGGGTAGACCTTTCAGTCGTGAAAAATACTTAGAAAATTTTTCAAAATTTTGCCTTTGAGTGTTGTGGCGGCTTGACCTGGCGACTTGTTAGCGACTCACTTAAGTCGCGAAAAATGCGTGTTTGGCAAAAATTGGGGCAGTTTTTAAATCTTTTTCAGTTTTCCCTCGAACTTTTGTGACTATTCATCTTCTCTCTCAACTATCTCCTTCCTAAACACTTTGTGTACCCATTTTCAAACTCCATTGTTACTTCATTTCTTCTCAAAATCATCAAGAAAAGGTATGGGTCTTATTTTCTTCATCTCATATTCTCTATTTAATGAATGTTTTTCTTGCCATTTGAGTAGATACTATTTTCGAAACATTCTTCTCTTTGTTTGATGGGTATGGCTGGTTGTGTTTGTTGTTGCTTTCATCCGTTTTCATATTGTTGGTCACACTGTGTTTTTTCTTTGTTCTGTTATTTGCCTGTTGTTGATTTTCAAACTTTTTTGATAAATGGGTTTGGTACTTTTTGTGACTTGCTCCATTCATTTGTGTGTGTGTTGAAGTATTCTTGCGGCATTGGATTACTTATCTCATATTACTGTGTTTTTATGATGACATAACATGTGTGTGATTGCATCTTGAAAGTTTTTCTTTAAAACACTTCATTTTCTGAATGTTATGTCTCACTGCCATGCGCTCTATTTTGGGTGTTCTGATCTTTCATTTTGATATTTTATGCCTATTCCTATCTTATGTGGTCTTATTTATGCTATCCGTTCTTAATGTTTGAATGTTGTCAATCTGTGCATATCATGGTCATGGTAAACTGTCTCATTGACAGTTATTTCTGAATTTGTGTTTCTCTATGCTCTATTGCACTTTCACCATTTTGTTGCATCTGTCTCATTGTGCACTTTAGTATTAATTGTGGTTTTGTTTGGGTCTGACTTGTCTTAAGTTTGTATTTGTGTATAAAATCTCTGGTTTACACACTTATTTGCATCTAATCATGTTGGTATTTATCTTGTGTGGTGCTGTTTTTGGTTCTTTACTGCGTGCCTATTCTCTTGCAGATGTCTCATCGATCTTCTAAGGGCAAAAACATTGTTGCTGACGATCCAACAACCCCAGTTGCTAAAAGGACTCGACTCTCATCTCAGTCATCTCAAGACTCCAATTTGGAGAGGTTCAGAACCCCGCTTACCTCACACATCTACTCAAACATTTTTGACAAGTTAACTCCTATAGTGGAACGGGTGGTGGAGTTTGACACCTTAGGGACCACTTTTATCCCTCGAATCTTTGAGCCACGAGATTGGGCAAACTTGTTTGGGAATTTTGTCGATCCAATGGATGAATTGGTTAAGGAATGCTTCTCTAATGCAAGTGGTCTTGGAGTTGAACTCATTTTCTGTGTCAGAGGAAAGGAATTTGGCATTTCCCCGAATTCCATCGTCGATATTCTCTGCATCACTAGACCTCAGAATGTGGATCTAACTCCGTACTATGATTGAACTCCAGAGATTCAAGACATTCTACAAGTTCTAGGCTCTAATCATGAAGTATCCAATACAGGCACATCCATCAGCACCGCAAAGTTTGCACCAGAGCTGACCACACTAAAGTTGATTATGTTCTCTAATCTCTACCCACTGTCCAACACTACCTTCATAAATTTTGGGAGAGCTCAATTCCTTTGTGATCTTATTACAGGAAGCCCCATTGATATTTGTGCTCACATCTTTCAAACCACGAGGAAGACCGCGGTTCAAACTGCAGCTCGAGGATGTATTCCATTTTGCAGTCTCATCATGAAGTTCATTCTTCGTGAAGGCATTGTTCCTCCCACAGATGGAAAAATGTTGACCCGTCAGCGTCCAATTTCCATGTACACTCTTCAAGCTAGCAGAAGTCACTCCTCTAAAACACCAAAGAGTGCACACATCTCTCCGGTTACTCCATCTGCTCCTGAGTCAGAGACACTTGTACATACCACACCTACCTCGCGTGTCATCCCTGAAGTTCCACAAGCTAGCATTCCGCAAGCATAGACTGATCCTCAAACTAATAGAGTGGGTAGTTTGCTTGTAAATATTCAGAAACACATTGATGAGATGGTGGCACTTCTCTACTCCACCAACCATGTTCAAATGCGACTCGAGACCATGGAGAATCAGTTAGAAGCTATTCAACAGAAGTTGGACGACAACCTTTAGCTATTCGTGCCAAAAAGGGGGAGAGCATTCAGTAAGGGGGAGAAAGCCCAAAGGAAAGTGTGCATAGTAATAGGGGGAGTACACACATACTTTTGTTTTAAGTCTTATCCTTTAAATTTATAGGTTTATGTTTTTGGATATTAAGTGTTACTATGGGTTTGATACACTGTGGTTTTGGTGTTTCTAACTCATAACTTATAAACTTGGTTTATTCTGTTTATATATATTGTTGATGTTATTTAGTACATATTGTGTTTTTTACCCATGTTGCTCATGTAAGCTTTTAGGGTTATGTTTTTATGCATTTTTGTAGGCTTTATGGTTTGTACCATGCTTTATGCAGCTTTTTATGCTTTGTTTAAATCAGTACTTCTATCTAAATGTCTTGCATTTTCTTTTAAGTACTGTCACTCTTGTGCCCTTGTAGGATTGTTCCTAGATGCATATACTTAGTGTATTATGCATTGGTTGAGTGTTAGGCATACAAGTAGCTTGCTTTGTTCTTGTTAACTTGTATGTTCAAGTGTTCATTCCAAGTGTGAATGAGCACTGTGATCACTACCTTATGGTGATTACTTGGTTGATCAAGCCATGATTTGATACTTCACTTCATCTTTGCATGATCACCTTAAGCCTGTTTCATATGCATTTCATACTTTTCTGCATACAATGATCATGGTGTATTGTTGTGTTTCAGGAGTTTCATGTTCTTATGATTCAAGTGCTTCACAGCTTCTAGAGTTAGGTGTGAGTGAGTTTTGCTCAACTGTTCCCAACTCACATGTTAAGTCTAGAGTCTGTTTTAGGGTTTTGTCACGGAATAGCCAAAGGGGGAGATTGTAAGGTTGAATTTAATCAACCATCTTATTGGCTTTATTCCGTGCCAAATTTGCTTGTATTTCAGCATTTAGTAACCCTGTATTTAGGTGGGTTTTGTTGTAAGGGTAGTGAGTGAGATAGAGTGTCGAATGCTCAAGAGTGTGTAAGAAAACAGAGACTCGCGGCTGGATCTCGTGGGTGACTCATGGCTGCAAGCCGCCAAATGCAGCACACGTGCCAAGCATGCCAGAAGGTGAACAGTCATGCTAGCTAGAGCACTACAGGACAAAACAGGACAACTGGCCATACGGTTATCTCGCAACTGGATCTCGCGACTCAGTTAAGTCGCGAGGCCAAGCCGCGAGCCAGGCCTGTTTTGAAAAACCTGACGTTTCACATTTCTCTCTCACCCTAGTATATATACCCCTTATACCCACAAAAGAAATAAAGCTTCCAGAGAGAATTTTGAGAGAGAAACCCTAGAGTAAAACAAGATTGATTCACCTACAATCTATACATTAGAGTCTCTTCAAATTCCTCAACTCTCTTCCTCTCCATTGTCAAACCCTTGAGAGGCATTTTACCAAAACCTTGTTCTCACCATATTCATTACTGTGAGAGGGCTGTTTGGTGTTCTGGGAAGCAGTTAGAAAGGAACCAATCTACATTGGTTGATGCTATGGTCTAGTAGCGGAATCCGGGAAGCTAGAAAAGAAAAAGGTTCGGCGCAACCTCGTTGGAGCAAGAAGCTTGGAGGGCTTAGGTGCACTGGGTAGATTAGGCTTGGAGGGTCTATTGTTGTCCATGTATCCCAACTATATTTTCTAGTGGATTGTTTACCGCTTGGAGGGTCTTTGCCTTTTATTATCTGTTATGGGTTGTGATTTTAATTTGGCTTAGATTATTTTTCCAATTCTATATTACAGCTTTTGTTCATTTTCCGCACACTAGTTGTTTGACATAAAGCTTGAATTGGTTAATTTATAAATTGGGGGTCTAAACGTTCAAGGGTGTTTTTACACTATTTGAACTTTCACAAAGTTCAACCATCTTAAACCTGAAAACGTAGTCTTCGGAATCCCAAAATCGAACAGTAGCCTTGAGAAAGTTCCAATCTATCTTTGTTGTTCTGAAGGCCAAAAGTCCATCTAAATGGAAGGTATTGAAGTTGAACTTTGAGACATTGTCCCAATGATCAATCCACTCATGAACTTGTTTCCTGACAGAAAGAGAATCAAACCATAAATCATAAGAAGCAGGAAGGGTGCGGGCAATGTTCCTTATTTATTGACAAAAGAAATGAACTCTCTTTTTGAATGAATGTTGTTGTGATGATTTATGAAAATGATGTGCCTAAAGTGTTTAAAAAACCCTAAAGAAGCCCACATGAAAGTCAACCCTGGTCCCTAATATGGAAAATCATGTTTTTGAGTCTGAAATAAGGTTCAGTTTCTGGCAAAAATGGCGAAACCGCAAATCCTGGAACTATCAAAGGAATCGGCGCTTTGACTGCCGAATGAGATTCAAACCGGCAAATTGACTGCCGAATGGGTTACAAGCCAAAAAAAAAAAAAAAAAAAAGAAGGAAATTTTCAAAAAAGTCCTTGGGACTAGGGGCATTGGGTTCATACTTCTTAGGTTGCCTTCGAAAAAAAAAATTCATCAATCAAAATTTTCAATTCTTTGAGAAAATTCAAGATTTCCAAATTTTTCAAAAAAAAAAAAAAATTTCATTAATCAAAATTTTCAATTCCTTCAAGAAAATTCAAGTTTTCCAAATTCAAACAAACAAAAAAAAAAAAGAAAAGAATCTTCATTAAATTCTTCTCCAGGAACAGAAAGCTATGATCTTCTTCCACATTTTCTAGTGGTGCAACATCAAGTGAACTGTCCACTCTCAGCATTCATCGAAGCATGGAATATGTCCAAAACTAGGGGCATTCGCCAGGTATGCCAAATTCTTTTCAATGAATAACTCCGTTACTAATTGAAAACATTTATTTTGCAGGTACTAGTGTAAAAGGCCACACACATCGGCATAAGCCAAGATCCAAAAATCCTAGGCCTTTGAAAACATGAGCCAGGATCCAGAACCTTTGGTCCTCTGAAATATAAGTCAAAGCCTAAAAAACCCTTGGTCCTCTGAAAACATGAGCCAGGATCCAAAAATCCTAGGCCTCTGAAAACATGAGCCAGGATCCAAAACCTTTGGTCCTCTGAAAACATGAGCCAAAGCCCAAAAAACCTTTGGTCCTCTGAAAACATGAGACAAGATCAAAAAATCCTAGGCCTCTGAAAACATGAGCCAATATCCCGAACCTTTGGTCCCCTGAAAACATGAGCTAAAGCCCAAAAACCCTTGGTCCTTTGAAAACATGAGCCAAGATCCAAAAATCCTAGGTCTCTGAAAACATGAGCCAGGATCCAGAACCTTTGATCCTCTGAAAACATGAGCCAAAGCCCAAAAAACCCTTGGTCCTCTGAAAACATGAGACAAGATCAAAAAATCATAGGCCTCTGAAAACATGAGCCAATATCCAGAACCTTTGGTCCCCTGAAACATGAGCTAAAGCCCAAAAACCCTTGGTCCTTTGAAAACATGAGTCAAGATCCAAAAATCCTAGGTCCCTGAAAACATGAGCTAGGATCTAGAACCTTTGGTCCCCTGAAAACATGAGCCAGGATCCGGAACCTTTGGTCCTCTGAAAACATAAGCCAAAGTAAAAAAAACCCATGGTCTTCTGAAAACATGAGCCAAGATCCAAAAATCCTAGGTCTTCAAAAACATGAGCCAGGATCTAGAACCTTTGGTCCTCTAAAAACATGAGCCAAAGCTTCAAAAACCTTGGTCCTCTGAAAATATGAGCCAAGATCCAAAAATCCTAGGTCTTTGAAAACATAAGCCAGGATCCAAAACCTTTGGTCCTCTGAAACATGAGCCAAGATCCAAAACCTTTGGTCCTTTGAAAGCATGAGCTAAAGCCTAAAAATCCTTGGTCCTCTGAAAACATGAGCCAGGATCCGTCTTCGTCCAGGTAAGCATATCTTGCACTCATTAAAAATAAAAATAAAAATAATTTGCATGCATGAACTACGTTTGGACCTAGTCCCCCCACCAAGAGGTACATAGGCAATCTCCCTTGAGATTCGGTCCACATTTTGATCCACAACATGACCATCTGTATTTTTATCTACGTGCATTCACCACGATTATATACTGATTGCAAAGTTAGGTGTCTTTTTCATACATTGACATTCGCTTTTCAAGCTCTGCCAATGAGGGGCATTCTGTTGACACCCCATTTTGCAACCCGCATTTAACCTCACATGGAGGGTAAAAGGGCAATTTCACCTTGAAAATATGCATCTTGATTCTGGTCACTAGATCCTTAATCTCATTTCACCAAAATGATCTTGATATTGTAACGATCAAATCGACTGGTCATAAGCCCTAATCGGACCATCAGATTGAAAGTTATCATCAAATCAAGTTCTAATGGCCGAGATGCACAATCACAAATTGAGTCCAAATATATGCGATATGAACATTTGATTTCAATTGGTTATAAGTATAATTAATTTGAGAACGATGATGTGTAATAATTTGATTGGTTAAGACTACATTTTATGGCAGAGTTACACACACCTAATTAACTAGATAGTTAAATATTAATTATTCAATGAATAATTTATGCAATTATCTTTTAACTAGGGTAAAGTTTGAACCAATTAAGTCTGAAATGGGAGTGATTGGAGCCATTTAATATTAATTGGGAGCTAATTTGGGACCTATTAATGTTAATTGTGCTGAAATCATTTCCTAACTAATGACCTCTGCTCAGCATTTTATCGATATCTCTCAGAATATTTTGAATCTGTGAATGAGTTTAATTTTTCCAGAAACTAGACATCTAGGGCTTCAATTTGAGCACAAGAATAAGAAAATTCCGATCATAATTATGTCAGATATGATTATTCGAAGTTGGCTCTACAGGCTGTTACAACAACTACGGGAAAATCGAATTTTGGCTTGCTCCTCACTCCCACCAATCTTTCCATTTAATGCACCAGATTTCCTCTAAGGCTAGAATGAGGTCTAGATTCATGATTCTTTGTCAACCCTCATTAAATAGTCTTTCATTCATATTTCCTCCGCCACTACTATAAAAACCCCCCATCTCCTTCATTCCAAGACACAAAAAAACCACTCTCTTCTCTTCTCTTGAGTTCTAGTGAAGTTGAGTAGTCTTATTATATCTTAGTCTTCCTGAGACTCAAGGTATTGAGTGAGACTCACTTTCCCTCTCCTAGATCTTCTTTTCCTCCACCCTTAGGACCTCCATCAAGAGTCCCCTCCTCTACCATATGAATCTTGCATGAAAGTATAATATCCTTCCCTAACTATTTGTTTATGTTGCCATGATGAGAATTTAAGATTAAAGCATGATAATTCCCTTGAATATGTTTAAATGTTCTTAATTGTTCTTATGTGTTCATCACATGTTCTTGGTTGTTCATCACATGTTCATGCATAAGCACTAGTTTTGATCTTAAATCCACATCAAAAATATGAAAAATATGTTTGTTTCATAATTCTTTCAAATCTTTGTATCCAGGATATCACCATACACACACATTCACTAGAATTTGTTTTTCAATCCAAATGCAATGCTTAATAAATTGAATTAGGGTTTATCACATGCACACACATTAAATTCAACATGCAAATTGATTGATAACATATTGGATGATGTGATATGAATGTTGACCACCATAGTCTAGAAGACTGGTTTCACTAGGCAAGGTGGGTGCCTAACACCTTTCCACCTTGTAACATAGCCTCCGAGCTTAGATCAAGGGTTAGTAGATCAAATGTTTATCCATGTAATTTTTTATTTTTAGATTGTAACTAGGAAACGAAGCCATATACTTTACCTTAGATTGTATCTAGGACCAAAGCCATGTAATTTTCCCATGATCAATGTAAATTCAATTTCAAATTAATAAAATGAAGAATTTTTCAATTATGGTTTTCTTATTTTTCCAAAAATTAAATAAGTGGCGACTCCATTGTAAAACCCTTAATTTAAAGAGAAAAATATAACTAGTCGAACCTCCATTTTTGAGAAGCAATAACACGACTCCACCCATTCACATGGGTTTGGCCCAACATCCTATAAAAAGGGGCCGAGAGCGCAGTCTCTCACAAAGAAGAAGAAGAAATTCGGTTTTACTTTTTCAATATGCAGACCTCTTCTTCATCAAGCGCAGTACAATCTTCAATCTCTGAAGTGGGGCACTTTGTTTAATTATAGCACGCATTTCTTTAATTTTAATGAGCAACAATGGGTCACATACTATTTTGTCTGCCCGTAATAACCTGACACAAGAACAACTGAACGGAGAACTCACCCACCATCATCAGCGGTCGTCAGACCCCCCAATGTCTTCAGGTTTTTGTACTTTATTCTTATTTATTTAAAATTAGGCTTTTAATAGAATTTAGATTTGGGTATTTTAGTTGGTTGGTTTTGATTTACCTAATTGGGTTAGATTCAATTTTAATTAAGGTTTTGATTTAGAATTGGCTTTTATCAATGGTCAAAAAACTGTAAACCCTAATTTTCATTAATCTCACATGTTGTTTGGTTGGCCTCACTAGGTCTATATCTGTTTCTCTTCTTCTAATTTTTAGACTCTCTCTATTCTTTTCTTTACAAAATATATTTTTAATGGTGGAAAGCTTGAAATAAATAATGGAATCTAGTAGGCTATAATAGTTCTTCATCACATGAAAAGAGAACAGAGGCAACCCCATTACGCTCAAAATGTTCAACAAATTGCTAAGTTATAATCTATAATCAATTTTTTTTTTTTTAAAAAAAAAAAAAATTGGCTATGTGATAACATAATTATGATTTTAATTATCAAATATAAAAGTTGAAGGATGGCTTAGATTGATTTTGTTTTATATGCATTATTTGTTTAAAAGGTAGTATTTGTAGTTTGTGGGGGGCGGGGGGGGGGGGGGGGGAATAGAGAGAGATATTGAATTTCATCAACACAAGTTCTCACATTTTAATTACCTATTACTAGGAAAAAAAGTCCCTGTTTCCCCATAACTTATAAGATTCTACTATAGTGTTGGCTATCACAATTAGATGTCAAAAAGAATTTATTAGCAGCGTCAGGTGTGAGTAGATGGAATACACCACATGCTTTATGGTTAAAGTATATTGGACTGTACATTTTTTGCAAAATACTGATGTTGGTGGTATAGGAATTTTTTTATGTTATTTAATTATTATGTATCTATGCATTGGGAGGAACTGGAGCACGACTATGAGAAGAAGAATGCAATAACACTTCAATCTGCATATTTTATAATTTTAATGACAACCAAAATAGACATAATGAATCTAAGAGGAGATATGCAAAACTTGCAATGTATGACTTTCAATTCTTTTATTCTTTTGCATATTATATGACCAAACAGTAAACATGTACCAAATGTTGACTTTGTTATCATGTGATTGTTTATAATTGCTGGTTCATTCTTAGAAATCACAACATGTATCAAAATTGAACCATTTTTTTTCTTCTTTACAAAAAAAAAAAAAAAAAAAAAAAAAAAAAAAAAAAGAAGAAGGGGTATTTGGTATCAAATGTTGAATGGTAAAAATAAGCTAAGTGAATATGTTTTGTTTGATCAAATGGTGAAGATTGCTGACAAATTGTTTCTTATGATTTAATGTTTATTTACCTCTTACACATTACAATTAGGTGTTGAAATTTGAAAATTTTCTTGGTTTTAATAGTTGAAGGATGGGAGAGAGGAAGGTGCTAAACAAATACTACTCACCTGTCTTCAACCCTGAGGCTTTTGAGGGTTTAAACAAACATGATGCTCCCCATAAGCAGATGTTATTGGTGACAATTGTTTGGGCATTCAAAGGTTTTGATCCTACTTCAAATGTAACAGATACTTTGTGGAGCTTACCATCAAAACTTACCCACAAAATTTCAACTATGTCGTTGAGTTGCTACCAGAAATTTTGAACCTTTGGTGTGAACAGGATGAGGTAAAATAAAATAAATAAAAATAAAAGTCTAGCCATTCTTTGTACATATAACATGGTTTTTGACTAAATATTTTGATTATTTTTTTAATTCAGTAGGCAGCAGAGATAATAACCATAAAAGAGAAGTTGGAGAGATTGAAGATGAAATTAAATCTTTAGAGAACAAAACCTTGGATTTGAAAAGAGAAATGGACATCATTGCTGCATTAGATGAGATGAAATCTATGAAGGTATTTCTTTTCTCTTAGAATAGGTTTTTTTTTTTTTTTTTTTTTTTTTTTTTAATTCCTTTATTTCTTTTTGTTTCTTTGTTGTTCTTTGTTCACTATCATGAATGCTGTGTATCTTTTCTTATTTTCTATTAATAATATTACTTTCTTACATATTAAAAAAAAAAATCTATGAAGGTATTTTTTGCTTTACCAATTCGATTTTTATTTATTAGAGTAGGTTATCATCTCATAGTGCCACAAATGGAATCTTTAAGTCTCAAATAGCCTCTGTAAAATTTAAGAATTACATGATGATAGAACAAAAGTAGAAGGCTATGAAGGCTCTTTAAAGCATATACTTGGTCATTATGTGATGGCAATGCTGCTTTTAAATTTTCCTTCGAATTCACTCACTTTCTTAAAGTAATCTTTATTTTCTTTAGTTTATAATATCTGGGTCTCTATTTTTCATTCAAATTTTGTAGGTGCAGTTATTTCTCTTCTATTTGATGGACTTAATCAGCAGACAAGGTATTCCCACATGGTAGTACTCTTTCTTGTCAATTTTGATAGGAACTCTTTCTTATCAATTTTCCTCTTCAATCTTCTTGGGTTTAAAGTTTAATCCTTATTCAAATATGTTAAAACTTTTATGGTTTTGTTTTAATTGGTGGTAGTTGAGAGACAAGATCAATGTAATCAATCTTAGGGAAAAAATCCAGTTCAAGTTTTTTTTTTTTTTTTTCTTTTTTAAATCATCATACCCATGTCATAGGTTATTTAGAAGATGTTACCATATAATAAAATAGAATATAAAAGAAAAAAAAGTTATTTGGAAGATGTTGAAGCACTTGGGCAAAGTAGGTAAATGAAATCTATCAAGTGTTGGTAGTAGGGGCTAATGGATTGGGTTGTGAACTGCTAATTGACTTGGCTCTATCAGGTTTCCAAAATCTCATGGTTATAGGCATAGATAGGATCGAGGTAATCAATCAAGCGAAAAAAAAAAAAAATCCAGTTCAAATTTTTTTTTTTAAATCATCATACCCATGTCATAGGTTATTTAGAAGATGTAACCATATAATAATAATAGAAAATTAAATAAAAAAGGTTATTTGGAAGATGTTGAAGCACTTGGGCAAAGTAGGTAAATGAGATCCATCAAGTGTTTATCTTCCTATTTAATGATTAAATGTAAGCAAATAAAAGAGTTAGTTATGAAGGTTTTAGTTGTGATAGTTTTTAACATTTCATGTCATTTACAGAAATTATGAACTTAAAGCATGGGAATGAATTTGGTTGCCAATTTGTGATGGGTGTTAGGAGTAAGAGGATGGTAGTTTAGGTAGTGCTTCTGAGATTGAATGGGAGAGTAATGGAATTGAAGTTGAAAAGGACGAAAGAGGGAATCTTTGTTATTTATTAAGTTCCCAAAATTCTTGCTGAAACTTAGGTTTCTTACAAGAACTTTATAATTGTTGTTGTTAGGCTAATCTTTTATTTTGTAACTAATTATCACATTTCTATGAAATATGATGTGGCAGCGGTATCTTCTGCATCGTCACATTTTGGCATCTTCCAACTTCTATGATTGGTGAGAGCATCTGCATTGGTGGCTGTTTCTTCATTGTGTTGGCGTGTTTGACACAACAATACGTGATGAAAATGTATGGTACTGAGGACAACCCCAGAGATATGCTTGCTATTTTGAAAGATAATGATAGATGATTCCAAGACACCTATATGAATTAGGCTTGAGCTTGGTGGAGAAGAGGCATTTATTGAGTGTGAAGATCTATATGTGGATCATGTATGATTCCTTCTAAAATTTGATGTTTAGCTTGCTTAAGTCTCTTTGTCATGTTTTCTCTTATATCTGTCAATTGTTTGTGGAAATGAATAGCATGGTAGAAACATAATTAGTGTGCCTTTGTTTAGCTTATAAAAACAATACATTGTGGTTTTTTCTCAAGATATTTAAAATTTTGTTTTGTCTTATTAAGAAGTTTATTCTTAAATTGCATTTTAGATGAAAGCTAAAATTGAGTAGCCTTTTTAATTTATCTTTATCCTTTTTTGAATCAAATGTGTTTATAACTAATTGTACCATTGAAAGTAAACGTATATAACTTTTGCTAACTATACCGTGCATTGCACAGGTTAACAACTAGTCTATATCTATATATATATCTATATTATATATAATAGTAGAAGCTAAGAGAAAGTGGATTCCTACAATTAAGGAAGTGCTGACAAATAGGAAAAGTGCCTGTCTAAAATTCAGACACGTATAACTTAAAAAAGCGATATATTATATTGTTTGATAATGCTACAACACTATTTAAAAGCGATAAATTATAATTTTTCACTTCGTTAAAACACTCTTTAGAGCCCTCTTGGTATAAAAGGAAATTAATTGCTTAAGACAGAGAAAAGAAAGATTTCTACACGGAGAAAAAAAGGAGAAAGAGAGACCGAGAGAAAAGAGAGACAGAGAAATAGAGAGGCAGAGAACGGAGAAGGAGAGAAAGATCAAGAGATCAAAAACTGCACGCTCTAAAAACTGAAACCCAAAATACATAATCATCCATTCTTTCCATTTGTTAACACAAACGGCCAAAAGAAAAGATTTTCCTTGCCAATGAAAAAGAAAAAACAGAAGCCCATTGAGATATTTCCACAGTTTGCAAGCAAGAATGAAAAGATGTCTCTCACTTTCCTGTCAGATTTCTTCATCTAACTATCTATTAATTTCTTTCACTGGTGAGTTTTTATCTTCAATTTAAATTTTGTTTATTAATTATGATTAGGTTTTTGTTGGATTGTTTTCGATTTTGGTATTTTAATTAAGTTTTTCTCTTTGCTTTTCAGTTTGACATTCTCATCTGCATGGGAAGAAATGGGTAATTAACCATAATTTCCTAACCATTTAGTTAGTAGGTCTGGTTCGCTAAGTATATTACTAAGTATTTTAGACCTATAAATCGAGTCTTTAAGACTCGGTTTTCATGTTTTGATCAAACCTAACCTGGCAGGAGGTCTATGTGGTGTCCGTATGGCAATCTGGCTGTGACATGGTTGAACCACGTGGAAGACCGGGAAACCGAGTCTTAGAGACTCGGTTTCAAATAGGGGTTTTTTTTTTAAAAAAATTAATGCCTCACTCTAAAGTATCCACTCTCTCACTCACCGTCTCTCTCACATAGACCAGAACAATCTCACCCTCTCACTCTCACACTTCAGCGCATCTCTCACTCACCCTCTTCTCCCACTCCATCAAACATTCATCACCTTCGCCGATCACCCTCTTCTCTCACTCAGTCTATTTCACATTCATCACCTAGCACAAAAGATTTGATAAAGCACAGCAAGGTGTACAGAGGTTTGATAAAGTCTCCACTCTCACTCACAAAGCTTTGAGTTCCTCAATCTACGTGGTTTCTCAAAACTAAAATAAAAGGTGAGTTGCTTCAAAGTGTGTTTCACTTTCACCGTTTGGTTGCTGGGAAACAGTGGGAAAAATCAAAGAAACTTTGGTTTCAATTTGTTTTTTTCTATTTTGGTTTCTATTTTGAATTTCTAATAGAATTGTTAAAAAAGATCGAAGCTTTGTTGTTTTTTGAGATCAGATTATGTCTCTGGGTTTCTGGGTTTGTTTATATTTGCTGTGGAATCGGATTATGTTTCTTGGTTTGTTTATATTTGCTGAGTATTTAATTTGCTATATTGGGTTCAGTTGGGTTTGGGGAGTGAGGTTTGGAGTAAAGGGAGTGTAGGTATTGAATTTAAAGTTTTATGTTTCTGTTTACTTGAAAATAAGTGAAACCCATTATTTCTAAACCAATTTGCTATAGTTCAATTGGGTTTGGGGAGTGAGGCTTATAGTAAAGGGAGTGTATTTAGTATTGAATTTAAGTTTTATGTTTCCGTTTACTTGAATATAAGTGAAACCCATTTTTTTTAAAACCAACTTGTGATACTGGGTTCAGATGGGTTTAGGGTATTAGGCTCAAAGTAAATGAAATATTTTTGGTGCTTTTTACCTGAAAACAAGTGAAACCAATTATTTGTATCATATTGCTAAACTAGGTTCATTGGGTTTGGGGAATTAGGCTGAGATTAAAGGGAGTTTATTTGGTATTGAATTTAAGTTTTATATTTCTATTTACTTGAAAACAAGTGAAACATTTCTAAACCAATTTGCTATACTGGGTTCAGTTGGGTTTAGGGACTTAGGCTCAAAGTAAAGGAATTTATTTGGTGTTGACAATTTGAGAAATTGATCTAATTTTTTTTTTTTTTTTTTTTTTTTTTTTGATTTGGGCTGGGATTGTTGGTGGAGGAGTTGGGTTGGTGTCAAAGCATTGAAACGTTCATGGTCTAGCAATTATTTGTGCTACTTATGCTACTAATCTGGCCATTGTTACCGGTTGCTATTACAGTAATAAAAATCTCTGCTTCATAAAACTTTCTGTCATGTGATTGTGTTGAAGTTTCAGTCCCTCACTTTGTTTGTTTAGTTTTTTTTTGTTCATTTATTAAGGCTATTTTGAAATCCCATGAAATTTCAATTGCTACATACAATTGTCTTCCACTTAGAGTTTAGTGTCATTATATTACATGGGAATCATCATCTTATACATTACAAATTAAAATGAAGTCATTTCATATGTGTTTAGCAAATCCTACATCATTAATTGTGATGGAGTTTACCATCCATTGCAAATCTGCAGATTTCTAGAATCAGGGAAGGGCCCTTGAATTGAATTCTGGCTTTCACATTCTTTCTAATGACAGCAACGGGCTGCTCCTCTGAGCTGACATTATTCCCAAGCAGGATTGCATTTCTTTGCCTCTATACATGAAAAATCACAGCACTAAGCCCCAGCCTACAAGACATAGCAAGCGAGCTCTTGCCTTTCCAATACATAACCACCCCATTTTGCTAGTCTATCCCTGGTAATTAATTTGTCCTACATAGCTAACCAACAAATGTAAGCCTGAAGAGGGATTCTTTGAAGGAATCATACCAATTTCTGCCAAATAACCACTGGTGCTTTGATGGACTTGCCAAGGATAGACTAGCCAAACAGGGGCTTTGTAGCGATACCCCTATTTGATGGCTACTTGGTGTCAAAATAGTGAATAGAAAAAGATACAACATAAGATAAATTGTAGGCAAGCCAATCACGCTTAGGAAAAAGATTGCAAACACACCCTTTAAGATTAAAATGAAGGGCTGAAATGTTATTAAATTCAATGTTTATATTTCTATCATTTATTGAATACTTAGGCTATTGCAATAATATTCATAGAAGGACTAAACCTCCTAAATTACCATTTCCTAGAAAGACTAGGACTCATAATAATTATTAATAATGGTTTTTCTTGGAATTCTTTGTTGGCTGCATCAAGTAATACTAATGTCAATTTGAAGGCAGAGTAGGATGTTGAAGGAGGGGGGAAGTTATGTAGTACCAGAAGTACTGAAGCACGATACAAATCATGTTATTTTGCTAGTATATCTATCCAAGTGAGCTTGTTGCTGAAACCATTCCTTTTTAAGCATTCTTTGTAGCCTGTGGGTTATCATTTCTCTTCACACGCACATAAAAAGACTACAAGCTGGGTTTTGTTTGTTTGTTTTTTTTTTTTTTTTTTTTGGTTCCCCCAAGTTGATAAGTTACCCATGCACCCCATGGGTTTTGAAAATACAACCTCACCCTTCACCCATTATTGCAAGAGGAGGAAATGCCATTTGAGCCAAAGCTCATTGGCCACAAGACTATAAGCAGTTATTTTGGTAATACAATGAAACTGATGATTGCAGTTCTGCAAAGTATTTTAATTGTTGAATTAATAAAATTACCTTAACAACAGGTGAATAGGTAGTCAACCGACTCAACACATTCTCTAGAAATCTTAGAAATTGTTTTTCGTTATAAGTGAAATTGGTGACTGTTGAACTAGTTAAAATGGTGAGTTACCCTAGGAAGAGATCTGGAGGAATGGATATATAAGAACGTTGATGAAGACATAACCACTTCGTAGAAAGCCTAGGACTTCATCACCATCGGGGTTATGCTGCCTTGAATTTACGCAACCATGTTTTTATCCTGAATCCTGAATGCATGATATCGGCATTTTGTTGTAAGATATGCATCATTACAGAATAACTGGTTCTATATCATGGCTACTTAAACTTTGCCCCTTGTTTTTAATGCACGGAATTTTCCTTTTGAAGTATTGTAAAATAAGGTCCTTTTTGGAGCTAGTTAGGTTTAAGACTGCACTGAACCCAACTACCTTCTTATCCCCAATTTTACTTGAAAAAACTGATTCTCAAACTTAGACCCATGGCCTGTTGCTTTTAGTTAAAGGCACTTGCCATCACACCAAGCCCAACCTCAAATTAAAGCACAGATTTTATTATTAAGACAGATACAAGAGATATTACAAATTTTATTATTGGTAATACTTGTTGAACACAAGTTATTATACATAATTTTACACACATCTTATTTTTAAACTGAAACTGTGACTTAAAGTCATGATTATGGGCATTGTGACTTCAAGTCATGGTTTCAATTAAAAAATGCAATGTGTAAAACTATGTAACGGTTTGTGTGTAATACACACAATCCTTTTATTATATAATATTTACAAATTGTGTGAATTTTTGAACAAAAGAAAAAAGAAAGTTAAAAACTTTATTTATTATACAATTGATGTAGTACTAACTACATTTTTAATCATATCAATTAATAGGCATTTTGTAATAAAACTAATAGAAATTTTAGCATTTTCGAAACATTAATATTTCACTAGCATTACTAGTAGCTATGAGAAGTGGCAAAATCATTAGTAACACACGCACAAAAGGAACACTTCCCCTTACTTCATGAATCGGTTGTAAGCAGACATAGAGACATAGTTTAACCATCAGTAACAACTGGGATTGACTGTGTGATTTTAACTGCTAGAGACATAGAGAAAGGGCACAAAACAAAAACTGAAGAGAAATATCAAAACCAAACAACAAAAGTCATGATACATACCCATGATACAAATATATCTTAACACTATATACACTAACACTAGCAAAATCCACTAACACTATATACACTAACACTAGCAAAATCCACTAACAATATATACACTAAACAATCAACAGACCCTTACTTGACATTTTGGATGTGCAAATGTGCTGAGATTGTATGAGTGAGAGGAGGAGTGAAAGAGGAGAAGACTACAAGGAGTGTTTGTCTGATTGTTTCTAAATGTGTGTATGAGACCCAAGAGACCCAGACAAAAAATTAGATCTGATATAGGGACCCAAACATGATTGCCATGTGGAGTACTTCTTCACCACAATTTAAAAATCGAGTTTCTGAGACTCGGTTTCACTTTTAGCAAACCGAGTCTCTAAAAATTGATTTCGATGTGGCATCTACGTGGCATCTTGTAGCACAAATATCGAGCTTCTGAGAGTCGTCTATAAAAATCGAGTTTATAAGACTCGATTTCCATGTGTATAATCAGCCACGTCAGGAAGCCTAAGAGCATGAAAACCGAGCCTCAGAGGCTCGGTTTATAAGCCAAAAATTGAGCCTCTAAGGCTCAAGATGTTAGAAATTTATATAGTTTCAAACAGTGGCCTACTACCTAGATAGTTGGGAAAACGAAATTAGTTACCCAGATTCCCCCTATTTGTATTCCCTCAAGTTCAACCAGGTACCAATTTCGAATCGATCAGATTCCAGATCGCTTAGATCTACTTTGATTTTTTTCATTTTTGTCAGATCTAGGGTTTATCATTTGCTCTTTGGATGAATATATTGGTTTTGTTTATTGGTGGTGTTAGTAATCTACTTTGAATGTTCCGATTTCAATGTATTTCTCCCTCAATTGTTCACATTCTAGATTTCGGAATCGGAATGATTGTGTTACTTAATAATGGTGAAATAAGCCGCATCACTTCCCAATGAAAACTTCAAAGTCACTCTAACTAAGATTTGCTTTTCCGCCCTATTCCGTTTCCTCTGCAACTCCATACACACAAGGTTAGAATAGTGTGGTTAATTTCCCTCTTTCAGATACTCTCTTTGATGATTTGGCCCACTTTTTTACTATTTGCATGTTCCGTTCTAGACCAACAAACAGAGGAAAAAAGAAAATCCAAAAGGTTTGGCTACCTTTTTCCCTAATTTCCCATTTATTTTTACAATTTCTTGAGTTCTATTTTGTTCGATTGTTGTATTGATTAAATTTTGTTTTTGTTTGGCAAATTTTTGTTAGGTGTGTGTTTTTTTTTGTTAGACCCTCAAATTTGAATTGATTTATGCTTTGTGCAGATCTATGTTTTGTTGAATCGTTCTCAAGAAAAAAAAAAAAAAAAAAAAAAAAAAAAAAAAAAAAAAAAAAACAAAACGTTGATTACTAAGAGTATAGTTATTTATAATTTTTATAAGTAAAATTATTGGATTTTTTATGTTAATTACTAAGTTTTTGCAAATTGAACCACATTTTCTCTGATCGCCTTTGTTGTTTTTCTTCTTGATATTTAATTTTATTATTATTTCTCTATTGATATATATTTTCATCGTTTTGCACCTTCTAGCTTAATTTATGTGGTATCATTCTATTTTTATAGATTAGTCTGTAAAATTGTTAGAAATTTGGAATTGCTTTAATTTTATTTTTTACCCTTTTTACAGTAGCTTTCTAGAAGGCTGGAATTCTTCTCAAATTTTTGTTCACTATGCTTTGTAATCAATTTGACTTATTTGTGTTTGTGAGGTTTTACTCAATTTCAAGCCAGTTTTGTATATTTAGTTTGTGGTCTCTAGCATAGTGTTTCATGTACTGTAACTATTGATTTTTATAATTCACATTATTTTTTATATGTGCGTGCACCCACCCTTTGGTGTTAGTTCTTAATTTTTATTGAGAATTTTGCTTTGCAACCCAATGAATAGATAAAAAGAAGGCAGCAGGTTGATTTTCTATAGATGAGTAATGGAATTCTCAGGGATGTGCTTTAGCAATACAACATTTTGAATCAAAAGAAGGGGTCACATATTAGGTTTTACTTGCTCATTTATTATATTTGTCATTTGCTCTGTTAAGTCTGACTAATTAATTCTTGCAATATTTAAACTACCTTGAACTGCTCAAATGTATTTTTTGATTGAGATCCATGGAGGAGTGTAACAACTATAGGTTCCACCAATATTACAGAAGAAAGTGGCCTCCGTGATACCTAGAAGGTAGAAACACTGTATTATTGTTCTAAATTCCTAATACAGACATTGGTTAAATCAAATATTCAGTAATTGCCCGAGTTCTATTTGACTTGGTTTCTGTTTAATTTTTGTATTGATCAGACTATCAGGCTCAGTTTATTGAGTACTTATACATAATTTACTTTAATAAATTTACTTATTTTATGGATAGATGATTACATAATAATGGGTGGAAAGTTTCATGAATTCCATAACTTGGGTGTGCGTATAATCTAATATATCTCTTTCTGTAATTTTGAAGTAAAGCCTAGTAAATTTGAGGAACCTTTGTGTAATTAATCTTGATTCTTGCTGTCGAAATTAGAAACTATTATCAACTTCCTTTCATCCCTATTTCTGACTTTTTCCTGTAGTCTCTCTACACTATTCCCCTATTTTTACTATCCTTAATTGAGTACTTATATACAAAATAGGACATAGAATTATTTTAGTGTTATTAAACTTCAGTTTGGTTTTATTAGACATTCAGATTTCTTGCTATTAATTTCAAATAAACCTGCCATGTTTTGTGTTTTCAATGATTTTTTTATTCTCATGTGCTATTGTAGAGTTATCACTACTTTGTTTAGGATATTTGTGTCACATTTGGTTTTCTTTTGTTTAGAGTATTTGGGTTAATTGGTTTTGGGTATTTGTCAATGATGTTTTTAAAATAGATAAAAAGAAACACAATCATGCCTTTCTTTTCCTTTTTCTTAAGAGATGAATAGTGACAGTCTTAAGTTTGGAAGACACTATATATTTTTTTCCAGTGTTACCAATTTAGGTAACCTTAATGGAAGCTTAAATTAGAAATATGCACATGTTTTGATCCTAGCCACTTTGAGATGTACATATATATTCTTGATTACCTTCTTGATTTGTAGCTGATATTTATGCTATAATTGTTAAAATTATGCTTTAATCTTGATTTGGTGTACTTTACTTTTTGTTGCATTTCATCTCTTAAGTTGTATTGTAACTATTGTAATTTGATATTGTGGTTAACATAGTTCTATGGTGCATAGGCTTATATTAAAAATAAATAAATTATATTGTTTCATAATGTTAAAACATTGTTTTGTTTTATAGTTCTTTCAATAAAAAGAAAACTAAACGCTTGAAATCCACAGCAAAGGCTTGCAAGTTGCAATACTAAAAAAAAAACTTACGATACAGAGACAGAGGAGGAAAAAAAAAAAAAAACTTACGACATAGATATAGACCACCATCCGTTCCCTCACTAGACTTAGACATTTTTATAGATTATGAAAATTACAAAAAGATTGGTTACAATTTTGGGTCTTCACTGTAAATCAACAGAATTGAAAACAATTATATGTAACTAATCTTAAAAATGTTGTTGGGATCAAATCAGTATAATATTGAACATTGTGTTGATATTTAAGTTTTTGTTCTCAGCAATTTAGTTTTGATGTTGTTTGTTCTGTAATGAATATGTGTTGTTCATTCTATTATGCGTGTTTGTTACCAGTGTTTTTAAAAAGTTCTATTACGTATAACTAATTGCCAATTTCAATTGTTAACAATATTCTATGTAATTTTTATCTATTTAGATTAGTACATCAATCTTGGGCATCCATATCCAATTTGAGGGCTTCCCTAATAGGTGTGTAAGTGATTCTGCTGATCACTAATAACTATATAAAAGATCTTATATTCCACTTATAAGCAAATTAAAGTTCCTTTGAGCTATCAGTGATGCTTTCTCTTATTAACCAGTAACTCAATCAGTGTCATATACATTCCTTTAGACCATTTTAAACCTGGCAGATTTAAGGTGTTGTTAGTTTCATTAAGGTCTGTAATATGCCATTACTAAATTTTAATTGTATTGTATAAACTACATGCCTGTAATATAATTGACAAATACCTAATTGATCTATCAACAAATATGCCTAGAATATAAATTGTATTGCATAAACCACAAATATAACTGACATATTTCTTGCAAAAAAGAATATTTCATAGCTAGCTACTAGAAGCTCTCTCAATGTTCCATTGGATTGGATGTCCACATATTTCAATGGGATCTATCACAATGTTGATGGTTAGCCTATCATTTGAATTAAGCTTTTAATACAAAGTTAAATTTATTATTTACATTTTCTCTTTTTTTCTTTATTGTTTCTTTAATGTTTGATAGATTGTGCTAAGAAACTTAATTTAGCCATATTCATGATTGGAGAAATTGGAGGGAATGAAATAGATGCTGTTACAGTAAGTATTATTAGCAAAAAAAAAAAAAAAAAAAATCCTTTTTATTTTCCTTGCAAAATGAATTGTTATTATTATTGATTCCTAATTCTCCATTATTGTTCAATAGGGTCATTGGTTATGGTGATACCCATGTAGTTGTCACAGAAATCTTCCCAATAGGTTGTTTACCAATCTATCTTACAATAGTATACACTAACAATTCTTCTGCTTATGACAAAATTTGGCGAGTCTCTCTTTACTTCTAATAGAATGCATAAAAAATAGAACATGATATGAAGGAGATTTAGTAATGGATTTTGTAATTTTTCAAGGTACAAGAGTTGATGATGCAATTTTTCAAGGTACAAGAGTTGATGATGCAATTGTGCAAAAACTTGTTGTGTGTTGGAGGTGAATATTTCAATGACTCCAATAGATATTAAATAAATAAAGTTAGAATCGAATTATCAATAGTATTATTTTCTTTGCTTTTTAGGAGTTTTATGCTAAACTCATTGATTTAATTATGTTCAGATTTGATTTCAAAAGTTTTGGTAGCCATAGTTGCCCCTTTTTCCAATCCTCAACTAAAAGAATTTCTAACTCATTTTATTGGTTAAACACATAATTTCTAAAGTTCTTAGTAGCTACTTGCTGGACTTTTTGGTTTTCAAATTCTGTGGTGAATGTGAGAGCATGTTTGTTTTAGGTAGGGATTTCATTTGTTGTAGTAGCAGCTGCTGCAATAAAGATAGGATAGGGTCTTAGTGACAGAAAAGTCATTGTTTTGCTATTAGTCTTATTGCCTTCTTCATATTAATATAGAATCTCTTTATCATGTTATTGTATTATGATAATTAGTTTAGGATATTTTAATTCAAGTTTCACTTCAAAATCCCTTTGAATATGCTTAAGATGACTCCCTTTGTGCTCCTACTGATGGTAACATAGATTTTCGAATGGTATATGGGGTTCCAGCAAGAAAGGCATAAGATATAGCCAAAGATTTAGTTTTGCATTTGCTAGACACTCTGCTTTGAGTTTGCTAGCAAGAAAAAGGGAAGGGGTAGCCATGGTTCATGGGGTTTTGGATGGTTCACTAACTACATTGTTCAGTTCCAAAGCCAAAGGAGTTCATGGATTTAGCAATTTTTGGAGAAGATTAATATGAACTAATTGTAGTTGATTGATGATAGTATAGTCTTCAAGAATATATGGAATTATTATGTTGTACATTGAGGATATTTTTATTGAATTATGAAGTAACTATTCAATTTATTTGTTTTTATTTTCTACAGAAAAAATTGTTTAACAGTATATGGAGTTATGGTATTTTTTGTGGTGTTAAAGTTGAAAGTTCAAACAGTGTATAAAACACCCTTAAACATTTAGACCCCCAATTACAAAACAATCAATTCAAACTTTGTGACAAACAACTAATGTGCGGAAAATGAACATAAGCTATATACAGAATTGGTAAACAATCTAAGTCAATTAAAAACGCATCCACAGCAGAAAATAAAAGGCAAAGATAAAGGGAAGGAAGATGCAAACACAAGGACAACACACGATGTGTTATCAAAGAGGACACCGAAGCCCTCAGCGTAAAACCTCTCCGCCGCCCTCCAAGCGGTAAGTAATCCACTAGAAAATGTAGTTGGGATACATGAACAGCGATAGACCCTCCAAGCCTAATCTACCCAGTGTACCTAAGCCCTCCAAGCTTCTTGCTCCAACGAGGTTGCGCCGAACCTATTTCTTTTCTAGCTTCCCAGATTTTGCTACTTGATCATAGCATCAACCAATGTAAATTGGTTCCTTCCTAACTGCTTCCTAGAGCACCAAACATCTCTCTCACAGTAATGGATATGGTGAGAAAAGGTTTTGGTAAAAGGCCTCTCGAGGATTTAACAATGGAGAGGAAAAGAGTTGAGGAATTTGAAGAGTCACTTATGTGAAGATTGTGGATGAATCAATCTTGTTTTACTCTAGGGTTTCTCTCTTAAAATTCTCTTTGGAAGCTCTCTTTCTTTCGTGGGTATAAGGGGTATTTATACTGGGGTGAGAATGGAATGTGAAGAGTCAGTTTTTTCAAAACAGGACCGGCTCGCGGCTTGGCCTCGTAGCTTGACTGAGTCGCGAAATCCAACCGCGAGATAATAGAACGACCAATTGTCCTATTTTGTCCTGTAGTGCTCCAGCTAGCATGACGCTTCAACTTCTGGCATGCCTGGCACGTGTGCATCTTCTGATGGCTTGTAGCCGCGAGTCACCCGCGAAATCCAGTCGCGAGTCTCTGTTTTCTTACACACTCTTGAGCATTTCATCACACTATCTCACTCACTACCCTTACAGCAATCCCACTTAAATACAGGGTTACTAATTGCTGAAATACAAGCAAATTTGGCACGGAATAAAGCCAACAAGATGGTTGATTAAATTCAACCTTACAATCTCCCCCTTTGGCTATTCCATGACAAAACCCTAAAACAGACTCTAGACTTAACATGTAAGTTGGGAACATTTGAACAAAACTCACTCACACCTAACTCTAGAAACTGTGAAGCTCTTAAATCATATGAACATGAATCTTCTGAAACACAACAATACACCGTGATCATTGTATGCAGAAAAACATGAAATGCATATGAAGCAGGCAATATGTGATCAAGCAAAGATGGAGTTAAGAAACAAACCATGGCTTGATCCAATAAATAATCACTACAAGGTAGTGATCACAATGCTCATTCACACTTGGAATGAACACTTGGACAAACAAGCTAACAAGCTCAATGCAAGTCAATTGCATGCCCAACACTCAACCAATGCATAATACACTAAGTGTATGCATCTAGGAACAATCCTACAAGGGCACAAGAGTGACAGTACTTAACAAGAAAATGCATGACATTTAGTTAGAAGTACTGATTTAACAAAACATAAAGGCTGCATAAAGCATGGTACAGACCATAAAGCCTATAGATAAAGAAAACAAACCCTAAAAGCTTACAAAAGCAACATGGGTACAAAGCACATTATATACTGAAAAACATCAACAATATATATATATATATATATATATATAAAGTAAACCAAGTTTCAAAAACATCCAAGTGTTATGAGTTTGAGTTTAAACCAAACATAAACCATAGCCACAGTGTATCAAACCCATAATAACAACAATTATCCAAACCATAATACTATAACCATAAACATTAACCAAGTAAACAAGATAAACACAATTTTTGACTGCTCCCCCTCAAATTAGTACTCCCCCTCAAGGGCTGCTCCAAAAAAAAAAAACTTTTTTCTCCCCCTTTTTGACCGGAATGGCCAAAAGGTCACTGCCCATGATGTGTAGTGAAGCTGTCAAATTTTGCTAATAGAACATCAAGCTGGTCCTGCATGGCTGCTATCTTCTCAGACTGCTCGGTCTAGACCTCTCTGATTCCATCAAGTCTTTCCAGAATGACCTGAAATGCATCTAGAGGTATATCTAAAGAAGTTGATGCTCTAGTCCTCTTGCCACTTCTTCTAGGTGTTGAAGTTGATGCCTGACCTGCTGCCTCTGCCTCAGTCTCCATTGGGACACCCTCTCCTTCATCACCTTCATCTTCTTTACCTGGAAGACGAACACTTATCCTCTTGAAGGTTTGCTTGTTAATTGCTGAAGGTGTAGACATGGGACTGATGTCTCGAGGGATTGCAACACCCTTCTTTCTGAAAATCCTCATGAGCAGACTAGGGAAGATCAGTTTAGGCCTAGAAGTGGTTCTAGTCTCATCCACAATTGTATCAAATATGTGGGAGCTAATATCAATGAATGCCTTTTCCTTGAGCTCCATCAGAAAAATAGCTCTGGCATTGTTAATTGTAGTCAACTTCTTTATAGGATACAGGTTGAACATCATGATAATAGTGAGACACCTCATGTCCACTGGAAAGGCTATGGTATTAAGGCATTCCCCTTCAGTCTGTCCACCAATCCTCTACTGTACAGTTTTTATAGAAAGCATCCTATCCTTATAGTTGATGAACTCATGATCTTCTAACCCCCTTAAGACCTAGCACATCATCAATGTCATGTGCATTTAAGGTAAATTCTGTTCCTCTAACCCAGCAGCTCAGCTCTTCTTCCCTTATCACAGCATCGGAGTAAAACTCCCTAATCAAGGGTTCACACACAACTGGTAAATCACTCAGCAGCTTGTCCCATCCTCTCCCCTCAAAAAAACTAGGGATAAAGGTCTGTCTCAAATCCTCCAAATCCAAAACCTTTCTTGTATGATTCCTGCCTTTAAGAAAAAATTCTTTTATCTCTCAAAATGGGAAACAGACCTAAACAGATTAGGGTCCATTTTCATTCTCTTATCTGCTTTCTTGGCAGGTGTTTTCTTCTTTGGGGATGAGGGAGCCATCTGTGGACAAGCAGAAAAGGTCACAACAACAAAGTACAATACATATGTAAAACAAATCAGTACTCTGTTAGTGTCATAAAGAGATAAGTGTAGAGTAATAAGCCCAAAGGACAAACATACACAAGAACAACTAACATTTTGCAGCAGAGTTCTAATGCTGCAGAGTATAACATCACCCAAAGGACAAACATATGTCAATGAAACATACATTTTGATTAGTATGAGATGACACAAAGTACATAAGATAGATGCACACACTAGATATACTAACTCAGAATCAAATCAATATAACCCAACAAACACAACACAATCATTTTGAATCAACTAAATAAGGTGGGTTCAAACGAAATGAGTATAAGTCAATCAACAAACCCTAAGCATAAAGAAGACAAATATTAATGAACAAATCTAGCAACCTAAAAAAGTTCATATAAACCTAGATCCTTAACACGCCATACATGGACAAAGCTTAACACTGAATCACCAACCCAAAGCAAATCAGAAAAACAACACATATAATCAAGAGGGAAAAGCTCAAAAACAAGAAATACTGAGTGAGAGAATGAGAACCCATACCTTTTTCTTGAAGATTTTGAGCTGAAATGAAGCAAAAATGGAGTTTGTAGAGACACGGAGTGTTTGGGTAAGTACCAGTTGAGAAAGAAAGTGAATAGTTACAAAAAGTTCAAGGGAAAACTGAAAAAGATTTTAAAAACTGCCCTCACAGTGCAAAACACGTATTTTTCGTGGCTGAGGTAAGTCGCCGGATAGTCGCCAGATACACCCGCCAAAACACTTCAAGCCAAAAGATTTGAAAATTTTTCTAAGTGTTTTTCGCAACTGGAAGTCTCAATCGCGAGGGAGTCGCGAGCTGAGCCATGAAAATCTCTATGTACCCCTCGTGACTGGACCTTCCACTCGCAAACAAGTAGCCAAAACTGACCTGCGAGCTCGTGACTATGGCATGTGACTTGACTTACCTGCGACTGAATCGCCAAAACAGGGCAACACTGTTTTTTGAAATTTTCAGTTTTTGAAGAACAAAATACTTTCCAAAAACAACTAAAACACTCAAAAATCTTTTTGTATTTGAATCAACAAAGATTGAGCATGTGAAAACACATTTTATCAAGTATAATCACATAAATGAATATGGCATTCATTGAACATAAACTTGTGTGTTGTGTGTGGGTATCAACAATGAGATAGTCCTTAGTCTAATGTGAAGTTTCAATGATCAATTCAACCATGGCATACACAATTAGCACTAGATCATGTGACCCATCTCAATTATAGAAGTATGCATATATGACCTCCCACAAGACTTGATTACATAATTTGGAGCTTTACATTTGACTCTACTTTCAATCATAACATTTGATTTTTTTTATCCTTTTGAAACAATCATCTCTCATTATAAGAGTGATATTTGGTATTTCACCTTGATGAGATAGCCTTTGGCTTTTTGAATAATCATTCATTTTAATTTTTGGTTGCTTTCCCTTTTTCCTAGTCGAATACTAGTATGTGCGACAGGCTTTTGCATCTCAATATCTCTTTTCATTTAGAGATTTACATTTGGTAAGCTATTTTTAGCAAAAACAAAAATAAAGAGTGGGAAGATATATAGGCACAAGTCTATGCATGTCTCAAGATCAACATAATCATTCACTAATCATTCATGACAAGTTTGAAGATCTATTTATAACAGTCACATAGATTTCAAGATTTCTTCCACAATGATAAGAGTGCAAAGGAACAAGCTACACTCATAAATATACAAAGCCATTAGTACAAAGGTACAAGGCAAAACAAGTTTTGAGATAAAAACTCAACAATGTCAATCAAATTTTTTGATTTTCTACTTTTTATGTGACTTTTGGATTTTTGACACAAAAGAAAGAAAAGATTGATCAAAAGCAACATTAAAATAAATTTTAAATGATAGAATGCAAAAACAAACAAATTTCAACCCACACAATAAATAAGCAAACAACCAAACAAAGTCACAAAGCATAAGAAGTATTGATGCATGGACATGTTGTAATGCTTATGCATGAGTACCCTTTTTCACCCACACGTCACTTGCATTTGGGGTGATTTCCTTATAGGATTGGGTATGAGAGTTGGGGCTTTCAAACCTTCGTGTGAAGCTTTCCAAGCAGTTGGTGAAAGTATCAATCATCTTCATCACCTCCATCATTCCCGGATCACCACTTTGATCTCTTGATGGTTCACCAGCCCAATTTCTCCTGTCATTTCTAGGTCCTCGTGACCTTGGAGCAGTTGCATTGTTCATTGCTCTCAACTTTTGACAATTTGGCCGAATATGCCCTTAAAGTCCGTAGTGATGACACACATAGTTTGATCTAGGACCTCTTTGTGATCGTGGACGAGATTTGGCTCGGGATTCAGACCTGCCCACAGATTGATTACGGGGGTTGTTTACCATCCGTTGGTTCTCCACATTCCTCTTCTTCTCTACCTTGTGCTTTTCAACAGTAGGGCCAACTTCAACTGACTCTTTGGCCTTTATAAACTTCACTTCTTTAGTGATATTGCCAGATGAGCTACTCCCTCCGGTATATCCCAACCCGGATTTGTCTGAAAAGTTCTTTTGAGATGAAATAACATCATCTAGCTTCTTAGTCGTGGCTCTCTCTATCTTAGCATTTGCTTGCATAACCTCTTACTCAATAAATCTCACTTTTGTGTAGGCTTCTAACAGCTCACCATTCAGTTTTTCTATCTCACATTTGGCCTCCTTATAGCAAATTAGGAGACTTTTATAGTCCTCCTCTGCCTTCTTCATCTTTCTCATAGTTGTCTTGGCTACCCTTGTGTACTCACCCGACTTCTCCAGGAGTGAGTTATAATTCTCTTGAAGATTGGCTGTGCTTTCATCTTCTTCAGCATCTGATTCTTCAGCAACCCCCAATGATTCTTCATCACTTTGTTCTCCAAGTTCTCGTACAAGCAAATTCAACTTGTCTGAAGACTCAACATGGGCAATAGTCATAAATGCAGAATAATTTCCTTCTCCGTCACAGCTTTCCTCAGAATCTGAGTTGGATGAATCTGAGTCACTCAGTGTCGTGGCATAGACCTTGCCTTTCGATTTCAAATAATTCGGACATTCTTTCTTAAAGTGTCCATGCTCGTTGCATTCAAAACAAGTGACACCTTGTGTAGATTGGGATTCTTTTCCATCTTTCTTTTTGAATTCCCTTTTCTCCCTTCCTGAACTTTGAAATTTCCCTTTATCACCAAATTTGCCATTATTCTTGAATTTCAAGAATTTTCGGAAATTTTTCACAAGGTATGCAACATCTTTGTCAACCACATCTTCATCTGATGAGTCATGGACTTCCAACTTTTCATTAATGGTCTTAAGAGTAAGAGATTTTCTCTTCCATTGATTGGGCAGTGACATTTCATAAGTCTGAAGAGAACCAACCAGCTCTTGGACTTTGATGTCATCAAGGTCTTTACTCTCTTCAATCGCTATCACTTTGGCACGAAAGCTTTTTGGCAATGATCGAAGGATCTTCCTTACTATTTTAGAATCCTCCGTTTTCTCTCCCAAATTGAACTTGCTGACAACCACCTCATTCAGCTTGCTATAGAAAGAGTCAAAGGACTCATCCTTACTCATTTTTAGGTCCTCAAACTAAGTGGTCAGCATCTGCAGCTTGGTGTCTTTCACTTTCTTCGTGCCTTCGTAGGTGGTCTCCAATATCTCCTATGCTTCTTTGGCAACGGTAATGTGAGAAATCCTATGAAACTCATCTGGAGACACACCATAGAAAATTGCATTAAGTGCTTTACTGTTAGTATTAGATGCGGCGAGTGCTGCCTTATCCCATGTGGATTTGGCTTCCTCAGGCCTGGTCCAACCTATATCAACAACATCCCAAACTGATTCATCAATGGAACACAAAAATGCTCTCATGCGAAGCTTCCAAAAAGCATAATTACTACCGTCAAAATATGGAGGTGCATTTAGGGATTGAGACCGATCCATCTCAATAGGGGGTCAAGGATCACAATATGGTAATGAAACCACTAAAAGTGTACCCGCTCTGATACCAACTGAAAGTTCAAATAGTGTATAAAACACCATTGAATGTTTAGACCCCTAATTACAAAACAACCAATTCAAGCTTTGTGACAAACAAATAATGTGCGGAAAATGAATATAAGCTATACACAAAATTGGTAAACAATCTAAGCCAATTAAAAACACATCCACAGCAGAAAATAAAAGGCAAAGATAAAGGAAAGGAAGATACAAACACAAGGACAATACACGATGTGTTATCGAAGAGAAAACCGAAGCCCTCGGTGTAAAACCTCTTCGCCGCCCTCCAAGCGGTAAGTAATCCACTAGAAAATTTAATTAGGATACATGAACAGCAGTAGACCCTCCAAACCTAATCTACCCGGTGTACCTAAGCCCTCCAAGTTTCTTGCTCCAACGAGGTTGCACCGAACCTATTTCTTTTCTAGCTTCCCAGATTCCGCTACTTGACCATAGCATCAACTAATGTAAATTGGTTCCTTCCTAACTGCTTCCCAGAACACCAAACAACTTTCTCATAGTAATGGATATGGTGAGAAAAGCTTTTGGTAAAAGGCCTCTCAAGGATTTTGTAAGATTGAATTTAATCAACTATCTTATTGGCTTTATTTCATGCCAAATTTGCTTGTATTTCAGCATTTAGTAACCCTGTATTTAGGTGGGTTTGTTGTAAGGGTAGTAAGTGAGATAGAGTGTTGATTGCTCAAGAGTGTGCAAGAAAACAGAGACTCGCGGCTTGATCTCGCGGGTGCCTCGTGGCTGCAAGCCACCAGACGCAGCACACGTGCCAACCATGCCAGAAGGTGAACAATCATGCTAGTTGGAGCACTATAGGACAAAACAGGACAACTGGCCATATGATTATCTCACGACTAGGTCTCGCGACTTAGTCAAGTCGTGAGGCCAACCCGCGGGCCACCCCTGTTTTGTAAAACCTGACGTTTTACATTCCTCTCTCACTCCAGTATAAATACCCCTTATACCCACAAATGAAAGAGAGCTTCTAGAGAGAATTTTGAGAGAGAAACCCTAGAGTAAAACAAGATTGATTCACCTACAATCTATACATTAGAGTCTCTTCAAATTCCTTAACTCTCTTCCTCTCCATTGTCAAACCCTTGAGAGGCATTTTACCAAAACCTTGTTCTCACCATATTCATCACTGTGAGAGGGCTGTTTGGTGTTCTGGGAAGTAGTTAGGAAGGAACCAATCTACATTGGTTGATGCTACAGTCTAGTAGCGGAATCCAGGAAGCTAGAAAAGAAAAAGGTTCGGCACAACCTCGTTGGAGCAAGAAGCTTGGAGGGCTTAGGTGCACTAGGTAGATTAGGCTTGGAGGGTCTATTGTTGTCCATGTATCCCAACTACATTTTCTAGTGGATTGTTTACCGCTTGGAGGGCGGCGGAGAGGTTTTACGCCGAGGGCTTCGGTTTCCTCTTCGATAACACATCGCGTGTTGTCTTTGTGTTTACATCTTCTTTCCCTTTTATCTTTGCCTTTTATTATCTGCTGTGGGTTGTGATTTTAATTTGGCTTAGATAGTTTTTCCAATTCTATATTATAGTTTATGTTCATTTTCCACACACTAGTTGTTTGACATAATGCTTGAATTGGTTAATTTGTAAATTGGGGGTCTAAACGTTCAAGGGTGTTTATACACATATTTGAACTTTTAGATTTAACAATGGAGAGGAAGAGAGTTGAGGAATTTGAAGAGTCTCTTATGTGAAGATTGTGGATAAATCAATCTTATTTTACTCTAGGGTTTCTCTCTTAAAATTCTCTCTGGAAGCTCTCTTTCTTTCGTGGGTATAAGGGGTATTTATACTGGGGTGAGAATGGAATGTAAAGAGTCAGGTTTTTCAAAATAAGGCTGGCTCGCAGCTTGACTAAGTCGCGAGATCCAGCCGTGAGATAACAGAACGGCCAGTTGTCCTATTTTGTCTTGTAGTACTCTAGCTAGCATGACGCTTCAACTTCTGGCATGCCTGGCACGTGTGCATCTTCTGGCGGCTTGCAACTGCGAGTCACCCGCGAGATCCAATCGCAAGTCTCTGTTTTCTTGCACACTCTTGAGCATTTCATCACACTATCTCACTCACTACCCTTACAACAATTCCACCTAAATACAGGGTTACTAATTGCTGAAATACAAGTAAATTTGGCACGGAATAAAGCCAACAAGATGGTTGATTAAATTCAACCTTACAAAAGTGATAGAATGACTTTGTATATATGAAAGTAGAGACTTTATCTCTACATAGTCTAAAATTTTGCTAGCTAATGCATTCCTTGCAATATTCTTTTGTTTTTAATTAAGTTTTTAAAGTTTCTATGAGACTACTTACTATTGTAGTTTGATGTAATTCATAATTTACTACTATAGGATTTTAATTTCATGATATTTTAATTATTAATTATTGTTAGTTGAAGACACCGATACTTGCTTCTAGCCAAAACAAATACACCTATTATCGCTCTTGGACCATTTATTTTGTATATCTTTTCGGAAATTTGGAACATGCTTGAAATAATTAACTCTTGGAGTCAAAAAAAAAAAAAAATCATTTTCTTTGATGTGCTTGAGTGCATGTGTGATGAAAAAAGATGAATTTTTTTTTTTTTTTTTGTGGTCCATTTCAAATTTTGTTGAATGAACAAGAAATTTCAAGATTAGATTTCATAGTTCTCTTTCTTTCTTTTGGTATTATCTAACTATAAAATGTTTAAATTTTTACCTACAATTTGTCTTTTGTAAAAAATGAAAGTGTCCCGCACATTGTGCGGGTTATAAGCTAGTATATATAATAGTAGAGACCTTATATGAAAGTGTATGAGGTCTTGCTAAGTGGCGCTCTAACTTTGCATTTAGCCTTTTTTTACCTCTTTCATTAAGTTTTTCTATATTAATATGTGTTGTGATGGTCCCAAGCATTTTCACTTTTCAGTTTTCTATTAAAAAGTGAGAATACAAAATTTGATCGATTCGCCAATATTTCATACTTTTTTTCTTTTTTGATGAAGTCTTATACTTTTCTCACAACCCATAATTTTGAGAAAAGTTTGTGTTCTAGAAATTTTCTTAGCACAATCCTTCAGACGGTTCCATTATTTTTTCAAAGAAGACCATTCTTTTGAAGAAATTGTTTAATGCAATCCTTCTATGTACAACTCTCTCTTCTTCCCTTTCCCTTCTCTTACTTTTTCCTCCCTTCTTTCCTTTTCATCTCCCTTACAACCAAACAGGATATTAGTTTCCAAATTCAGCTAATAAAAAAAGTGTTTTAAGGATATTAATAAAAAGAGTCTAAATTTGGTAAGAATTGGGGGGGGGGGGTAAAATTCATGTTTTACACCATCCAATAAGAGATGTTACATCAACTTTTTACTTAAAACTCAGTACATAATACCACAATTAATTTCATCTTAATAAACTCCAAATTTGGTTGAACTTTCAGATGAGTATTATAATTGATTAAGTGTGGTTGTTCTTATTCTTTAATACATGATAAGATGATGTGGCATGTTGGAATTGGAGGGTGTAAAACTTGGGTTTTAAACCACATCCTTATAGAATTTAATCTTTAATAAAAATATGTAAAAAAACATGTTTAATTACCATTTTAGTCTTTAACACTTTTTTTTTTTTGAAAATGAAACTGCTCATATATTGACTAAATTAAGAAGAGTCCACGTACAAGGCTTCTAATACAGATGGAGGGATGTCCTCCATCCATATTAAGTCATCATCTATATTCCTAGCATATCTGGCTAAGGAATGTGCCACCCTATTTGCCTCACGGTGTACAAATTGAATAGAATTGGAGCGAAGACCAGAAACAAGACAATGAATATCCTCATACAAATGGCCAAAGCGAGAAAATCTTGGACACGGACCAGCAATGTTCTTCATGACAGAGGCGTTGTCTCCTTCAACTATTAAATCTGAGAACCCCGAGTCGACAGCCGTCTTTAATGCTCTGCGGCACGCCAGAATTTCGGCTTCTTCACTGTCAGCAACTTGAGGACCTTTAGCAGACATTGACACCATAATCTCTCCCAAGTCATTTCGAATTACCGCTCCAATACCTGATGCCTTAATATCGTTAAAAACCGCGGCATCAAAATTAAGTTTGAAAAGTCTGCAAGGTGGTGGGTTCCACGTATGGCTGCTGCTTGGCGTTGTTGTTGGAATGGATAAGTGGATTTGAGCTTGACGATATTCCTCCACAAACTCTCTGGCTCTTTGTCCCAGCTTTGTTGGATCCTGCATAACACCTCCATGAATGATTGCATTGCGTTGTGACCAAATCAACCACAATTGCACCACAAAAAGTTCAAAGACCTCCACTGATAGCTTCTGCCGCAACTCATCGAACAAGGAAGTGAGATCGTTCTGGCCACTCTCATGCTTCTGTAACTCCCTCGAGCACCCAGCCCACACATCCTTTGCCACACTACACTCCCATAGCACATGGAGAACCGTTTCATTCTCTCTTTGACAAAGCTGGCAAGTCCCATCATTAATTATTTTCCTGCGCATCAGGTTCACACGAGTAGGAAGGATATCATGCAGAGCACGCCAAGCAAAGACTTTTATTTTGGAAGGAATATGTAATTTCCACAACAACTTCCACAGGGCATCATCACTTCTTGCCATAGAACATTCCCCACGCTCCTCCTCTGCACTTCGAATTTGTCTTGCTGTCTGGTAGCCTGACTTAACAGAGTACTCCCCATTTTTGCTGTATAACCAAAACAAAGTATCCGTCGATTGGCCATGACTCAAAGGGATGCGCATAATGGCCTCCGCATCTTCCCTGTGAAAAATTCTAGCAATAAGTTGGCGATCCCAAGCTTTACAAGTCCAATCAATCAACTCATTGACTCTCCATTCCCACTCCTCCTCTAATGGTGGATGAAGTACTCCGTTGGTTGGATGGTTGGGAATCCATTTGTCCTCCAATACCCGGATAGCTGACCCGGTACCCACCCTCCAGCAGCAGCCCTGTTTTAGTATCGGTTGAGCCGCCAAAATACTTTTCCACACATATGTATCAAAATGGTTTTTAACATCTTAAACATGTCAATTTTGTTTCTAAACTTTTGTTATTGTCTCAAAATAATCCTTGTTATTAAGTGGTACATGAAAAGAATTGATGTATCTAACATTAATATCAAAATAATATTTTTATGCCATCTAAGCTATCCTTTGAATTAGCACGTGTCCTTAATTAGAAAATAAAATAAAATAAAATATTTGAAAATATATTAATTGCATCTCCATAAGTAAATGAGATGTCATTTTGTTAGCAGACATTGAAAATTTCTTTTCTTTTCTTTTCCTTGGCTTTCTCAGCAACCAAATGTAGTTTAAGTCTTGACTTTTTAGTTAAAGTGTTCATGAACATCATCTAAAAAACATACTATTTACCTAATTTTAAAATGAAAATTATAAAAAAAAAAAAAAAAAAAAAAAAGCCAAATGTCAATGTTTTACATTATCATTTTTTTTAAGAAGTTAAAGTTATTACCAATTATATTATAAAAATATTGTAAACTAACATGGTAATGAATATAATTAGTGTCATGTCAACAGGGTAATAAATCAATTTCCTAATTATTTTTCTATTTTGTGTTTTAAAATTGATACATTCATTTAATAAAAGTAGTGTGTAACCCTGTGCATATGCACATGTACATTTAAAAACAATCACAATTATATATATATATATATACATATTATTTAGAATTTAATTGGATCTAGACTCTTCAGTTTTTGTACGAAATAATTCACTTGCAAAAATTAAAATATTAGATGGGATACAAGGTGCAAAATTGAATTCCAATTAAAATTCAATTTAGAATCTAATTGAATTTAGATTCTTTGATTTTTGCACCTAATAATTCACTTGACACACAAATTTAAAAATTAGATGAGACACGTGGCGCAAAATTAGACTCCAATTTAGAATTTAATTAAATTTTCTCTCAGTTTTGGCTATATATATATATATATATGTGTGTGTGTGTGTGTATGTATGTATGTATGCATGTATAGCAACCTACCATCAGTCTATTTAAAATTACATGTTATTCATGAAATCACAGTCCCATATATGGGCCTTTTTTAGGAGCCACTATCTCATCAAAAAAACTATCTGATTAAAAAAAAAAAAGTTAGTATATTGCAATGTATTTGGAATGGTGAGTCCATCGGTATTTGGAATCAATTTTTTTTTTTTTAAAAAAAAAACCTTAAATTGGACACGTGACACAAAATTAGACAACAATTGGAATCTAATTTAGAATCTAACTAGATTTTCTCTCAGTTTTGGCTTTAATTATATATATAAACTGGTTATTGGCTTATGCGTTGCACGATTTGTTTTGGTGTGATCTTTTTTGGTACATATTATGACTGGAGAACTTTTTTTTTTGGGAAAAAAACCTCTTTTATTTTAATGTAGTGATTTTAAAAAATACAATGAAGGGTTTTATGATAAATTTTGTTAATTTTATGAAATACATTTATATAAAATAAAACTCATAAAATGCATAAGATATATGTAAAGGTATAATTCATGACTACACATGAAAGTTATTGTATTTTTTTTTTTTAAATTTCTATTAGCTAGATCACATTTCTTAAATAAATTGAACAACCATTTCATCACCCCATTATACACTTAATGATTGGAATGTTGTTAGTTAGTACATGATTGCTTGATAAACAATATTGAGTAAAAATTATTTTAATTCTATTTAAGAAATTTTCATTTTCATGTCCATTTTTTTAATCTAATAGATTTAATTTTTCAAGTTAGTTTAAGTGAATAGTATTGTGTTTATACTTTTCTTTCTTAACTACAATTGATAATTCACAAAATGAACAAACAACTTATAGAGTATTGCAAAAGACACAAATATGAATATTAACATGACCATGAAGGGAGATTTCTATTCATTTTCTTGAAAAAAAAATTTACTTACAGAAAAATCCAAACTTTATTAGGTAAAGAAGAATCAAAGTTATAGATAGCAAAATCAATAAACCAAAAATTTTAGGAGCCTAAGAGGAGCCATTACTCACTTGAAACAATCCAAAATACTCAAGGACCAAAAAAAAAAAAAAAAAAAACCCATCCACTCCACACTTCCATCACAACTGCTTTAGCTCAAGGAAAACAATATATATCCCTATATCTTTTTTTATTTATTTAGAAATAATTACAATATGCTGCTAACCCCGCAACTTAAACCTTTTTTCCCTGACTCCCGCAATTTGAACATTTTCATATATATATATATATATATATTTAAAAAGGCATATACATACCACAAATGGTATAGGAGAAATAAAAAGTTGCTAATCCCTATTAACATGGTTAATTGCTTTGCCTCAATCAGTCACCCAAACAACATACCGCTTATTCATACCACAACCACAAATGACAATGTAGCATTAGCCATTTGTAATTGCTGATTTGAAAATACAGATTTCTTTAATAGGCCTACCTTCGTTTCTTTTGACTAATATGTCTTTACTGAATCAAAATCAAACCACAAAAATTATATAAAAATCACCAAATTAGAGTTTCAAATTACAACTAAAATTTTAAAAGAAATCTAGGCACATTTGAAGTGTACACAACGTTTAGTGTGGATGGGAAGAAATTTCATCCTATTCCAATTGGTTAGGTTAGTAAGGGACCTATTCTAATTTAATGATCCTGGAATTTTGTACACAAGTAATAATCAAGGAAACTTCCACCTAAAATAAGTCGGACTTTTCGCAAGAGAGAAAATTGAAGTCTAGACAAATTAAGCTAAGGCCGACCAGAATGGACCATAATCATAATTTCTTATCTCTATTTGTTCCATGTACAAGACTTAGAGTCAATGCTTGGCGTATAAAAGTTGAACATCTTATCTAAAGTCCATCCTCTAAAAGCTTGAGAACAATTCATTTAAACCAACACAATATATAAATTATGAAGGAATCAAAGAAAAATTGTCAAAAATAATGGAAATTTAATCTATGCTTAAATTCTTATAAGGATGAACACAATAGCAATATCCTTTTTAAAAAAAATAGAGATAAAAAAAATCTATACTTATTTTGTACGTATGATAAAGTCCTATAACAAAGTTTTTTGAGACTCATGTTGATTCGTGATTAGGAGTTATAAAAGAATAATCATCAATATATATATATATATATATATATATAAAAGTAGAGATCTCATGCGGGAGTGCATGAGGTTTTGACAAGTGACGCTCTAATTTTACATTTAGCATTTTTTTTTTTACCTCTTTCATTAAGTTTTTTTTACAGTTACCCAAAAGTTTACATTAACTTATTTTACTGTTATTTCATTAGTCTCTTATTAATTGCCTAAGCTTACACCACACATTTCTCTCTTTTTCATGTCTTTTAGCATACCCACCATTTTAATATTTTAAAAAAAGAAAAAAAAAATAATTAAGAACATGACTTGCAACTAATCAAACTAGAGTTTTTAGTACCTATAGCAATTTCACAACATCAAGAACAAACCCCAGTGTATACAGTGTCAAATTCCATAGTCTCCTGTTACATCAAATGAGTGTTTTCTCGCAAAGTATTGAATAGTAAAGCTTTTGGGCCATAGTCTCAATTACAACTCTCAATCATGTTGGACTTGGATGACACCTGTCAACAACGTATCATTATGAGATGCAGAAAAAATTTGGAGTATACACTACGTTTAGTGTGGATGGGAAGAAATTTCATCCTATTCCAATTGGTTAGGTCAGTAAGGGACCTATTCTAATTTAATGATCCTGAAATTTTGTATACAAGTAATAATCAAGGAAACTTCCACCTAAAATAAGTCGGACTTTTGGTAAGAGACAAAATTGATGTCTAGACAAATTAAGCTAAGGCCAACCAGAATGGACCGTAATCTTAATTTCTTATCTCTATTTGTTCCATGTACAAGACTTAGAGTCAATGCTTGGCGTATAAAAGTTGAACATCTTATCTAAAGTCCATCCTCTAAAAGCTTGAGAAAAATTCATTTAAACCAACACAATATATAAATTATAAAGGAATCAAAGAAAAATTGTCAAAAATAATGAAAATTTAATCTATGCTTAAATTCTTGTAAGGATGAGCACAATAGCAATATCATTTTAAAAAAAATAATAAAGATAAAAAAAATCTATACTTATTTTGTGCGTATGATAAAGTCCTATCACAAAGTTTTTTGCGACTCATGTTGATTAGTGATTAGGAGTTATAAAGGAATAATCATCAATATATATATATATATATATATATATATATTTATATATATATATATATATATAAGTAGAGATCTCATGCAAGAGTGCATGAGGTCTTGCCAAGTGACGCTCTAATTTTGCATTTAGCATTTTTTTTTACCTCTTTCATTAAGTTTTTTTACTGTTACCCAAAAGTTTATATTAACTTATTTTACTGTTATCTCATTAGTCTCTCATTAATTGCCTAAGCTTACACCACACATTTCTCTCTTTTTCATGTGTTTTAGCATACCCACCATTTTAATATTTTAAAAAACGAAAAAATAATAATAATTAAGGACTAATAGTAATAACTAACCAGACAAGGCCTTGGAGAGAGATAGAGAGACACAAAAATGTTATGGATTGTTAAATAAAACGCATTATTTCACTACAAAATCAAAATGCATTGTTTCACTATAAAAGACTTAAGACTGACAAAACATTTGAAAGAGAGAGAAAGGGAAATTTGAGGGGACGTCGCCTCTGTCATATTGGCCACCCACCACCATCAAGATACCAAAACCCCTACGGGTATTTTTTTTAATTAAGGGATTAAATATGATTTAGGTATGGGTAATTTGGTTGGATAGTTTTTGTTTTGGGTATATAAGTAGAGAGAATATTTGGTATGCAATGTAAGGCCATATTCTACCATGATTTTAAATCATCTATAAGACATGTGCATACACACTTGCCTACACCATGTCTTAATGTCGCACTATCAATGAGTGGAAGACAGTCAGAGAGTTGGGTATACTTTTATTTCATACTATGAAATACGTGAACACAACACAAATTAGTTTATTTTCATGGTCCCATTACTCTTTTTCATTTATTTTTGGTTTCATGATTTAAAAAAAATAATAATCTTATCTTAAGAAGGCTACAAATATGCAGTGAAGCTACTAAACCAATTTTTAAAATCTCAAAATGTATATGTTTCTTTACTCTAATTTAGTTTACATTTTCTTTATAATTTATGTACAACATTATTCAAAATTGTTTTACATAAAATATCACAAATTATCCATGCATCGCACAAGCAACTTACTAGTATATATATAAAACCAAAGTTTTTGAATCTCTCACAATTTTCTACGCCAGCACAATATTTAAATAAAATTATCATTTTATTAATTATTTTTGTTTAGTCTAAACTTAATAAGAAGTGAATCTCTATCTCTCTAGCAAGTCCAACTTAAACTCAAACTCATCATTATCATTTTTTTTAAACAAAATTATTTTTGTTTAATCCAAACTTAATAAGAAGTGAAACTCCATCTCTCTAACAAGTCCAACTTAAACTCGAACTCAAAGTATATCATCTATATATAATATAAAATTGAAACTTTTCACTTTTTGTTGACATTTTTCAATTTTGACACATCAGTTTTACAATCCTCATAAATTTACGCCTCATTATAATTTATTTTAATTTATTTATTTATTTATTAGTTTTAACTTTTCTTGGGGACTCTTCCATATTAGTTTTACATATGCCCAAAGGAAACTAAACAACTACTACTAAGTAGTAATATATAAACACTCTTAAAACCTAAATCTAAACTCAAGGGAGTAAAGAAACGCTAAGAGAGAGAGAAAACAGTCAAATACTCTCTATAATTTTTTTTTTTAATCAATGTTTTTTAGATTCATGCTGATGAGTTGGCCTCTCTCCACAAAGATACTGATATTTTTTCTAAATAATTGTAATCAATTGTTTAGTGCTCTATATTTTCAGATTACTTCTCTAGGTCGGCTTTTCAATGGGTCCATATAGTGGACTCATAATCACAATAATTTTCCATAGATTATGCTATTGTATTCTAAACTTACAGTGTTTTCTTTTGTAGCATGCAGCCAGTGGTGGAGCCACTTGAGGACCAAGGGGGGCCTTGGCCCCCCCAAAATTTTTGAAAAACTTTATAATTTTTTTTAAAAAAATATCTTAAATAATTTGAAGATTCTTAAATAATTTCGTCATTTTGGCCCCCCATTCTTGATAATATACCTATATAAAGTCTAAAAATAAATACAATTTTCATTTCAATAAAATATAATCCACAAATACATGTCAACAAATTACAATAATTACACATTTAGCATCTTTAAAATGAATACAGATATTTTAACAATTACCTCAACAAATTAGGCCAAAAAAACAATTACCTTAACAAATAAAAGAGAATAAAAATTCTAATTTTCATCCCAATGCATCTAGGGCTTGCTTGTACATGGCAAAAAAAATTGAAAAGTCTGAAACTTTGTCTCTTGCACACGCCGCCACACAGTTGCAGCAGTCTTGCAGTTGCAGAACAGAAAAAATCTTTCTTACAAACTTACACAGGTGACTCTCTCTCTCTCTCTCTCGCTTTCTCTGTCTCCGTTGAGGACTTGGGCTTTGCATTCTTCTTCTTTTTCTTCTTTCAGTTCTTTCTCTTTGCCTTCAGCCTCCTTCAATCCTTCTTGCCACTGCACTGCCTTTGCCCTCTTCTTCTTTCTTTTTTTAATCTTTTCAGATTTTACTTCTTTGCTTTTCATCCCTTTGTTTAAAAGTAAAAGTTTTGTCTCTTTCTTTAAAGGTAAAGGTTCTGCACTTTCCAGAATTGCAATAGTGTAATGTATGTGCTATGTGTTCAATTTTTCTTGGGTAAACGTACTATGTGTTGAATTTAGACCATAAAAAGTGACTAATTTTGTCCCTTTCTCATTATAATTGTCAGTAAGTTATTGCTGTGGGCCCCCCAATTTATGACTCAATTTTGTGAAGCTTCTGTGCTTGTGCTTGTGCTTGTGCTGTGTCACCGTGTGCTCCAGGTATTTGTATTTTCTTTGTTTAGTTTTTCTTTTTCTTTTTCTTTTTTCATTGCTTTGTTTTTTAAATTTCTTATAATATATTATTTATTATTATAATAATCAATATATTATAGACAATATATATTCATGTATTTAGTTATGAAAATTGTTAAAACAAGACTGCGCAACAAAATGGAGGACGAGTTTCTCTCAGATAACTTAGTTGTCTACATTGAAAAGAAAATTGCTAAGAACTTCACTACTGACTCAATACTTGATGACTTTAGATCTCTTAAAGAGCGTAAGTTATAGTTTTGAACAAAGATGTTTAGCTTTTATGTTATTGTATGTTTTGCAACTTTGCCCATTTTATAGTTGATTAAAGATATTAAATCATTTTTTTAATTTAGTCTCATGATTGTTTAATTTTAACTAAATATACTTTGGTTTATACATATTCAATTATGAAGTATTGTATATTACTATTTTACATTTCATACACACACACACACAAAAAAAAAAAAAAAAAAAAATTATACATGGCCCCCCCAAATATAAATTCTTGGCTCCGCCACTGCACTCTTGGGATTGTCAACTTGGTAGGAGATGGTGTCTCAAGCTTCATAAAATAGGAGCCAGGTTAGTGTATCCCATAGGTTAGCTCCATCGAGTCGGTGTGTCCAAGATGTGCAAACTGCAATAAATCAGGAGGAACCCTAGGGTGCATATAATATGCCGCCTAGAACATCAGTGGAGCCAAGAACACCATGTTCAGATATTATACCAAGTGATTTAGATACAAGTTGTATGTGATATTGAAGCCGATAATCAATCTGTCAGTGTAAAGGACTCAATTTGGTACCAGAGCTAGGTTGTTCTCTGTCACTCTGACAAGGCATGATAACATAAGTATGAAAAAATCATGAAAACCAATGAGAAGACTAAAGAGAATCTTTATAGATAAAAAAATCCTCTCAAACTTAACTATAAATTAAGAAATTATTAAGAAAATGTAAAAACAACAACAAAAGATATGGTTGTAGCATGTTGAAATATCTCACCCAGGTTTACCACATTGCAACCTGCCTTAAGGCTAGTCCAATCAATCAACTCTGATAACTTTTGCAATATAAAAATCCTATGGAATGATTCCAAAAAAAAAAGATGCTTACCTGATGAAGATCAGCTTCAGTAATGTTGTAATGCAGTTTCCCAACATACAGCCTTCTGGCACCTTCTGAATAGGAACCTATAAGCTGATGCACCAGCCACTGCTGTAGTTGACTGGACCAGATTCATTTCTGCTTCTGATGGCTTTACCATAACTGGTTGACCAAGAAGGGGGAGATCAGAGAGTGCAATTGCCATAGGGACTTACATTGCATCATAGAATATAACTGCCAACAGAAACTTAGACTCAAAAGGAATCAATAGTATAATCATAGCAGATACACAGAAAAGGAGAAAAGGAAGAAGACGACAACGAAGCAGGGGTGGCGCCATGAAGCAACTGCTTCTTCTTCTTCTTCTTCTCTGTTCGTCTCCCTCTCTCTTTTTTTTTTTTTTTTTTTTGCTGAACTTTGTTTGGATACAGATCTGATTTTTTTTTAACATAGCAGATTTTGAAATAAAGAGAAAAGGTCATGAATGTTTGTGTTGGTTGTGTTTGTTTTATTTAATACATGTAGCATTAATTTATTTCATGAATGAAATTTTCTTCTCAAGAAATATTTTTCACATTTTTTGCATATACAAAAACAGATCTGATTTTTTTTAATATACAAATTTGATTTTTTTTTTTTTTTTACAAAACCGATTTGATCTTTTACAAATCAAAAACCAATTTTTTTTTAGTTTTCAAAAACAGATCTGATCTTTTTTCTAAACCAACATCAATTTTTTTTTACTCACAACAACAGATCTAAATTTTTTAAAACAAAGAAGATGATGCATTCATAAATAAACTCGTGTGATTTAGTTTTGTTCATATGTGCAACATGTCATTCATAGCATGCATAACAGGGTTACATAGGTCATGAGAGTCTAAAAGACTAGACTTTGTTTGGGCGGAATGGGTGCCTAACACCTTTCTATTCCGTAACCTAGCCTCCAAATTTAGTGTCTTTGGATAGGTAGACCTAGGTCTTATCTTTGTTTTATTTTTGGTAGTTTGTAACTAGGACAAAAAGCCATGTAATTATTTAGTAGATTGTAACTAGGACAAAAAGCCATGTAATTTTCAATTTTTTAAATATGTATTTTTTTTACTTGATCAATGAAAGGAAACAATTCAGTCATGTACTTTTTATTTAATTTTTTTTCTTTTTTTTTTTTGAAAAAAAAAAAAAAAATAGTGGTGACTCCACACCACTTACCCAAAAAGAGAGGTGCCCTAAAAGTATCCAAATCTCTTTTTTGAGAGCACCCTCCTAATTTTTGGCGGTCTTTCACAAATATGATTAAAAAAATTACAATCAAATTTGGCACAGAATTAAAGTCAACATAAAATAGTTGTAAATTACAACTTTACAAATGTGATTTTGTATTTTCAGAGATTGAAGTAGGCACAAAATCAAGTTAGGGACCAAAATAAAAATAGTCCCAAAATGTAGGGACTAAAAGTGTATTTTCGCCTATTATGTAATGAGGTGTAATATATATATATAAAGTAACAATTACTTTAAGTATTGTCTATTTTTTTAAAAATATTTCCACAAGTATTTTTTTTATATCTTTTTATCTCTGTAAATATATCATTTTATTATTTTTTTGTGTTTAATTAATAATTTTTAAACATGAAACATATTCTTCTATCTTCTATTGTAATGTATTATTATATTTGCCTAATATGCAACTAAACTTTATAAGTTTTCAAATTTATTATTCAAATTTCTCATGTCTTATTAAGGAATAAGGAAATTATCATAATAATTAAAACTCATCACAAAATTATAATGTTATCTTAGCCAAAATTAAAATGAAACTAAAGGAATAAAAAATAGACTTTATAATAATTTATTATTCAAACAATTGGTAGGCATATTCGAATTCCTATTTCGAAAAGAAACTAAGTATTAACCCAAACCAAAATTCAACCAAAGCTATAAAAGGGAAAGAGAAGACTTTCTAATGGAAAAAAAAAAAAAAAAACAAAAAAAACAAAAAAAACAGAAAAAAACAAAAAAAACAAAAAACCAAAATACCAAAACACATATTAAAAAAGAAAGAAAAAAGAACCATCAACCTTAATTAGAGGTATAAGAAAGAGCAAAGAGAGAGAGAGAGAGTACTCACAATTTTGTGGGGGAAAATATGGACTAAATGGGGGAAAATGATATCAAATTTATACAAAATAAATGGGGAGAAGAAGAGTCAAAATATAAGAAAGAGGAAGAAAGTGTAATAGTAAAGTAGAGAGTAGTGGGGAGATAAAAAGACAAAAAGGAAGGGAAAAGATTGGAAGAAGTGTAACAGTAGTTGTGAACTAATAGGGAGAAGTTTTTTTTTTTTTTTTTTTTTTTTTTTTTTTTTTGAGAATGGGGGTGGGGGGGGGGGGGGGGGGGCAGTTTAAATAGAGAAAAGAAAATAGAGAAAATAAGTGGATGACATAACAACTAATGTCTCTCAATAGGAGCTTTAGAGTTTTTTTGTTTTTTCCCCGAGAGAGAGAGCTTTAGGGATTTTAATCCGAGAGAGAGAGAGAGAGAGAGAGAGAGAGAGAGAGAGAGAGAGAGAGAGAGAGAGAGAGAGAGAGAGAGAGAGAGAGCTTTAGATTTTAAAATTGAAAAAGTAATTTTTTTTTAATTTTTCAAAATTAAAATTAATGTTGAGGAATTAAAATTTTTTTGTTTTAATTTTTTAAATTAAAATATTGATGTGGCATTTTTAAATGACCATGTAATTTTTCAAATAATATTTTAATGGCCGTGTCAACGTCATGTCAATAAGCAAGACACTCCATTTGCCACGTATGCATTTTCCGTTATTGGGTTGACAACAGAGGTCAAAATGGATGTGATTTTCTATTTTCAGAGACTGAAGTAGGCACAAAATTAAGTTACAGACCAAAATGAAAATAGGCCCAAAATGTAGGGATTAAAAGTGCATTTTCATCTGTTATGTAATGAGATATAATATATAAAAATTAACAATTACTTTAAGTATTTTCTATTTTAAAAAAAAAAATTCTACAAGTATTTTTTTTTTATATCTTTTTATCTCTACAAATATATCATTTTATTATTTTTTGTGTGTTTGATTAATATTTTTTAAAGATGAACCATATTCTTCTAACTTCTATTGTAATGTATTATATTTGCCTAATATACAACTAAACTTTATAAGTTTCAAATTTATTATTCAAATTTCTCATCTCTTAAGGAATAAGAAAACAATCATAATAATCAAAACTCATCACAAAATTATAATGTTATCTTAGCCAAAATTAAAATGAAACTAAAGGAAAAAAAATAGACTTTATAATAATTTATTACTCAAACAATTGGTAGGCATATTCAAATTCCTATTTCCAAAAGAAACTAAGTATTAACCCAAATCAAAATTCAACCAAAGTTATAATAGAGAAAGAGAAGACTTTCTAATGGGAAATTAGAAAGAAAAAAAAAAAAAAAACACATACTAAAAAAGAAAGAAAAAAAGAACTATTAACCTTAATTAGAGGTATAAGAAAGAACAAAAATCCAGAGAGAGAGAGGAGAAAATGGGGGAATATGATATCAAATTTATAAAAAAATAAAATGGGGAGAAGAAGAGTCAAAATATAAGAAAGAGATAGAAAGTAAAACAGTAAGTAGAGAGTAGTGGAGAGATAAAGAGACAAAAGGGAAGGAAAAGGTTTGAAGAAGTGTTACAGTATGTGTGAACGAATAGAGAGAAGAAGGTTTTTTTTTTTTTTTCATATATAGAATGCGGGAGGGGGGGGGGGGGGGTAGAAAAGTTTAAATAGAGAAAAGAAAATGTAAAAAATAAGTGAATGACATGGTTGCTGATGCAGCTCAACTAGAGTGTAGCAACAGAAAATGCTATGCTTTAGCTTATATATATAGATTGGACTAAATTGACCCAAAAAAAAAAAAAAAAACCCCCTTATACATTAATTTAATAATTGAAGTAAAAGTTCACAGATTGATTAATGAACAACGAAAATTCTAGGAACACACCTAGAGTTACGCCTAATTTTACAGCATTCTTAAGTGTTAATTCGGGATCGGTGCACATGAATTTAGCTTTTTACCAAGTACCAGTGTTAGTTCCATATGTAAGTGATGTGATTTAATCACAATTTGACATGCAAGCATAGTGTGAAATTAGGTGTGGACACAGGATTAAACAATCCATACAATCTAACTATTACACATTAATTGAATCAAATGCTAGTCACGTACCTTTCCTTGGCATGACCTGAAATGAGACCACTCACTTAAGCTAGCCTTTAGGCTCCACTGCGCCTAGCAGTGCGTAAGAGCCAGCCGTAGTGTGCATCTTATCTTTGGTTGCAATATTATCCTTGAGCAGAATGGGAGTACCATGTAACCCAGAGAGTGACCCAGGTGCTTTTGATTTGCGCTCATAGTCAGCCTTATCAACTAGGTATAGTGCTTCTGGGTTCACCTCTATGACCCCATTAAGGATTGGGTTGAGTCATTGTATTTGTTTTAGGTAGAACTCAACGAGTTTCCTTGAAGTGAGTTGGTTTTTGTTAGTACATTTTAAATTAAATTATGTTAAAACTTAAATTAACTGAAGCTTAGTAAAAGAGATGAGTTATTTAATAATGTGAACTTTTATTAAGAGACTCAATCTCCTCATCCAAAGTAGTCCACAAAGTCGAATTATTACCAAAGATAGTTCCCAATAACTAAAAAGTTTGTCATCTCCAATAATATCAGCCATAACTAGGGTTTGTGCAACTAGCCACTCAATTCACCCAAACCACTCGACTCATGCTGCTCCACATCACCCCCACATGGATATAATATTTATTTCCAAGTGAACAAATTCAACTATTAAAGTGACAGGTTGGGTTGGGTGGTAGGTTGAGTTTTTTAAACAGCTAATACTTGAGCCAACATGCCTATATATATGTACACACAAACATATCTTTTGTTAGTCTATATCTCGTATCAAATTTAAGTTCTTTTTTAAAAAAAAAAAAAAAATATTAACTAAAACTAACCCGCCAAATCCAACATAGAAACAAATAACCGCAACATACATAGTAAAGAAAGTTCTATCAAGAGTCTAAATCTTCTGTCTCATATATTGTGCTCCACTTCATACTCCACCAATAAAATTTAGACAGCTGGCCTCTTTCTTTTAAGAGAGATAACTCTTGATGTTAACGTTAAAATGAGACTTTTTCCCCCATTCCGTGGCTTTTTTGTTTCTTCTCTCTTGTTGCCGCTTTTGGTTTTTTTTTTTTTCCTCTTCTCTATGTGGTCCCAATCTCAAGTGTTCATCTTCATCCTCACTATGCACCAGTTACAGACACATTTGTCTCTCTTTGAATATTTTGCTCGTTTTTTCAAAAACCAATTACAAACACACTAGTTTCAGACACATCTGAAAAGGAAAATAAAACTAACCCGCCAAATCCAACATAGAAGCACATAACCACAACATACATAGTAGAGAAAGTCCTAATATTAAGAGTCCAAATCTTTTGTCTCATATATTGTGCTCCATTTCGTACTCCACCAATAAAATTTAGACAGCTGTCCTCTTTCTTTTAAGAGAGATAACTCTTGATGTTAATGTCAAAATGAGACTTTTTCCCCCTTCCATAGCTTTTTTGTTTCTTCTCTCTGGTCGCTGATTTTGGTTTTTTTTTTTTTTTTTTTTTTTTTTTCTCTTCTCTATGTGGTCTCAATCTCAAGTGTTCATCTTCATCCTCACTATGCACCAGTTACAAACACATTCGTATCTCTCTTTGAATATTTTGCTCGTTTTTTCAAAAACCAATTACAAACACACCAGTTATTTCGCTCGTTTTTTTGGCTACCGAACATTTTGAGGGTTTCATGTGGAAGTAAAGTGTGGAGAGAAACAAAATGACTTGTCTATGGTGATAATGGTGTTTGATTTTTGTTCCATTAGGAAACATGTGGAAAGAAAAACGTTTTTGGACGATGTAAAGGTTGTAGTTAGTAAATATTTGGGGTTCCTAGATTTTGTATTTTACATGTTTGTTGAAATTCTTGAATGAGTTTATGGACGGGAAGCTCCTCCATAGAAGCTCTCTTATATATATATTATTGTAGAGATTACAATTTGATTTGAATATATAGATAACATTTTATTTAAATTTCAGATTTCTATATTTTATGAAACTCTATTTGATAAGGCCTACCTTCTTTATTTATTTATTTATTTTTTTTTAAGTTGTATCAATGCACACTACAATTTCATAATCCAACTTCATTCTACCATCTGCCCAAAAAATATTTGTAATTAGATCATCAAGGTCAACTCAAATTGCATAAGAAAGATTATGGTCTTCAAATTGCATTCTTTGAAGATATTCAAGTAGGCCTCATGTATCCCCGCTTTTCATCTCATCTGTTCATCTTGTATGCAAATAATAATTATAATCCTCAGGTATGAAGCCAAGATTGTCAAGTCCACCTACCCTTCTGGCCATTGTCCTACACTTGCTCTTGGTGCAATTTCATAACTATCTGCTAATTTAGTTTCAACTGCTTGGGCTAGATTAATGGATCTAATTTTCATATCTGCCAAGCAACCACATCTTGTTTCTGGATGATGGCATTTCACATTATCATCTCTTTTGTCATTCCCTTGTATTCGCAAGAACAACAAAAAACTCTATCTAATCATTTACGTGAACCATCTTTATCATCCTTGTGGCCTTTATTTCGCCTAAAACTAAATCCAACTACACTCGCGTAACTATTATAGAAATCATATGCATCTTGCTCAGTTTCAAACTTCATTCCTAATTTTAGAATCACTTTTTCTTCTTCTATGTTAGCATGAATTTTATCATTGCTATTTATTGATATAGGTTCTGCTTGTTCAACTGTCACAGGTGAATCCTCATCTTCAAAATTCAATTTTCGAACTGATTGACTATCACTCTTAGTATGCTAATTTCTATCACTCATGACCTTGATACAAAACAAAAACAACATAGTTATCTTTTTGATAAACAATATATATATATATATATATATATAAACACTTTAGACATGTCAAGTGTATATAAGAAAGTTGTTATAAATCCTAATTCCTTAAGATTAAAACCAAAAACAAAAGGAATACGATGAGACAGCAGAGGGAAGAAACAAAACAAAAACAAAAGCTGCACAAGTGACAAAAATCAAAAGAGATAGAAATTAGGTTAACATCAACATTAACGTTAAAGTTAAAATCCTAACGTTATCTCACTTAAAAGAAAGAGGCCAACTGTTTAAATTTTATTGGTGGAGCATGGAGTGGAGCACAATATATGAGATAGAAGATTTAGACTTAGAAGATTTAGACTTCGATATTTAATAGGATATGGACTACTATAGTGTCCAAATTAAAATTCACGACACTGGCTGCTAAATTTTTGCTGACTTCGATGTTGACTTTGGTCTTCTATGCAATTTCCATAGAAACATCAAGATTTTTTTTTTTTTTTTTTTTGGTTTATCATAAGTGTAATACCAGAGAAAAAAAAAAATACTTAAAAGGTGAAGTATTTAAGTAAATCTTTTTGTGTGGTTAGTTTTATAATTAATATTACTAAGGGAGTTTTCAGAAAATAAGGTTAAAATCCTAGCTATAAAGTATAAGCTAAGTAAGCCAGCATATAATTACATATATTTTGAAAGAGAAGACTACTCCAAATATTCAAGTAGAGTAGGATTGGTAGCACACTGGCAGCACACTTGAGGTAAGAGCTTAAGAAATTTCATCTTTCGTCAAATCTAAGTTTTATATGAAATTAGAATATTTTTATGTGAGTATTTTTGGCCAATAATGAAACTATTTAAATATCCAATGAGTTTATGATGTAAACAAAGAAGGGTTTGGATTTATATTTTCTGCGCCTTTGTGGCATTAAGTGTAAAAAGAAGCTGCAGTTTTTTAGGTTTAATGGGTTCAGTTCTGCACAAGTTTACCAAATTGTGGTTTTGGTGAATATAAAAAGTCATGGTGTAGGCTTGCAGTCTCACAAGCCACAGAGAGAGAGAGAGAGAGAGAGAGAGAGAGAGAGGGTGTATCCTGTATGTGCCCATGTGCCTTACTTGTAGTTGGTTTTTTCCTCATCTCCAAAGAGAATTAATGGTGGCAGGTGGCAGGAGATAAAAAAATAAAAAAGATAAAAAGAGAGAGAGGAATGGTGTATCCCGTTAGTGCCCATGTGCCTTACTTGTACTTGGTTTTTTCCTCATGTCCAAAGAGAATTAAAGGTGGCAGGTGGCAGGAGATAAAAAAATAAAAAGAAAAAAGGAAAAAGAATAAGAAAGGAACACCTGTATAAAAGAAGATGGGTCTAGGTGGTGGCCTTTACAAATTCACTTTGACCCTATATGTAATCTATAGGTCTTATCCTCAGGAACTATTAGTGGCAGAAAGTAAAGGAAATATGTATTATGAATATGTGGATTTTTGGTGTGGGATAATAGTAGAAAATTATTGGATATTTTTAGCAATTTTTCTTCCAACTGGATATCGTTATAAGTTTTCTTGAATTATTTGATTATCGAGTAATGCTACCTGAAAAATTGTTTTAAATTATATCTAAGATGTTAGGTTCTAAAGACTTAGAATTTTATATATTTAGAACTCTAATTTGTATTGTTGGCAAATCATGATCAAAACAATGTATTAAGAAGTGTTTTAGTCTTACTCAAAGTTGTGCATTTATGTAAAGTTGGAATCGAGCTAATGCAGGAAAGCATTATGCATTTTAGCCTGGCTCGATCGATCGAAACTCGGGTAGAATGTTTTTTCTACAGAATTTCCAACTCAACCCTAGTTGTTTTAAAACGTTTTTAGGGTTTCTAATTTGTCCTAAATATAAAAGGCAAACCCTAACCACGTTTTAGTGTTGCTCATATTGCAGTTTGTGTAAATCTCTTATGAGATCTACAGGAGCTTTCCCTTACATAAACTTACGGTTTTCAAGGAGAAGATTTATCTACACCTTGATGATCAACTCGGTTACTGCCATTGAAACTTAAAGAAAACACAAGCGGGTGTGCTTGTATCTAGTGATGAATCCAAGAAAGAGGGAGTCCATGGATTCGGAGTTTGCACATGGTCGTGTCAGTAAGTTCTATTAGTTGGTAGCAATAAGAAGTCGAGCATGGGGGCTTGTAAGTCTTATTGTATGAACTTCGATTCTTTCAAGATAGTGGATTCAAGTTTACCTTGAGGATAGTTAGGTCAAATCCTCCCCAGGTTTTTACCGGTTTGGTTTCCTGAGTGATCATATCTTGTGTTATTTATTTTTCCGCTGCTTTGCATGTTATGATATTTGTTATTGTGATAATCTACACATGTTAAATTGGACTAAGTAACAACTTGGCTAATTACCTAAGTTGAATTAATTGTTTTAAGGTATCTAAAAACAATCAAGTGGTATCAGAGTAGGTTGCTTTTTTGTTGTTGATTTTTTAATCACTAAGCTGATCCTTGACCCTTGTTGTCATGGAACACAGACACTCTCTAGTTATTCCTCCTCACTTTGATGGGAATAATTATGCTTATTGGAAAGTAAGGATGAAAGCATTCCTGAAATCTATTGATGAGAGAGTGTGGAACTCCGTTGAATACGAATGGGAGAAACCCACTACTCCTGTTAGTGAGTGGGAAACTTCTCAAAAAGAAACAGCTGCGTTTAATAGCAAGGCTATGAATGCTATCTTTAACGCTGTTTTTATGGAGGAATTTAAGAGAATCTCTAATATTGAGGTTACTCATACTGCTTGGAATATCCTCCAGACTGTGCATGAAGGCACAAAGGCTGTCAAAATAAATAAATTGCAGCAATTGACATCTAAATTTGAGAGCATTAGGATGTCTGATGATGAATCTTTTGATGAATTCTATGCTAAATTGAATGACATTGTTAATTCTGCTTTTAACTTGAGTGAAATCTATGATTAACCTAAAATTGTTAGGAAGATTCTTAGATCTTTAACTGAAGACTTTAGACCCAAGGTGACTGCCATTACTGAAAGTAAGGATGTGGACTCCATCCCTGTTGATGAACTTGTAGGATCTCTTCAATCTTATGAGTTGGATCTACCCAAAACTACCAAATCCAAATCAATGGCTCTTAAGTCAGTTGACAATGTTGAAGGTGGTGGATTTGATGATGAGCTCTCTGCTATAGAGATTGCTTACCTTACCAAGAATTTTATAAACTTTCTCAGGAATAGTAACAGAAAGGCAAGAGGCATGAACACTGCTGAACCTAGAAACTTTAGGAAGCATGATCCCACTAAGGTGAACAATAATGATAAACCTAGAGAAAAAGTAGGTCAATCTTCTAATAATTCTTTGGGTTCTCAGTATTTTGGATGTCAAGGGTATGGTCACATGAAATCTGAATGTCCTACCTATTTGAAGTTTAAGAGTAAGGTTATGGCTGTAACCCTTAGTGATAGAGAAGTTTCTGATAATGAGTCTGATTGTGATGAGGATGGAAACTTCATTACTTTCACTGCTACTGCTATAGTCGATGAGAGCAAATCTGTTGAAAAGAACCCTTCTGATGGGAAACTCTCTGAAGATGTAGATCTTCAAGAGGCCTATAATAAACTTGTAAGGTTGAATTTATTCAACCATCTAATTGGTTTTATTCCGTGCCAAATTTGCTTGTAATTCAGCATTTAGTAACCCTGTATTTAGGTGGGTTTGATGTAAGGGTAGTGAGTGAGATAGAGTGAAGTTTGCTCAAGAGTGTGCAAGAAAACAGAGTGTCGCGGCTGGGACTCGCGGGTGACTCGCGGCTGCAAGCCTCCAGGAGCAGCACACATGCCAAGCATGCTGGAAGATGAACAGTCATGCTAGCTGGAGCACTACAGGACAAAACAGGACAACTGGCCATACGGTTATCTCGCGACTGGATCTCGCGACTTAGTCAAGCCGCGAGGTCAAGCCGCGAGCCACCCCTGTTTTGTAAAAACCTGACGTTTCACATTCCTCTCCACTCCAGTATAAATACCCCTATTACCCACGATTGAAAGAGAGCTTCCAGAGAGAATTTTGAGAGAGAAACCCTAAAGAAAAACTAGATTGATTCACACACAATCTATACCTTAGAGACTCTTCAAATTCCTCAACTTTCTTCCTCTCCATTATCAAATCCTTGAGAGGCATTATCCCAAACCAGGTTCTCACCATCATCATCATTGTGAGACTGCTGTTTGGATTTCTGGGAAGCAGTTAGGAAGGAACCAATCTTCATTGGTTGATACTACGGTCTAGTAGCGGAATCCGGAAAGCTAGAAAAGAAAAAGGTTCGGCGCAACCTCGTTGGAGCAAGAAGCTTGGAGGGCTTAGGTGCACTGGGTAGATTAGGCTTGGAGGGTCTATTGCTGTCCTTGTATCCCAACTATATTTTCTAGTGGATTGATTACCGCTTGGAGGGCGGCGGAGAGGTTTTTCGCCGAGGGCTTCGGTTTCCTCTTCGATAACACATCGCGTGTTGTCTTTGTGTTTGCATCTTCCTTCCTCTCTATCTTTGCCTTTTTATTTATCTGCTATGGATTTTAATCTGTTATGGCTTAAATAGTATTTAATCAATTTCGTATGATAGCATATGTTAAGTTTCCGCACATTAGTTGTTTGACATATTGCTTGAATTGATTAAGTTGTTTTTGGGGGTCTAAACGTTCAAAGGTGTTTTTGTACACGTTTTTGAACTTTCATTTGGTATCAGAGCGGGTACACTTGTTGTGGTTTTATTACCTAAGTGTGATCCTAGACCCCTGTGTTGTGATTGATTGTTTTGGAATATACCATGCTGAATTGTAGCTTAAGTGTTTGTGAAAATGACTCTATGCATATGTCTGAAAGGTGTCTTACTGATGTTTTTGTAGAGTTGTTAAAAACTAAGAAACATGTTAGAGATTTTGTTCACATGCTGGAATGTCTTGAAAATCAGAATTATGTCTTACACAGTAGCATATCTGAATCTAAATCATTGATTAAGAAATATAAAAGAAAGAATAGAATGTTGTGTGAGATGATTGAGAATCTGAAAATGAAGAATCAAACTGAAAGAAGCATGAAAACAGATGATGAATTTGTGTTTGAAGGTCAAGAATGTCTATCACATGTGAACCTATTTGTGCATACCTCATTGAAGGTGTTTAATGCGTGTTTGTGGTATCTTGACAGTGGGTGTTCTCGCCATATGACAGGGGATAAGTCTCTGTTCAAGACACTCAAAGAAAAGGTCGGTGATTATGTGACCTTTGGTGATGGAAGTCATGCCCAAGTCCTAGGCAAAGGAACCATTGAGATACCTGGTTTGCCGCTGTTGAAAGATGTGCTGTACATAAAAGGACTGAAGGCGAATTTGCTGAGCATCACTCAAATTTGTGATGATGATTTTCTGGTACAATTCTCTAAGAAGGGATGTTTGATCATCAATGAAGAGAGGATTCAGGTTTTGGAAGGAAATCGGACTACTGATAACTGTTATGGAATTGTTCCCACGGCACCCATATCGTGTAGAAGTGCTCGTGTGGATACGTTGGAGTTGTGGCATCACAGATTTGGGCATGCCAACTTCAAACAAGTAGCGAAAGTTTCAAAACTTGAAGCAGTCGAGGGACTTCCTAAGTTTGAAAAAGTGAAGAAGACCGTTTGTGGTGCGTGTCAAATGGGGAAGCAAACTAAGGCAAGTCATCACAAGGTGAATGTGATAGCCACCTCTCGGTGCTTGGAGTTACTTCATGTTGATCTTATGGGGCCTACCAGAACAGAAAGCCTAGGGGGTAAGAGATACATTATGGTTGTTGTGGACGACTACTCAAGATACACTTGGGTTGATTTCCTTAGAGAAAAATCAGAGGCTTGTGAGAGGTTGGAGATTCTGTGCAAGAAACTACAAAACGAAAAAGGGATTCCGATAGCCAAAGTTAGAAGTGATCATGGGAGGGAATTTGAGAATGCAAGATTCGAGTCCTTCTGTGAGAAGAATGGAATTAAAAGAGAATTTTCAGCTCCCAAAACTCCACAACAAAACGGAGTGGTAGAGAGAAAAAATCGTGTGATTCAGGAGATGGCAAGAGTCATGTTGCTTAACAAGCAAATACCTCAAAGATTTTGAGGAGAAGCTGTCAACACCTCGTGTCACATTGGCAATAGGATTTTCTTTCGAGTTGGTACAAAGAAGACTGCCTATGAGATATGGAATGGGAAGAAGCCAAAAGTGAAGTATTTCCGGGTGTTTGGAAGTAAATGTTATATCCTAAATGATCGAGAGAATCTTGGAAAGTTTGATGCGAGAAGTGATGAGGGTATTTTTCTTGGCTACTCTACTACAAGTCGAGCGTATAGAGTGTTTAACAAGAGAACAAAAACTGTGATGGAGTCCATAAATGTCAAGATTGATGATGCCTTACCTAAGGTGGAAATGATTGATGATGTAGAAGGGCCGAGCACCAAAGAGGCCGATGTTGAGGTAGAAGCTTTGGATATAAAAGTTGAAGAACCTATACCAGAAGTAGAATCGACTCCCATCAACCCAAGAATGGAAACGAGATCGATGTCTAGAACATCAAGCCCTCTTACTCCTCCGGAAGTCCATCCTCCTATCTCTCGTAGTGATGAAGTTTCCGCTTCAAAAAGGCCATCTTCAAGAGTTATCAAGAATCATCCGGAAAGTAATATCATAGGATCTCTTGATGACGGTCTTCGCCTCAGGAAAGGAAACGTTCTGCTAGCCAATCATGTAACATATCACTGTTATCTTGCACAATTTGAACCAAAAAGGGTTGAAGAGGCTCTTCAAGATGAGAATTGGGTTGAGTCAATGCATGAAGAGCTGAATCAGTTTGTGAGGAATGATGTGTGGGAACTTGCTCCACGGCCCGAGAACATTCATGTTATAGGCACAAAATGGATTTTTAAAAACAAAACTGATGAAGATGGAGAAATAATTCGAAACAAATCTCGATTAGTAGCCCAAGGATACACTCAAATTGAAGGAGTGGATTTTGATGAATCTTTTGCTCCGGTGGCAAGACTCGAATCCATTCGTATCCTCATGTCCATTGCGTGCACCTTGAATTTCAAACTTTATCAAATGGATGTAAAGTGCGCGTTCCTAAATGGATATCTAAATGAAGAAGTATTTGTTGAGCAACCAAAAGGATTTAAAGATCCTCATTTTCCAGATCATGTACTAAGATTGAAGAAAGCCCTTTATGGCTTAAAACAAGCGCCTAGAGCCTGGTACGATCGTCTTACACATTATCTTCTAGACAGAGGTTTCAAGAGAGGGTATGCAGATCGAACTCTGTTTGTCAAAAATGATGAAGATTATCTCCTTGTGGCACAAGTCTATGTTGATGACATAGTGTTTGGGGCAACCATCGAAGATCGTGCTACTGAATTTTCTGAAGAGATGAAGAAGGAGTTTGAGATGAGTATGGTGGGGGAGCTCACATTTTTCTTGGGTCTTCAAGTCAAACAACAGAAGGAGGGTATCTTTGTATCTCAAGAAAAGTATGCCAGAAACATTGTCAAGAAGTTTGGACTAGAATCCAAAAAACATGCCACCACCCCCATGAGCTCTTCCACTAAACTGAATGTGGATTCGTCGGGAGTTGAAGTAAGTCCTACATTGTATAGGAGCATCATAGGAAGTTTGCTCTACCTTACAGCCAGTAGACCGGACATTGCTTTCAGTGTGGGCGTATGTGCCAGGTACCAAGCTAATCCGAAAGAATCTCATCTGACTGCTGCTAAGAGAATCATTCGATATGTGAATGGTACTGCAAACTATGGTCTGTGGTATTCAAAAGACTCAAATGATTGTCTTGCTGGGTATTCAGATGCTGATTGGGCTGGTAGTGTAGACGATCGGAAAAGCACTTCAGGCGGCTGTTTTTATCTTGGTAACAACCTTGTCTCGTGGATGAGCAAGAAGTAGAATTCAGTGTCTCTATCTACTGCAGAAGCAGAATACATCGCTGCTGGAAGTTGCTGCACTCAGCTTCTTTGGATGAAGAAATTACTTCATGACTATGGAATTCCTCAAGAAACGATGTGTGTCTTCTGTGACAACACCAGTGCCATCAATCTTTCCAAGAATCCTATCCAGCATTCAAAGTCTAAACACATAGAGATACGCTATCATTTCATTCGGGATTTGGTAGAGGAAAGAGTTGTGTGTCTTGAGTTCATACACACCGACAATCAAAAGGCGGACATCTTCACCAAGCCTCTCGATGGTCCACGGTTTGAATCACTCCGTAAGATCATTGGTGTCGGTACAATTCCTTGATTCTCTTGTGTGTTGTGTGCTTCACATATTTATAATTTGATATATTTGCTTGTGATGTGGCACACACTTCCTTGTTAGCCCTTTGTGCAATATGTTTATTGTTTGTTTGCCCTTCTGTTAATTCTGTTGGTTCTTTCTTTGATTGTTCAATCATTTTTTCTTCTTTTATGTCAAAAATCCAAAAATCACATAAAAATAGAAAATCAAAAAGCTTGATTGACTTTGTTGAGCTTTTGTCTCAAAACTTGTTTTGCCTTGTACCTTTGTGCTAATGGCTTTGTGCATTTTCGAGCATTGCTTGTTTTCATGCACTTATATCACTGTGGGAAAAATCTTGAAATCTTTGTGATTGTTGTAAATAGATCTTCAAACTTGTCATGAATGATTAGTGAATGGTTTTGTTGATCTTGAGTCTTGCATAAACTTGTGTCTATATATCTTCCCACTCTTTATTTTTGTTTTGCTAAAAATAGCTCACCAAATGTAAATCTCCAAATGAAAAGAGATATTGAGCTGCAAAAGCCTGTCGCACATTCTAGTATTTGACTAGGAAAAAGGGTAAGCGACCTTATATTGAAGTGAATGTTTATTCAAAAAGCCAAAGGCTTATTCATTAAAGTGAAATATCATATATCACTCTCACAATGAGAGGTGATTGACTCAAAAGATCAAAAAGATCAATTGTTATGATTGAAAGTGGAGTCAAATGTAAAGCTCCAAATCATGTTATCAAGTTTTGTGGGAGGTCATATATACATACTTCTATAATTGAGATGGGTCACATGATCTAGTGCTAATTGTGTATGCCTTGGTTGAATTGATCATTGAAGCTTCACATTAGACGAAGGACTATCTCATTGTTGATATCCACACACAACACACAAGTTTATGTTCAATAAATGCCATATTCATTTGTGTGATTGTACTTGATAAAATGTGTTTTTCACATGCTCAATCTTTGTTAATTCAAGCACAAAAAGATTTTTGAGTGTTTTAGGTGTTTTTGGAAAGTATTTTGTTTGAAAAATCTGAAAATTTCAAAAATCCAGTTTTGCCCTGTTTTGGCGGCTCGGTCGCAGGTATGTCAAGTCGCGAGCCTCAGTCGCATCTTCGCTGGTCATTTTTGGCGACTTGTTCGCGAGTGGAAGGTCCAGTCGCGAGGTTCACTTAGAGATTTTCGCGGCTCAGATCGCGACTTACTCGCGGGTAGACCTTCCAGTCGCGAAAAACACTTAGAAAAATTTTCAAATTTTCGTCCTAGGGTGTTTTGGCGGCTTGATCTGGCGGCTTTTTGGCGACTCGTCTCAGTCGCGAAAATCGCGTGTTTTGGACACACAGGGGCAGTTTTTAAACTTTTTGTTTTTCCCTCGATCTTTTTGTGACTGTTCATTGTCTTTCTCATTTGCTCTTACCCTTTCTCACCGTGCCTCCATTTTCGATCTCCATTTTTTGCCTCTTTTCAGCTCAAAATCGTCGACTAACAGGTATGGTTTTTCTGTCTCGAACTCTATTTTACTTGTTGTTATGGTTTTCCCTCTGGATTGTTCACATTTGATTGTGATTTTGTGATGGGTTTTGAGCTCCACTATTACTCTTTGTCCATGTTTAGCCTTTGGAAGCTTGTGTTTCTGTTTTTGAGCTAGTTTATTTTGGGTGTTTTTGTTCTTCATCATGTGCTTAGCTAGGGTTAGCTAATTTTTGTCTGATCTGCTGTTGATGTCGTGTTTCACTATGATCCTGTGTGGTATCCTGTTGATGTGTTGTTGAATGTAGGTCCTTTTTCAGCTGATTATGTGGTTCCATTTGGACTCCCTTTTCTGTGTAGTTCAATTTGAGACATTTGTGTCCCTCATTGCTATTTTCTGACCATTTTCATCCAGCTATTAGGGTTTCTTCATTGTCCCTATATTTCCACTAACCCACTGCTAATAAAGTTTGTTGGATTGTGTTCTGTCATTTCCCTTGTTCATAATGCAGACTGGACATGTCACCATTCAAAAAGGCTGCTGTAAAAGGAGGTAGTTCCAAAGGGAAGGAACCAGTAATAGATGTTGATGATTTCTCACCTCAACCAAAAGGGACTCGCTCTTCATCAAAGAGATTCGATCCCGACAAGTTCAGGTCATATGCAGCCTATCAGTCTTATGAGAATTTCTTTCTTCATGCCAAACCATTACTAGAAAGAGCTTTGGATTAGCCATCACTACATGACACTGACATTCCGAAATGGTTTGCTCACAAGGATTGGAATTACCTTCTCTCTAATCCGGATGACACGTATGAAGAGTTGGTAAAAGAATTTTATGCCAACGCAATTGTGGAAGGAGATGAACTTAAGTGCTGAGTTCGGAAAAAGAGCTTTTCTGTCTCTCCTGCATATCTGGCAGAAATTCTTCACATCAACAGACCCATTTTCCGACATTCGCCGATTTACGATGATCTCTGTCCTGATGAGGAGCTTCTTAAAGAAAGTCTTGGTCAAGATTTGGAGTTCTCGCCCAATGGCAAATCCATCAGTGTTTCCTCTCTCTCTCCAAAGCTGAGAGTGCTTACAATTGTAATGTTTCACAATTTGTACCCTTTGTCAAGCACTGGGTATATGAACCTTGGACGGGCTTTGTTTCTTCATGATCTAATCTCTGATGTGGAAATAGACATCTGTGCTCATATCTTTCATGTTCTGCGCAAAACGGTTCTTCGAACTGAGTCTCAGATATGTGTTCCTTTCTGCAGTCTCATTTCCCGGATCTTGAAGCTCAAGGGAATTTATCCAATGGCTGATGAATCCCCTATGTCCAAACCAAGTCCAATCAACATGCGTACATTCAATGCAAGCATTGGACATAGTCAGAAGAGAGCCAAACCAGAAACTTCTGCATCTCACAATAACTCTCAGTTTGGCACTATCTCCCTGGATGAGAAACTTGATCGCATTGTCTCCTCTATCCACGAGTTGAATATAAAGATGTCTGGACTCACAGCTTCTCTTCACCATCAAAACACTCGGTGGGATATGAAGTTTACTTCTCTTCAAACTCAACTGGATCAAATTCAGAGAAAGCTGGAAAAGGATGACTAGCCTATTCCATGACAAAAAGGGGGAGAGATAGGCATGATCAAAGGGGGAGTGTATCAAAGGGGGAGTGTCTTTACATTCTTCTTCTCTTTAAGTTGATATATTGTGTTTTGTAAACTGTTATTCAGGATGTTTTGTGTTTTGTACCCATGTGCTTGTGTAAGCTTTTAGGGTTTATGTTTTTTGCATAGTTTGTAGGCTTTATGGTATGTACCTTGCTTAATGCAGCCTTTATGCTTTGTTGAAATCAGTACTTTAATCTAAATGGTATGCATTTTGGTTTATGTACTGTCACTCTTGTGCCCTTGTAGGATTGTTCCTAGATGCATATGCCTTGTGTGATATGCATTGGTTGAGTGTTGAGCATACAAGTGTCTTGCCTTGTGCTTGTTAACTTGTATGTCCTTGTGTCCATTCCAAGTGTGAATGAGCACTGTGATCACTACCTTGTGGTGTTCTCTTGGTTGATCAAGCCATGGTTTGTTTCATAACTCCATCTTTGCTTGATCACTTATTGCCTGTTTCATATGCATTTTATAATTTTTTGCTTACAATGATCATGGTGTATTGTTGTGTTTCAGGAGTATTATGTTCATATGATTCAAGTGCTTCACAGCTTCTAGAATTAGGTGTGAGTGAGTTTTGTTCAACTGTTCCCAACTCACATGTTAAGTCTAGAGTCTGTTTTAGGGTTTTGTCACGGAATAGCCAAAGGGGGAGATTGTAAGGTTGAATTTATTCAACCATCTAATTGGCTTTATTCCGTGCCAAATTTGCTTGTAATTCAGCATTTAGTAACCCTGTATTTAAGTGGGTTTGATGTAAGGGTAGTGAGTGAGATAGAGTGAAGTTTGCTCAAGAGTGTGCAAGAAAACAGAGTGTCGCGGCTGGGACTCGCGGGTGACTCGCGGCTGCAAGCCTCCAGAAGCAGCACACGTGCCAAGCATGCTGGAAGATGAACAGTCATGCTAGCTGGAGCACTACAGGACAAAACAGGACAACTGGCCATACGGTTATCTCGCGACTGGATCTCGCGACTTAGTCAAGCCGCGAGGTCAAGCCGCGAGCCACCCCTGTTTTGTAAAAACCTGACGTTTCACATTCCTCTCCACTCCAGTATAAATACCCCTATTACCCACGATTGAAAGAGAGCTTCCAGAGAGAATTTTGAGAGAGAAACCCTAAAGAAAAACTAGATTGATTCACACACAATCTATACCTTAGAGACTCTTCAAATTCCTCAACTCTCTTCCTCTCCATTATCAAATCCTTGAGAGGCATTATCCCAAACCAGGTTCTCACCATCATCATCATTGTGAGACTGCTGTTTGGATTTCTGGGAAGCAGTTAGGAAGGAACCAATCTTCATTGGTTGATGCTACGGTCTAGTAGCGGAATCCGGAAAGCTAGAAAAGAAAAAGGTTCGGCGCAACCTCGTTGGAGCAAGAAGCTTGGAGGGCTTAGGTGCACTGGGTAGATTAGGCTTGGAGGGTCTATTGCTGTCCTTGTATCCCAACTATATTTTCTAGTGGATTGATTACCGCTTGAAGGGCGGCGGAGAGGTTTTTCGCCGAGGGCTTCGGTTTCCTCTTCGATAACACATCGCGTGTTGTCTTTGTGTTTGCATCTTCCTTCCTCTCTATCTTTGCCTTTTTATTTATCTGCTGTGGATTTTAATCTGTTATGGCTTAGATAGTATTTAATCAATTTCGTATGATAGCATATGTTAAGTTTCCGCACATTAGTTGTTTGACATATTGCTTGAATTGATTAAGTTGTTTTTGGGGGTCTAAACGTTCAAAGGTGTTTTTGTACACGTTTTTGAACTTTCAAAACTTTACAAAATTGCTACAAAGGATGCTATGAATGTTAAACTTGGCCTAAAGAAAATTGAATCTCTTTAAGCTTAATAAGAAGAATTTGCTTGTTAAACTGTTTGATACTAATGAACCTTTGAACAATGTGAAAACTGAGAATATGCTTTTGCTTGATAAAGTTAAATCTTTGGAACTTAATTTGTCTGTTGTTGAATTTGCTAGTTCTAAGCTTGATCAAATGCTGAGTGCTCAAAAGTCTTCTTCTGACAAATCTGGATTAGGTTATGTTGAAAGCATCTCTGTATCTGCTCTCCATTCCACAAAGTTTGTCCCTTCATCTTCTTCTGAACCTTCTGTGAGTGAGATAGTGAGTGAAACTGTCAAACTCCCTGTGAGTGAGGTTGTCAAACCTATATAAGTTTCATCATCTAGGAAGATTAGGGTTGATCCGAAAGAGTCTAAGTCTAAAAAGCCTACCCTATCTAAGGACAAGACACATGATAAGCCTGCATGGGTTTGTCACTTTTGTGGAAAGTCTGGACACATTCGTCTAAACTGTTACAAGCTGCAAGCTGCAAAGAGAGCTAACAAACCAAAAGCACCTGTGCCTCAAGCACAAGATCCTATGGTACTTATTAGAGAATTGGTAAAGGTTTTAAACCTTTATTCCAATCCTGGAGCTGGTAATCATTCCCATGTGAATAAGAACTCCAATGCTCATGGTGCATCTAAAAGGCTTTTGATGCAAAAAACTCGAACTAACTGAGTCTTTATCACATGGTCCTTGTGCTTCATTGTTCTACCCTTTGTGACCATTTGTTCTTTGGTTTTGTTTTTTGTTTTCTAGGATTTGCATTGCATAACATTCATGCATTTCATTCTAGTTTTTTTTTTTAAATAAAAAAATAATAATAAAAATAAAAAAAGGAAGAAAAAGGAAGCAAATTATGTTTTGTACTATTCTTCTTGGTTTTTGAAGAACAAGGTTGGTCAATTTATTTTCACAAAACATGTCGTTTGTACCTTGTTTAGCTTTGATGAGCTTACTTATTGCACTTTACTAGTTGAAACTTTGTAGTGCATGTTGTGTGGGAAAGATATTTATGGTTTTTGACTACTCTGTCTTAATCTTGAAGTCACATATTTTTTACTGTCGGACTTGAACTTTTAAAGAAAGGCATAAATAATCATCTCACCACTGTTCACTAGCCAATCATGAACACCTTAGTGCATATCATAAGATTTTGTGCTGGAAAAAGTATAGCACATGCACGAAAAGAACATAAGGTGAAGCCTCGATTTAAAGTGCTTAATACTTAAAATTAGTGTGTACTATTAAGCTTGATGCCAAAATCACATGACTTAAAATTGGTGTATATATTATGAGGCATAAATTCAAGAAACTTACATGATTGCAAGCTTATGATCTAGGAGATGTGGGAGTTATATGATATAACTCTTTAGGTAAAAGTCTCTTTTAAATTCTTTGTGATGAATTTTATAAACCTTGTAATTGATTGCTATTCACATATCACCTCACATGTATCTCAAGTTTTTGCTAGTTGCACACACTACACGAGTTACTCTTTGCTAAACTTTGTACATGTTATTGTGTGTGTTTATGGTCTGACCAACCAAGTTTTGCAAATACTTTGAATTTTGTGCAAAATTAATTTGTTGCTTGAAAATTTATAGAGAATGCAAGAAATTTATTTTTGGGAAATTTGGGCTTAAAATTCTTGTTTTTGAAAATCACAATCATCACATACTTAGAAGACCTCACTCCTCTATAAGGTTTTTAAAGCTCGTTTCTTCCCAATTTCTTCACTTATGGAGGCTGCTGACTCAAGGATGGGGTCTTATGCTTGGAAAGGTATCTTTAGAGGGAGAGAAATCATTCAAAGGGGGCAATATGGAGGGTTGGAAGTGGAGAAAAAATTAATATATGGCAGCAACGTTAGCTGCCAAGAAAACACCCACCATAGCAGCCAACTTGTCCTTATAGAGAGTTTTGGAAATCATACCGTGGATTCGCTTATTGATCCATTCACAAGAAAATGGAATGAAGAGCTAATTGACGGTCTATTTGTAGAAAAGGATGCTGAGTTAATCAAGAAAAATCCTCTTAGTCGAACAGTAACAGAGGACTCCTTGTATTGGTGTTACTCCACCTCCAACGACTACACTTGCAGGTCTAGTTACAGGTCCCTTAGACAGGAGGCGGAGTTGCAAGTAAGCCCACAAGCCCCCTTAATCCATGACAAACAGGCCTGGAAAGAGATTTGGCAGATGCAAGCTCCCTCAAAAATTAAAAATTTCCTTTGGCGAGCTTGTCGTAATGCTCTACCAACAAAGCAGGTGTTGATGAAGAGGAAGATTGTAGCTAACCCGATCTGTGTGAGGTGTAAGTTTGCTATGGAGGAAACCGAGCACGCATTATGGTCATGTCTAGAGTTGGATGTGGTTTGGGCTGATCATGAAGCATGGAGTTTCAAGTCTGAGGTCGAGTTTACAGATGTTAAGGAGCTACTGTCATGGCTGATTGCAGAAGGTAAGTCATTAGAGCTATTTACATACACGGCTTGGACTGTGTGGAATCAGAGAAATAAAGCTCGACTGAACCTACAAGCTGCGCAGCTTCATCAAGTGGCAGAATAGTCGAAGGAATTGTTGGCATAGTTACAAGCAAATCTGCAGATTCCAGAAGTACAGGTAATGAACAGCGGTAATGGATGATCAAGGTGGAGGTGTCCGCAAGCTGGTTTGGTGAAAATAAATTTTGATGGTGCCGTATTTAGTGAATCAAATATGTCCGGTATTGGAGTGGTAATCTAGGATAATAATGGAGCTGTTTTGGCATCTTGCTCAGAAAAAATCCCTCAAGCATACAAGGCTGATGAGATAGAGGCATTGGCAGCTCTGAAGGCTTTATCTTTTGCATTTGAGCTAGGTTTCAAGTGCTATTCTTGAAGGTGATTCTCTTGGTTTGATTCAAGCACTGAAGTCAGAGAAGCATAGTTTATTACCAACGGGTTTACTGGTAGAAGATGTGAAGAGGTTTGCTAATAATTATGTAAAATTGTTGTATTCTCACATTAAGAGAAACGGCATTAGTGTAGCTCATAGTCTGGCGAAACATGCATTACGCATATCAAATTTTTAAGTATGGACGGAAGATCATATTGTTTCGATTTTACAATTGGATGTAGTTGATTTACATTAATAAAATCAATCAGTTTCTTTCTTAAAAAAAAAAATAATAAATAAATAAATAAAAGTTATTAAAACCATTGAGAAAAAATGTTTAACAACTTCTTATGAAAAGGATGTGACACTGTGTAAACTTTATCAAGCAAATTGGGCAAAGGTGGTCCAGCTATGAATCTTGCCAATGAGGTAAATATAGAGATTTTTTTGGGGCCGTTGGTTTTGAAATCGTATCTTCAGAAATATAAAATAATAAAGGAACAACGTGATACAGCTTTGTTTGAAAGAATCTAGTATTGCATTTATGATTGAAAAGATTAGCTTGGTCACTAGGGGCCTCTTTGTAGAGATAATGGATTGGCCGAATTATCTGGAACGTGCCAGTGTGAGAATGGATTATGGATATAGAAGAATTTTCTTTTTGTTGGTTTTTATAGAAAAAAAAAACTCGTATTCTATGATATGATTGAAAGTTGAAACTAGTAGCTCGCTCTATGAACGGAATTGGATTATATCTTTGAGGGGCCAACGTATAAAACAAAGAATTTTCACATTTCAAGAAGAAATGTAATTCAAAACTAAACTAATGTTTATCTATTCAGTATTAATAAAAATATAAATAAATGAAAAACACACAAAATAATGGTTTTATAATACATTTTTAAACTTTGATCACTTATTAAATGGAACTCAATGTTATTTTGAATTTAAAAATTATCTACATAAAACAGTCAAATAGAATGCACCAAAAATACTCAATCTCCTAGACTCAAAATGAAGAAAGACAAACAGCCAGCTATGAAAAAAAGGCAAGAGAAACAATTGAGGCGAATCTAGTTCTCAGACAAGCTTCGTTTGATTGCTAGAAGACCAGGAAAAAAGATAACTTTTTTTTTTTTTTTTTTGAAACTGAACTTGCATTTCATAAAACTGAAATTGGAGTACAACAGAAAACACAGCAACGGGGACGAAAATAACAGAAAAATACAGAATCAACTTTTGGCCCTATCTAACTTGAAACATGAGATTTACACATTCTAAATTACATAAAATTTGTAAAGGAATGGCTCTTTAATGAACCTGAAATTCACCTTCCAAAAACTCACTCTCAGCCACCCCACCTTCCTCCAAACCAAGGTTAATTATGTTATTTACGAAATTAGAAGGATCAAAGGGTTCCATGTGCTTCTCTAAGGGTCATAAGGTCGTCAATGGTTTAAAAGAGCCCCACATAAAAAGCCATACCCTTTCTAAAAATTAGGAGTCATTAGATTTAACTTAGTTATACTATACATTATATTAACATTGAAAAATTTGTTATCATGAATTCATGATTATAAAGAATTTTAGTCATGCACAAAACTATCAGAATTGGAAGGATATTAACAAGTGGCATTAGGTGCAATTCATTTCCTTGATTGATTTTATTCATTCTCTCTAAAAAGGTTGCCATTGATTTGTTTTCATCATTTTTTATTATAAAAAGTTCGTTTGAAAAATACGGGTCGACCTGACCTGACTCGAATCTAATTGACATGCAACTTGATTTACCTGTTTAAAAATGACCTATTTTGACCTGTAACTTGATTAACCTGACCCGACCCACCCGTTTGCCATGTCTCTATCCACGGGTTGGTCCAAGTTGGGTTTGTGCCCAACCCAGAACTGACCTGATTCCATCAAGTGGTAGAACGATGGACCTACTGCTGACTGATACTATCTATGGGTCAGATCGAGTCAAATTTTCCATGCGTCAACTCTATTTTGGTAAAAACCGAGAGAATAGTGTAGACAAATGTTTACTGACGAGATCCATTGACCTCCACTAAATTTGGATAAAAATTGTACTATGCCCACTAAATTTGGACAGATATCATCATATCTCTACCAGATTTGGGTTGATCTAACAAAGAAAAAGAGATCAAGGGAGAGAAATCTAACTAATCTACCATTTTCTTCTATAGGGTCAGCTCCAACAGGTTGAGAGGGTTGAAACTAAGACTCGAACCGATGAGGGGTAGGTTTCATTGCATAGACCCATTACCGACTGTGGTGGTGCTTAGGTCAGTCAACCTTCAGATCAGGTGGCCACAGGTCCAGTTGTTCTTGGACACCCTAAGAGAAATGACAATAAATATATATATTTTTTCCAATGGCAAGTTTAGATGGAGTGGAAGAGAGGGAAGGAGTAAAGGAGAGTAGAGTAAAATTGGTCGAAAATTACAATGTCATCCATATCATGTTCTCCTCTGAGCATCTAAAATCTTTAAAAACATTGGCAATGAATTATTTTTTAAAAAGAGATACAAATCTAACCCAGAAGAGGCTAATCAAATGACTAAAAGAGGAAAAAAAGTCTTTTGACTCATTTTGAATGTTTTATTTTATACTTCAACAATTACAACTTACCATGCGTATTTTAATTAATTTGATTCGACCTATTTCAACAAATTTATTATATTTACTTTGACAATCAATGTTTTGTTTTTGATTAATTAGGACCCTTTCCATTTCGAATGAATCAATTTCATGATTCAAGTTACATAATACAAATTTAAAGGTGATTTTGATGTCACATTATTTAAAATTAATATGATATAGGACCAGGTACACTGTTGGATTTAAAAAAAAAAATAAAAAATTTAACCATTCATGGTGAGAATGGATTTTCTCTATTTATGTGAAATTTTGGACAATGTTTGCTTAAGTCTAAATCTAAGCGAGTGTGTCTTATCTGCCAATCAAACCATTTCTTTCATACCATTTCCTTGAAGTTATTGGATAAAAATGATCTTTAGCTTTGTAGTGCATGTTGTGTGGGAAAGATGTTTATGGTTTTTGACTACTCTGTCTTAATCTTGAAGTCACATATTTTTTACTGTCGGACTTGAACTTTTAAAGAAAGGCATAAATAATCATCTCACCACTGTTCACTAGCCAATCATGAACACCTTAGTGCATATCATAAGATTTTGTACTGGAAAAAGTATAGCACATGCACGAAAAGAACATAAGGTGAAGCCTCGGTTTAAAGTGCTTAATACTTAAAATTGGTGTGTACTATTAAGCTTGATGCCAAAATCACATGACTTAAAATTGGTGTATATATTATGAGGCATAAATTCAAGAAACTTACATGATTGCAAGCTTATGATCTAGGAGATGTGGGAGTTATATGATGTAACTCTTTAGGTGATAGTCTCTTTTAAATTCTTTGTGATGAATTTTGTAGACCTTGTAATTGATTGCTATTCACATATCACCTCACATGTATCTCAAACTTTTGCTAGTTGTACACACTACATGAGTTACTCTTTGCTAAACTTTGTACATGTTATTGTGTGTGTTTATGGTCTGACCAACCAAGTTTTGCAAATACTTTGAATTTTGTGCTAAATTAATTTGTTGCTTGAAAATTTATAGAGAATGCAAGAAATTTATTTTTGGGAAATTTGGGCTTAAAATTCTTGTTTTTGAAAATCACAATCATCACATACTCATGAATTTTGTTCTTAAATTTCAATGCTTTGAGTTGATTCTGATTTTTTTTTTTTTTTAAATTGTGTTTTTCCTCAAATTTAGTGAGCCTCTGTCCATTTCGATCAATCCATTCTATTTTTCGATCAATCGAAATTTTTTTAAAAATGTTTGAGAGAGTCTCTGACTGTTTCGATCGATCAAAACTGATTTTCGATCGATCGAACTCTTTTAAAATTGTTTTGTTAAAGTCTCTATCTGTTTCGATCGATCGAGGCTGCTTTTCAATCGATCGAAACTCGTGAATCATGTTTTTTTTTAAAAGTCAGATTGGACTTTTTCAAAGGCACTTTTTCAAAACTTTTCAAACTTTCCTCTCTCTCTCCGACTTGGCTAGGCTCCATTACTAATTTTTTGTCGTTTTCCTTCGAAATATTTGCAAGGTTTTCCTCTCTCCAAGCTAGTAAGTCCTTTATGCCCTTCCTTTTGCATTTTATTTCATGTCTTCATGCATTTCATTGGTTTTTTTCTGAACTATTCATGATTGGGGTTTTTGATGTTTCAATCCTCTTTTTCTGAAATTGATCATTGGGTTTTGTCTCAATAATGTTATATTCATGATATATGTTGGTTAATTTGATCAATTTGGAGATTTTGTGAAAAATTGAAAATTCTAGGGTTTGTAATTGATTCGAATTGGGGATTTTGTTCACATTGGGTTAAATTGATGAAATTGGCTTGTTAAATTGATGTAATTGGTCATTATTTTCTGAAATCTATCTTGTAAGATGATCAATTAGTCAATAACTTCCAAATTGATCAAGTGGTTTTTTCAAATTTTGGGGTTTTTGTGTTAATACCTCTATGTTCAAGCCAATTTTGTGAATTTGAACTTATTTGGACTTAATTGCACTGCATTAGGACATGCATCATGCCATTTAAATTGTTCATGCATCATATAGATTTTTGTTCTATATTTTTTATGTGCTAACTTGCAGTCTGCCATTGGTTTTTTCTTTTGTGTTTTTGTTCGTTTGCTCTGTGTTTTGGTCATTATCCTAGCACCATGCCTAGGAAAACTAGAGCCCATAGGACCCCTTCCATTTCCTCTGAGTCTCCCTCTAGGAGTGAGGTGTTTAGGAATGATAAGTGCAGAGAGGCCTTTGATACTTTGAACAGTAAGCGTAAGATTTGGGCTGAGCGTGCTGTAGTGTTAGATGAGCTTGATCCGGCCATTAGGGCTAACTTTGAGTCTAAAGGTTGGTTACCTTTCTTAGAGACAGATCATCCACCCCCGACCGCCCTGATTAGAGAGTTCTTCTCGAACCTCTCTTGCCATGTCTATGATTCCAACACCCTTGTTAGGAGTTGGATATGAGGTGTTGAGTTCACCATTACCCCTCGGGTAGTGGTCGAGGCTCTTGGGGTTCCGGTGGTTCGGGAGCCTGACTATCCCTATGATGAGTCACCCTCTTTAGATGTTGTCATGTCATACATCACTGGGTCATCTATCTAGTGGGGTTCTGATCCTCGGATCACGTCCGCTGAGCTTACCGAGACTGCCTATCTTTTCTTTAGGATAGCGTGTCATTCGTTGTGGCCTATTTCTCATTTCCACACCATCCCTCTAGAGTGATGTGTGTTTTTGTATGCTTTTATTTCTGGTGCGTCGATCAATTTCCCTCATTTGTTCCTTCGTTCTTTGAACAAGGTTCATAAGAGTTCTGCCGTAAGGCATGCGCTTATTCATCCTATTTTCATTCATAGGATTTTGCTCTTTTTAGGTCTAAATGGTTTCCCATCTGGTGAGCCTGTTCATGTCGTTGCTCCCATATGTGCCACCTTTCTTAGACAGAGGGCTGCTCACATGTGAGCTGTTCCTTTGCATCTTAGGGGTGAGTCATCTAGTGTTGTTCCCCCTCCTCCCTCTTCTACAGGTGCTGATGCTGCTGAGACATCGGGTGCTGCTGCTGCTAATGCTGATGTTCCTCCACCGACTACTTCGGATGATTCAGACATTCGACGTACGTTGGATCATGTCTTGACCGTTCAGGAGGCTCATGGACAGATTTTGGTGGACGTGCTCGATGAGATCTGTGCCTTGCGTGCGGAGTTGGCACAGTTGAGACCACCTCCTTTTTTATGATGAAGTTTGTTTGCCCTTTGGCATTCCGTCACAAAAAGGGAGAGTACTTTGTAGAGATTTTGTTTTCAGGGGGAGAGTATTTCTTTGGTTGGAGCTTGTGGAGTTTAGATTGTATCTAGGTGCTTCACATTGTATTTCACCTTTTTAGCTCTTGCCATGTTTTGATGGGATATTCATGTTAGGGGGAGTATTTTTGTTGGTACTTTATATGTTTCTTGTTTCAAACTGTTTATTGATTTATATTTATGAGTTATTCATTGATATATGTGTTTATTGTATGTTGTTTGAAATCAAGGATTTAATTTGTTTACTTGTATTGTTTCCACACATGCGGTTATGCATTTTGTTTAGTGTTTCAAGAAATATACAGGTTGATTTAATTGAGCTGCTGTCTACACTTGCAACTAATGAATAGTAGTTAGGATTGAATTTGTTTTATGAGAATTATTTTTGTAAAGGGCTTTTTTATTTTGTAAACTTTGAGCTTCTAGTTGTGTTTTGTCACGGATTGCCAAAGTGGGAGTTTGTTAGGTTCTAAAGACTTAGGATTTTATATATTTAGAACTCTAATTTGTATTGTTGGCAAACCATGATCAAAACAATGTGTTTAGGAGTATTTTAGTCTTGCTCAAACTTGTGCATTTATGTAAAGTTGGAATCGAGCTAATGCAGGAAAGCATTATGCATTTCGGCCTGGCTCGATCGATCGAAGCTTAGGCTCGATCCATCAAAACTCGGGCAGAATGCTTTTTCTGCAGAATTTCCAACTCAGCCCTAGTTGTTTTAAAATGTTTTTAGGGTTTCTAATTTGTCCTAAGTATAAAAGGCAAACCCTAGCCACGTTTTTATGTTGCTCATATTGCGGTTTGTGTAAATCTCTTGTAAGATCTAAATGAGCTCTCCTTTACACAAACTTAGGGTTTTCAATGAGAAGATTTATCTACACCTTGATTATCAACTCGGTTGCTGCCATTAAAGCTTAAAGAAAACACAAGCAGGTGTGCTTGTATCTGGTGGTGAATCCAAGAAAGAAGGAGTCTGTGGATTCGGAGCTTGCACGTGGTCGTGTCAGTAAGTTCTACTGGTTGGTAGCAATAAGAAGTCAAGCGTGGGAGCTTGTAAGTCTTATTGTATGAATTTCGATTCTTTCAAGATAGTGGATTCAAGTTTACCTTCAGGATAGGTAGGTCAAATCCTCCCCAGGTTTTTACCGGTTTGGTTTCCTGGGTGATCATATCTTGTGTTATTTATTTTTCCGCTGCTTTGCATGTTATGATCTTTGTTATTGTGATAACCTAGACGTGTTAAATTGGACTAAGTAACAACTTGGCTAATTACCTAGGTTAAATCAATTGTTTTAAGAGGTCTAAAAACCATCATAAGGATTTTAGAGGAAGTGTTAGGGAGAAGTTCTTTTGTGGTGAGCTAGCTGAGGTAAGTAACATTATCCTAATTGGTTTTATTTTGCTTATACTATTATATCTTAACTACTGAAAATTATTTATAATTGTTACAATTTATTTCAATTATATTACTGATTTAAAGTAAAGAATAAATGATTATTACAAATATATTTGATTATTGAATCTATGATTTTATATATATGTATTTGGATGATATATATTTTTGTTTGAACTCTGATTGATATATACGATTTTGGACAATATGACTATGTTTTGACTCTAATACCCAGCCAATGGGGGTTATCCATTGGTACCAAAATTATTTCTATCTAGGACATCACGATCCTATCATGTTTTTGGACCCAGCTAAAGGGAGATATACATTAACACATAACTAGTTTCTTCCAAATCTGATGCTTAGTCACAGGGATATAGTACTGTGACCATAGTCATAAATATATAAGATTGTCAAGAATGTGAATATATTTTGAATTTACAAATTATTTTTAGATTGTTAAGAATGTGAATATATTTTGAATTTACAAATTATTTTAAGTCTAGGAAACATCTTTAGTTTATTTTTGAAAACTCATAGTATATTATAACTTTTGACATATGTGAAAAATTTTGATCCCATAAATCTATATTATTTTGTCAATCTATATACTTGTTTCAACTAGTTTGGTATTTGATTACTTATTGAGTTATCAACTCAACCCCCCCCCCCCCCCCCCTTCTCCTTTTAGATTCTAATTAGGAAGAGTAGCATGTGTTTGGGCTTCCATTGGGATGTGCGTATAAGTGAAGTTTAGGACTCATTGGAATAAGATTTGGACTTTTATGTTTAAAAATTATCTTTTGTTCAAACTTTTAGTCTTAAAAGATTGTCTATTTTTCTTTGTGAAGTTGGAAGATTATTATTATAGTTGAACATCTTGTACTTAATTGGATTTGATGTAATATGTCAATTGGTGAGGTTTATTAATGCTCTTTGAAGGTCTCGCATGCTAGTAAGGTGAAAACCTTATAAGTATGTGGTTATTGTTATGTGCTTAAACCTCTTGGTTGGTTTGGGGCGTGACAATAAGAATTGACTTTGGTCTTCTATGCAATTTCCATAGAAATATCCAGATTTTTTTTTTTTTTTTTTGGCTGAGAGAGAGAAAGAGAGAGAGAGATAGATGGGAATGAAGGTGGGAATGGTGTTTTATTATGGTCAATGAATGTATTTATAAAAGCTGTGGGTTTAGCAAACAGGTCATGTAGTGGAGTAGCAGTTTGTGGGAACGTTACAATTCCATACCCTTTTGGAATTGAACCTTGTTGCTATATTGAAGATTGGATTGCGATAGATTGCAAGAGCACTCATTGCTCTCCCAAGCCTTTCTTGAGAAGATTAGATCTGGAGGTGCTGGACCTTTCATTAGAGGGCACACTTCACGTCAACTTTCCTATGTCATGGTGGTGTCCTACTGGTAATAGCACAACAGTTGTGAGCTTAGCATCAAGTCCCTTTGTCTACTCAAAATTGAGAAAAATATTCATTGCCATGAGTTGTGACAACTTGGCTTATCTTGTATCCAATGATAGCTCATTAGTTATTGGAGGGTGCATTTCCGTTTGTGAGGAAGACACCATAAAGACAAACGGCAGTAGTTGCAATGGCGTCGACTGTAGCCAAACCACAATCCCTTCAGATCTCGATGCGTTTACCATAAGGATACAGTCAATGAACGAACTAAGTCCTTTTGAAAGAACCAAAGATTGCAAGTATGCCTCCTTAGTAGATCAGAAGTGGTTCGAGGAAAATTTAACAAACCACTTTGAAGTCCGAAAAATGTCTCACGTTCCTGTGGTATTAAATTGGGAAATAAACGCAAAGTTATCTTTTCTTGTAATGGGAATTGATTCATCTCACTCAACCTGTTAGTTTGCAAATCGTTCTTCGTCAATGCAGCTTATCCAAATTTGGATGGTTTTACCCCTTTCTATGATAGTCATGGCGGTTAGCATTTGACTTTTATTTATTGGTCTATATTTTCTTCCCATCCCATTACAATTTTCTTTCCATTAAAGTTGGATGTCAAATTGAAGTTTCTGTTAGCTAATTGAGTATTTTCTCTCTTATATTTTTCTATAGTGTAGTCATATATATATATATATATATATATATTTCAATAATTTATAGGCATTGAATCTTCTAATTCTTTAATTTTTTTTTTTTTTTGCTTTTTAGAAGTTTTAACTTTTGAATTCTTGGGTTATTTTTTGCTAATATTTGAAACAATTTGGCAGATTTCAAAGACATAGCCATGGATTATTTTTTTGAGGATATGCCATCTTTCCTTTATATTTTTCTATTATGTAGTTATATATTTTTTTGTTTTGTTTTATTAATTTATAAACTCTGAATTTTTTGACTTTTTATAAAAAAAAAACTTATTGTAACATTGAATAAAGTGAAGATATTTAAAATATGCTAACTATACCATGCATTGCACGGGTTAGCAACTAGTTGATAATACCCCCAAACCCACAACTCCTTTTAGAAAGTATATATATAGTTAAAACTAGTTTCTAATATATCTAATGTAATTAAAAAAAATATTTGATTTAAAAAATGTAGATAATATTTAAAATTTAGAAAAATACTATTTTGATCCTTGATCTTTACCATTTTTTTTTTTTTTTTTGGTCCTTAGATTTTAAAAAGTTTTGTTTTTATCCTTAAACTTTGTAAACAGTTTTTTTAATTGTTTAGACACAAAAAAATAGGGATGAAAAAAAAAATTCATTAGTTTAAAAACGAAAAACAAACTTTTGGTAAGTTTGAAGGAAAAAAAAAAACATTTTAAATAATTTATGAACAAAAAATGAATTTTTTAAAGTACAAAGATTAAAACAAACTTTTGGTAAAGTTCAATAACTAAAATAGTATTTAACCCTTTAAAATTTAAACCTCAAGAAATTGCATCTAATTCTCACTCAAGAATTAAGTTAGCTTAAAGAGACCCCAAAATGGAAATGACCAATTGGTTAATTTACACCTATGGTCACCTTTTAAAACATAAAATAAAAGACTTATTATATGTTTGGCAACTGTTCTATTTTCCCAATTTTCAGTTCTCAAAAACTAATCTATATATAAAATAATAGGTGAAGCAAAGAGAATGTGAAATTGAATTTCAAATTATACTCTAATTTTGTGCCATGTGTCTAGATTGAAGTTGAATTTTGCATCATGTGGCTAAATGTATGTGGGCGTATTCTCATTAAAACCACTTCTATGTATCGGGTCAAGTGAGTTACTGTGCTAATTAAGTTTTTTCTTGATTTTGTAGTCAAACGCAAAAACCAAAGAGATTAATATCGGTGATAAGAACTTGGTTTGGGTACATTGCATAATTTCCAAAAAGATAGCAAAGCCAGAGTTTGCATCTTTGTTATAAATTGCTTACAAAGTTTGCATCTTTACATTTGTACTGAGTTTCGGATTAAAGTGCTTTCTTCTTGATTCTGACATTGAGTTTTGTTTACTATTCACTTACAAAGTTTGCAACTTTACATTTGTTATAAATTGCTACTATGTGATTAGATACACATTATGCCTAAAATTCACTATCCTTATATTTGACTTTTTGTTCAGGTTTGGCACCTATAAAATGAAGAAAGCACTGCTGTGGACCGATGAATGATACTTTTTGCAGGCTGCAAAGGAACTTAGTGATCAATGGAATCTCACGCGAATTGGAGAGGACCCAGTTGTAGATGTCTGGATGGCAGATGTGAGTCACTATGTTTTTAAAATGTTCAGTGAAGTTAAAGGTTATGAACAATGTAAATTTTCCGAAGAGAGATTTATTATTCTATATTTACGCAAGTTTGGTCGCCTTCTTGGAGTGGATCACTCCACCCTGTCTTTCTACTAGAATTTTTTATTCAGATTGTTACAATTTAATTTGAAATTTTATTTGAATTTTCCTATTGTTGTTACTATCATAAATTATCATTCCAATTGTTCAATTAGAATCTGAAATTGGAGTCTAATTTTACTATACACGTGTACAATCTAATTATTTTTAATTTTGTGTCATGTACAGAAGCCAATGAGATGAAATTAATAACACATTAAACACTCATGCTTTGGGAATCGATAGTACCAATCTAAATCCATTGGACCTGGTTCGTGATAATACAACTATAAAGGATGAATAAAAACACGCACAAACCCCTCTCTCTATAAAAAGAGATTGGAGAGAATTTCTTTTATCAGTCATGGAACTTCAGAGGTTTTTTCTTCACACAAATGCCCATCATGTTACAAAATGACCCATCGTAAAACTACAAAATGAGTACAATTCTGAGAGTTTTTTATTTTTTATTTATTTTTTATTTTTTTATTTAAATTTTTTAAGCTGTGAAAATTTCAATCACCAATAGAGATTGAAGATTCAAAAGCGTGAATGGATCTTTTGGATAAACATTATCACCAAGGTTCATCTTTCTGTGTAAAATATATATACTGCTAAGTTTTGTTAATGAAATTTTTTGGTTAATAATATGAATTTAGACTTAACTGAGCTTTTTAAATATGAATAATTAATAATATATCAATTTCAGTGCGGTAGCACAGGACTACATACTAGTTTCTATAAATAGACACAAAACAAAAAAGGTTTCGTAATCTCAATTTTCAAAGGAAATTGAGAATAGCTAATAACCTGTTTTCAATTTTGAAACACAGAGAAGCCAAGTGCACTTAATGACATATACGCTTAGGGGATCCCCTGGCTTAAACCAAAGGCACAATAACAGAGGAATTAAATGGGTTAGACTTTGTTTAATGTATTTGGTTCAAAACCTAGAGTTAAATGAGATTTCGTGTTGAGCTTGTGGTCTTTTGTTTTTAAAAGATACGTTGCTTATATGTTTAGTGAGCTTGTTGTAGTCTGGCAACAAATGCATGTACCTTCTAGGCTGTTATGCTGGCATGGGATTTTTTAGACACATCTATTTGCTTTTAATTAATAAATAAATAAATTTTTTTAAATTAGCCCAAAATCTATAATATATTGGTTCATCACTTACTCACTTACTAGGCTCACTCTCCTCTAAAACCTTATTTATATATATATATATATATATATAATTGTTGTATTTGTGCAAACCTTAAGGTGGAGTATTGTTTCATGAAACGTTTGAGAGGCATTATTTTGTAAAACCACAGAGGACACTGGTGTAAGTTATCCTTTTTATCCATAAAAAGAGAATTAGCGTAGCCTTTGGCTTTAGAGTCAATGGGAAATTGTTTTGAATTTTAGTACACCTTGATAGATGATTAACATCAAATATATTAGAATAAGTTATTATGATTTCTTAATTTTATATTGTGTCAACCTTGAATTGATGCAGGATTTATTTTTCATATATTTTTATTTTTCTTATTGTAGGGACTCGATTTTTAACGACCCATGGACGACATTGCGCTCGCATGTAAAAGACCCCAACAATATGATTTGTAGAGAGTGGGCCTGAAAGGCATGACCTTGGGCACAAGTGAGTCGTTTAGACGTAGTTCCCACGGGAATTATGTATGGACGGGGCTCGGCTTTTTTTTCCGCCCCCAGGGTTCTGAGACTTCTCTTTTTATACTAGTGTTCCATTCCCCTTTTTGTGTCCACGTGTTAGTTTTACCCTTTGGGGTGCAGGCCTGTCCAGTCAACCCATGCCCAGAGTGGTTGGGGGTTGCTGGAAAAGCACCAGGGCATGGTTTTGAGTATGGGCTTGTCAGATGCAGAATTCGGTATTACTGTTTTGGCGGCTTTTTCCCTTGCCCTGCCCCTGTACCGAGTTTGCCTCTTTTCTCCAGATGTTTTGGGAGGCGTTGAGCATAAGATCGTCCTCGGCCATGTCCTCGCGCCCTTATTGGGCTTTCATTAGGCGTCCTCAGAGACAGCCCTTCTCGGCTTAGGCCTTGGGCCCGAATGAGGAGTGGGCTTGGACCACAAATTAATAGGCCCCATAATAGCCCCTCAAAATCCTACTGCCTGACTTTAGTTGGGAAGGAGGGTTTTGATTATGTTGGGCCCACATCATGACTCGCTCAGATTCTGTACTTCATCGATGTCTGTGCCTTTCCATTTGCATAGAAGAAGCACCGAATTATAAGAAGCGCCCCTTTAACTTTTAGTCATGCGGCGTTCTTTGATGCTACAGTGCTCGAGACACGCCTTCACAAGGATCTTTTAATTTTATGGTTGCAGATGGCGTTGGAGACCGAGCCAAGTCCTTCTTGTCCGTAGCGTTCCTTGGAACTCTGCGTAAATTAAATATCTCCTCCTTTCCCTTTAAATAAGTATGATAGGAGGTTACTCCCTTTACATACAAACCCTTCGGTTTTCTTCACAACCGTACTCCTCCAGCTATAATCACAGTCTCCATATCTAGTGCTTCCCACCCTTAGTGCAATATGCCTAAGGCACATGTAGGGGCGAAGGAACTACACCCGCCGCAGAGGCACCAGGTCCCTCTGAGACTCAAGGTGATGTGGTCTGGACAGGGTGGACACAGACTCAAGATGATCTTCCATCTTGGTAAGGTGGGGATGGTATCTCTACCTCTTTTAGCCAAAATCCGAAGCAGGTACTGGTCGCGTCATATTCTTGACGCATCAGAAGTAAGGTTTTCCGCCATCAGCGCCGTCTGCTCTATCGCAGGCGCGGTTATACGGAAGCTCCTCAACTTCCGGCTCCCTGCACCTTTTCTTCAACGGTGCTAGCCTGAAGTCGGGTTCCCGACACCTTTTCTTCAACGGTGCAGGCCCCAAGTTGGGCTCTTTGGCTGCTTGAGTTATAGGCATGTAAAAGTGTTGAGGAATAGTTTCCTTAAACAACATCTTGGAACAGCAGCCAACCTCTCCTCTGCACTTCTTCTTCGGCTTTCTCTTCATTCTCTTGTATCTTTTCTTTTCGCTTATGTAGTTAGCTTTAGTATAAGCTTATTCCAGCTTTTCATTGTACGCTGTACTATTTCTTTGTCTTAATAAAATATGAATTTATTTCTTTCTAAATACTTTTCCTTTCGGCAGCAATTGCTTTATGAACGGGTGCGCTATGTATGTATCTTCCTTTAGTGATGCTTAAAGCAGGAAACCTTGAAATAGAACCTTACCAATCGAGATAACAGCTTAATGCCCTGTAATGCATGCGCGGCAATCTTCTGAGAACGATAAATACTAAATATTCCCTCCGAGAAGGTTGCCGAGCAGTGAGGGGCTTTGGCCGTGTTTTGATAACACCTGACCCTATAACAATTGCACCAATTCCCTTGGTATCGAGGATCCAAGGGTAGGCTGCGGATTTCAGTTGGTCTAGGAATTAACCCAACTATCAATGGGTAACCCTCATATGGGGTAGACTCTTAGGGCCATATAACGTCCAGGCTGTGTCCAAACCCTGCACTTTTCCTTTTAAGTAGTTGGTTTCCCCAGAGGCTTGAGTCCGAGGACCATACAAGGCCTTGGTTCTATCCAAAACTTGTAGTTTTTTTGTCTAAGTAGTTGGTTTCCCCAGAGGCTTGAGTCCGAGGACCATACAAGGCCTTGGTTCTGTCCAGAACTTGTAGTTTTTTTCTAAGTAGTTGGTTTCCCCAGAGGCTTGAGTCCGAGGACCATACAAGGCCTTGGTTCTGTCCAAAACTTGTAGTTTTTCTTCTAAGTAGTTGGTTTCCCCAGAGGCTTGAGTCCGAGGACCATACAAGGCCTTAGTTCTGTCCAAAACTTATAGTTTTTCTGTCTAAGTAGTTGGTTTCCCCAGAGGCTTGAGTCCAAGGACCATACAAGGCCTTGGTTCTATCCGTAGTAGCCCAAATTTTCTTGCACTTTTTCAGTGCAGACAAACACAAATACACAAAGAAAATCTCTCTCCATTTTTCTCAGTCTAACCCAATGTCTAGCTCTCTCTCTCTCTCTCTAAACAACTATGGCCATTGCTCATACCCACCATCACTCAAGGCAATGGTTCTCTTGTTTCTCAAGGCAAAACCCTAGTCTCCCTAAAACATGATTTATCCCCTTTCTCACTTACTTTTCGATCTAAACATAGAAAAGCCTCCTTGCTCCACCTAGACACTTGCGGACTACCACTATCACAGTGGTCGTCTTCGCCTCTCTACCTAAACCTCTTCGCCTTAGTGAAGATGATGATGAATCCTTAGGAGGATGGAGGGAATTTGATGGTTTATGGGTTGGTTAGGTGAAAAAGTTTTAAATGTTTACGTACTCTGTTTAGTAAAATTGAATTAGACCTGATGATGCTTAAAATCGTCAGTAGGTCTATCGTCCAAACCTGCAGCCTTCCGTAAAATACAAAGAGTCAAAAACCTGAAAAACGAAAATACCTTCAAAGTGTACCGGTGTGGTGCCAGCCTAAGACCCTTCAAAGATTAAGTCAGAAACTCACAGTAATCTCAATGAACTTAAAAGAAAGAGCTTAAGAATTTTGTTTTTCACCTACCTCGAAATTGGGGTGTCTTGGTTTTTATATAGGGGTCTGTGGATGACCACCTTAGCTAAATTATAGGGACTTGGGTTACCCCTCAACTGACTCGTAGGAGGCAAGACTTATCCCACAGTTGATTTGTAGGAGATGGGAGTTATACCTTTTCCAATAGTTGCATGAATGTAAGAGAGCCTTAGGTGATAGCTACTATTCGAGCGTTGTAGTGTAGGCTTCATATGAACTCAAAAGAAAGAGCTTAAGAATTTTGTTTTTCACCTACCTCAAAATTGGGGTGTCTTGGTGTTTATATAGGGGTCTATGGATGACCACCTTAGCTGAATTATAGGGACTTGGGTTATCCCTCAACTAACTCATAGGAGGCAAGAGTTATCCCTTTGCCAGCAGTTGCGTGAATGTAAGAGAGCCTTAGGTGATAGCTACTATGCGAGTGTTGTACTGTAGGCTTCATATGCCCATCTTCACCCGTCCGTCTACAAGGGTGATGGACGGATGTCAAGGTCAAGCTTGCAAGTGCTTGCTTGTCTATTCATGTATGTGATGAATGACTTATTAGAGTAGACATGATAAGTTGCATTTGTTGCATTGAGTCCTCCAATTCTAACAAGTCAATATTTTCACGTAGCTTACATTCGGAAGGTTGACTGTGGAGTTAGCTAAAAGGTCCCCCATCAAGACCCATGATAATTTTGGATTTGGTCTGATTTGTGAAAGTCTAAAAGTTTTTGGTAAATTTAGGAACTTAGTCAGACCCATATAATTTTATGGCTTGAAATTGTGTATTTTGGTATTTTTTCTGAAACTTTATCAAGCCCATGATAGTTCTTAGAAGAAAGTTATTGAATTTTTGATCCATTTTGTTGAACGAGATCAGACACAGAAAACTTTGGAAGTTTGAAGGTTAAGAAGTTGCTGAGTTTAGGATGACTAATGCGGATAACGAGTCAGGACAATCACAAGAGATTGCAAACGTGAGCAGAATCACTAGAGAAAACGCAATCACAAGCCCATTTGGTTGCCAAGCAAGTGCAATCAAATCTGGGGGTTTTTTTTTTAATTGAAAAAAAAAATTCCAATTTAAATGCTGGTGTGGCATTTTTTACTAGCAATTAAATTTTTTTTTTATTAGCCATGTTTGCTTCAAATGTGCTAATTGTGTAATCCATTAGCCATGTAGGTATTTTTTGTTAGTAAGTTGACGGTAGAGATCAAATTGAGTACAATTTGAAAATAACATGGACCAAATTGAGTTTTAACAAAATATAGAAACCAAATTGACCGTGACCCCAAAATATATGGACCAAAATAGTATTTTTAGATACTTTTATTGATATTATAATTGTGTATTATGATAATGAATGTTAATGCCTGTAACAATAAAATTATTAAAATCAATCTTTTTATTATTATTTAATTATATGCTTTACTATTTATATTAACAAACGCACCTTATCCCTAATCTCTCCCAACACACACAACAGATATTTCATGTAGGACAAAAATGGTTACACACACCCTTTTACAAACACAATGTTACACACATTTTTTTGAACTAAATCATGAGTTGAATTTGAAATCGCATTTTCAACTCACGATTTATGTTCATGATTTTAGTTCGGGATATTTCTATTATTTTTTAGGTTGTAAGGGTATTTGGGTCATTTTCTTAGCTTTTGAGGGCATTCCAATCACTTTTTAGGTTCTAAGGATATTTTGATCAACTTTTAAGCTTCAAGGTCATTTCGGTCAAATTTTAGGTTTATACGTATTTTGGTTATTTTGGAGGCCTCGGGTATTTCGATCAGTTTTAGATTCTAAGGGTATTTTAATCATTTTTTAGGTTTTGAGGTCATTTGATCATTTTTTAAAGTTATAAGGGTATTTTAGGGCTTGATTGGTAGGAGAATTTTTGTTTTTGTTTACAAAACAATATAAAACAATTTTCAAAAAATTGAACTTGAAACTAATGTTTAGATAATAATTTTTATATTTTACATATTTTGCTCCCACTTTTAAGAACAACTAGTAAGTTGCCCGTGCAATGCACGGATAACGTTATAATGTTTTATGCAAATTTATTTTTGGAAAACATTATACATATATTACAGCATATTTCTTATAAAACTTTATTAGTAATGAGTTAATCATAAAAAGTTACAATTATAAATTGCACATATATATCTATTATAATTATTTTGTTCAAGTAATGAGCAATAATTAAAAAAACTTTGGAGTAATATTGTATAATAAAAGTTGATAAAAGCATATTAATTCATTCTATATTACTGATTTTTATTATGTGATGTAATAAAAAGCTTCATTATGAAATCTTTCCTTTTTTTTTTTTTTTTTTTTTTTTTTTTTTGTTTCTTCAATACTTTGTTATTGCGGTATGGTGACACTCGTTATCATTATCAGTTTCTCCATGTTCAACATTTGAAGTTTAGTCCGTCCATATTTGTTCAATTTTTGAGCTTTCACCACTTTTTCCTTTTGTTGCATCATTTATGCTAATCACTAAGGAATTGGCACCGGGAGTTTCTTGATTGAATCTTACAAAGTTTGGACCTTATCCCTAAGATTTTTCGTAAGTATTTGCATTTATGTTAAATTTCAATAATGTGACAATTTTTGTAAATGTTTTTATTTTTTTATTTTTGTTAATTTTGGAATAGTGCAGCAAAAAGAATTAATATAGCATATTGGATTGTGTATATATATATATTTTTTCTTCCATACCTTTTTGTCATTTGAAGGTGCATCCAAAATCTTAGCAACTATGTAATTTTCAAGAGCATCCTTTAGATTAAATTCATTCAAATGAAGTAGGAAAATCCATTTTTTTCCTAATTTTTTTTTTCAAATCACGTGGGATTCCTTCTCCAATATCAATAGTTTTACAATAATTTAAATAAGTTGTACCTCAATTTATTTTTCAGCAAGATCTCTTGAAGATTTATTTAGAATTTTCTCGGCATCTCGATCAAATATCACAAAATTTGTTTTGCTAGTTGCATCAAAAACTTCAATTTGAATCCTGTATCTGAAATAGTTTGCAATTGTATATATATAGTAGATAGTGAGATAAATATATTATAAATATTTGGAGAGTATGTAGTTAATGTGAGTGCCCCTAACTTTGGGATAGAAAGATTTGTTTTCGTTTCACATTTTGCACACCAAAATGATCTTGCTTGTGGTTTGACATTCCTTTCACAAAGTACACACAAAATGTAATACCAACCCATTGTTGTATCAATGTTACTTATTGTTGCAATGAACTTTGAAATTAATATCTATTATTTTTCTAATGTAAATAACATGATGTATCATTATTTTTTTTACGTAAATGATGAGTATAATTTGAAATGATTAACAAATCTGTTTCGTAGGATCTAATTCAATGCGTTTTATCTTTACTATTGTCTTCATATTATTTAAAAATAAATCCTCCTATGAAAATTGTTTTGCATGTATTTTTGGTATTTCTTGTATAGGATCATGTTTTTTACTATTCCTATCATTGAATTTTTTAAAAGAAAATATTAAGTTAATAGCATTTAGTGAGATAATATATGCTATTTATTAGACTTTTTGTTATTATAAATTTTAGAAATATGCACTTGTCAATTATTTCAGCAACCTCAGGGATCTCAAGATTTATATATATTTTTGTTGCACTAGTTGATGATGGAGAATTTGTCTGCATAAATTTCCTAGAACATTATTAATAGACAAAAGCATATTGAATTGAAATTGGGAAAAAATGGGGACATGATTTCATGAGAATGAGATTTTCTAAAAGTATCATCTATATGTGGAGGGAAGCAGGGGCGGAACCAGGATTTGAACCTGGGGGGGGCAAAGCTTAACACAATTTTTTTTTTTTTTTTTTTTTATGAAAATAAAAACTAACACCTATTTCATATTCAACAAAATACTACATATAAAATAAGTGTTTCTTAAACATTTGATATTATAAAAATGTCGACCAAGTATAACATACAAAATAAGTGTTTTTTAAACATTTCAACACATTTATCAAAATGGAACTCGACGCTCTTTTAAGTCTCGAAAGTCGTCTATGATTGATTATGTACCAAATTTTGCAACAATCTCCTTCTCAAGGTACAAAATCATAGAGTCCATTAGAAATTCATCTTCCATCTTGCTGCGAAGCCTATTCTTGATAATATTCATCACTTATGACTAACCATTTGCCAAAGACTAGTCTTCACAATTAACAATACTCACAAATGACAAAACAGTGACTATCAAAGACTACTCTCACAAATTTACTATCACAATTCAATACTCACATCCTACTATCTTGGTCCCACTTTATTTCTTTATAGATAAAACCAAAACCAAAAAAAAAAAAAAGTTACAAACACTGAAAGTACCGGTCCACACAATGATACAATTACAAAAAGTCACAAACAATTACACAGTAGTCAAGTCAATACAAAGCCACAAACACAACTAGTCTACGGTCCACTATCCACACATGACACAACACACCAATCCATAAAATAAAATTAAAAAGCCACAACTCACAAATAACAGTCAACACAGTTCATAAAAAAAAAACGCAGAGGGCTAACCGGCTGGCAAAGCAATATAGCAAATAGCAAAGACAAAAAAACAAAAATATGAACTTGAGAAAGGAGAGAAATTTCTTAGATTTACCGTGTGTGACTGTGATCAAAGATCTGAGGAGGAGTAGCAGCAGCAACAATCTGGATCTGATCTGAGGAAAAGAGCAGTAGTAGTGATGGAGGAGGGGCAGCATTGATGCTTGATGAGGTTGAGTGGAGGAAGAGTGAGGTTAGGGTAAAATTTTGAGAATTTTTTTTTTTTATACAAGATAAAAATTCTACTATAGCCTAATCTAAGTGTATATGTGTGTGAAAGCTCCATCTTGGAAACTTGAACCTTGACCCTTGCCTCTCATACTCCATAAGCACTTATACTTGTAGAGTGACCATCACACCAAGGGTGTGCGGTAGCAAAATTTTGAGAATTATAATTTAGGTTTTCAAACCATATTTATTTTTTATTTTGTAGTTTTTAGTTTGTGATTGTTGGTTATTTTTTAATTTTTTTTAAAACTAGTCGATGATTTTTTCAGATTGATTTGTATACTAGTTTTTTTTTTTTTTTTTTTTTTTTTATTTGGGGGGGGTGGGGGGGGGGGGGGCGGCAATGGTCCCCCCTTGTCCTACTGTAGGTCCATCCTTGGGGGGAAGAAAAAGAGAGTTTGTAAGAGGGTAAGAGTTTTTGCCTTGATTTACACGTGGGAGGGTCAAACTTGGGTCATAATATGTAAGGTAATAATTGGGTTTAAGTTTTTCATAAGATTTGGTCTACTTTTAAAAGGTAGTCCATTTTGTAGTGAATAACTTTTGGTCTACTTGGTCTAATTGTTAAGAACAGTCCATATTTTCTATAATAGTAAAAAGAAGTTATTGTGATATATTGGGTAACAGTAAAAACACTTAATAAAACGGGGTGAAAAATGCTAAATTTATATAACAGTAAAAATAAGTTACTATGATCTATTGGGTAAAAGTAAAAAAAACTTAATGAAAATAGGTAAAAAATGCTAAATGCAACATTAGAGTGCCATGTAACAGGACCTTATGCACTCTCATATGAGGTCTCTACTTATATATATACTAGTATTATGCCCGTGCGATGCACGGCTTGATAAAAAATATTTTGATAATATAATTAAATTTAATAAAAATAAAATGAAAAAATAATTAATTCAAAATTTAAGATTAAAAAATAAATTGTACTTGTACACTTAAAAGAAATTTAATTTTTATTTCTTATTTTGATATTTAAATCATTTGTTTTAGTATTGATTTCATTCAAAATGGTTATAAGTTAAATCAACCCTAAACCAGTATATGTATCCATATGTAACATTCTAAATTAATAATAAATAAAAATATAATACTCCAACTTTTTTTTTTTTTTTTGAGAATGAATAATACTCCAACTTAATGTAACATTCTAACTTACTAATAAATAAATATAACACCCTAACTTAAAGTAATGTTTGCAATTGTATTGTGTTTTAAGCTTTAAGAACACATATTATTTTTTTATCATAAAAAAAAAAAACACAAATATTAATATTACACATGAAAAAAATAATGAATTCAATAATTGAAATGGTTGAAAACAAAATTAAGCCAAAACCTCAATTCATTAATGAAAAAATATCAAAATTTTTTAACTTTAAAAAAACGGAGTTAAGTAAAGATAGACTTACATAGAAATTTAGACGAATGGATTCTCTTATATCCAATTTCATGTTTGACAGCAAATTTTGCTTGTAATTAAAGAATATAGATTACATGGAACAAAGCACCAAACAAAAGCCATAACAAATTAAATCCACTATAAATTATTGATGTCAACAACAAATAATTATGTAATAAGAAATTAAAAAATACAAATATATTGCTTGTTATATTGACTTCTAAAAAAACACTAAAAGATGTGATCAAACATATAATTTCAACCTATCTAAAACACTTGTTGATAAAAATCATATTATATATAATAAAATAGCAACAAATACACAAAATCTATTCAATTTGATGAAAGAAGAAAAAAATTACCTACAAGGCTGTAGGTAGGGCAGAGAGGAGAAAGGAAGAATATAACAAATAATTGTAAAGTACGTAGCAGAAATAAGGAAACACCAAAAAACTCTGTGTATATATAATGAGAATTTTAGGTTGTGAAGAAAATGATACGAACAAAAAGAAGTAATTTAGGTGAAACTCAAATTCTCTCTTTTTTATTTAAATTCTATCCTTAGATAATTATATTCTATTGAAAAAGTAGTAGTATATGATATATATATATATATATATATGCTTTGCACAGAGAGAGAGAGAGAGAGAGAGAGAGAGAGTCCTAGTATGATAGTGAGATTGCGGTGTTAATCTTTGTTTAAAAAAAAAAAAATGGCAGGTGGGACTGAATATTAATACTGTAAAATGTGTAAGTTGTATCTTTTTTTTTTTTCCTTTTACATTTTTTAAAGAAACGTAGGAAAAAAAGGCAAATTCAATCTTTTTTTTTTCTTTTATGTTTTTTTTATCTCTCTTTTTTATTTAAATTCTATCCTTAGGTAATTCTATTTTATTGATTTTAGGTTTTGTTGATAACATTTTAGATAGACATAACTGTTATAGTTGTAAATGAAATACTACTTTCTTTCATTACTTGATTTGTTATATTTATCCAAAAAATATGTATATATCTATTCTTAAAATCTAAAAATTTATTAAAATATCTACAATTTGATGAAGTCACGTAGCACAACCACGGCGACTAAGCCTAATTTTTATTATATATAATATGATATATATATATATATATATTGATTTTCAAAATAGTAAAAATAAAAATAATTGTCTGGGAGATCATTTATATTTTTGAGATTTTTTTTAAAAATAAAATTTACAAAAAGTAATGTGTAAAATCTTGTAGTAGCACGATTTTCCTGGTCCAAATCCTATTGATCAGGCCTTGGCCCAAGGTGCAACACTCAATAAATCTTTGTAGAGGATGGGTCAAAGAACTTAGCCTCAGTGAACTTAGTCGGTCTGATGCATGGACAACGTCATTGCAGAAATAAAAACACAAGAATGGATGTCTCACAGAAGATTATATTTTCTGGGTACAGATAATACATTTTTTTCGTCCTCTTCTTTGAGGGACTCTACTACATTATATAACTCTTTCATTCTTATCTGAACCTTACACTTGTTGATCATCTAAGCCCCCACTTGAGCACCTGTCCTATCAAACACCCTTATCACTCCCTTGTGAGTTGCAGTGGCCAAGGTAGTACTGTTCAGGGGTCTTTTCCTCATTAATGCGGCCAAGACGGTGGTTGTGACACATTTAATGTGGTGGTGGCAGCTTTCCATGAGATATTTTGGGTTTTATTCTTTTTTATATGCTTGGAGGATGAATTGCAGTGGCTGGGCCGAGCTCTTGGTCTGGACTTCGTAATGTCCGAGGAGGTGTTACTCCTCGGACTGGTTTTCTTTACCGCAGTTGGGCTTGAATAATGTTTTGGCTATGACTTCTCCTCGGACACGATGCTTCTCGGACGGGCCCGTATTTAACTAGCCCATTATTTTGGGCCGGGCCCCACAAATCTATAGGTTTTTTTTTTTTGGTGGATAATGATAAGGGAATAGAGTTCATCATGTTTTTTTTGTTTTTGTTTTTTTATGTTGAAGTTTCAAATTTAAGTGTGAAAATTATTTTTGTGATAAAGAGAAACTCCTTAATTTAAGAGATAAAAGAATTTGAACAAATATGTGGGGTCCAATGTTTTTAATTTATTTACAACTATGTCATTAAAAACATTTTTTATATCCTGAAAACACCCCCTTAACCATTTTCACAATCGTGTTTTAAATCAAGAAAATAGGATACAGTTTTTCGAAAAATGTATTTAGAAAATATTAGCCAAACAATAAATTCAAGTGTGGGACCCACTACTTTATGGATTGCAAAACAAAAAACTATATTTAAATACTCTAACCAAATAGCCCCTTAATTATTTTTTAGGTTCTAAAGGTATTTTGGTAATTTTAGAGGATCTTGGAGGGCATTTTGGTCATTTTGAACATTTAGGTGCATTTTAATAATTTTTAGATTTGAGTATTTTGGCCATTTTAGAGGCTTTAGTGGTATTTTTGTTATATATAATCATTGATTATTGGGCAATTGGGTAGGTTGGGTTTTACCTATAATAATTGAGTTGGGTTGGGTTGGGTTTAGGTTATAATTAATTAGTTAAATGTTATAATGGGTAAATAGATTTTATGTACCCATCAATTTATGCATACCCCAAACTCACGACAACCTAGTTTTAGCACCCAAGTTTTGTGAATCTCATCTTGGCAGAGGCTTCCCAGGCTGCATTGTAATCCTTGTTCAGCAAAAAATATAAGAGGAATAATAGATAATTTTCCAACACCGACAAGAGTTGGTGAAGACTAAAGAATCTTACACCATCAGTCATCGGAAGAGAGAATTGTGGGTCATCCAAATGAAATAAAATTTCCAACTAATTTTAACACGTCAAATAACGGCTGCTAAACCTTTGTAGACATCGATATGGATTTGGTTCTTCTATGGGATTTCCAAGAATGATCATAAAAGTGAGGGCTTGGCCTTGCTATTTCACACTCACATTCATCAGAGAGAGGTCTGTGAGAGAGTGAGAGAAATCAGAAATGGCAGTGCGAATGGTGGCGTTACAAATAATTGTCTTATTGGGGTCAATGAATGCATTTGTAAAAGCAGTGGGTTTGGTAAATGCAGTTACGGAACCAAGATTCAAACTTAAGGGGATGAATTTCTTTGTTCAAAGATTTTAAAAAATTGAAATATCAATATTAGAGGTTGTCGACAATGCATTATTAGCATTAATTTTTTAATTATTTGTATTTTTTATTTTGAAAAAAAAAAATCACAAATGACAATTTATAATCAAGAGTTTTGTAAATTGTGATTTACAACTATGTTTTTTATTGGATTTAATTCCGTGTCAAATTTGATTGTAATTATGTTCAATCGTTTCCTTGCATTTTTGTGGGATTTAATGTAAGGGTTGTATGTGAGAGTTTGGCGAAGATTCTATGAAAATAAGGATTTTAGAGCTGGATCAACCACAACAATAGTGTGGGGGAGAAAACAATAACATGTGATGTGATGAATATTTAATTTATAGGAGTAAAATTAATAGACGGAGGTGAGAAGTAGTTTACCTGCACATCGTTCAAGATGAGGCAGATAGGGATTCCCTTTAAAGCCTCATTGCAAGAACAAGTAAGAGTTGAAGAACGATTAGCACAAACATAGGTAGGGACGGAACTGCCTTAGGGCTGAGGGGGGCCATGCCCCCCCCCCCCCCCCCCCCCAAAGCCTTTGAAAAAAAAATCTTATTGTATATATATTTACACAAAAAATTTACTTTAAGCTCTAAAATTTATATACTTGGCCCCCCTCCCCCAAAAAATTGACAAGATGACTCATAAATCTCAAAAATAGATAACAAGAAAAATATTTTAAAAAAAAAAACACATACCCAGATAATAAGAAAAATCTTTGGACAAATCATAAATATGGTCTAAACAAAAACAATAACAAGAAATCAATTACAAATCCAAGCAAACAAATCACAAAAACCCAATAACTTTTACCTAATTTCTCCCTCTCATTTGAGAGCTCTATGCCTCTCTCAAATGACTCCACCTCATAAACACAAAGACAACTCTTATATTGTTGATCGCTCCATCCACACACTAGTTAATCACCAACAACTTGGATCAATTGGTGTCTTTAACTCATCAGTGGAAAAAAATTATCTATTTTTTGAATGGTAGATTTTTTTTTTTTTTTAATGTTTTATTAACTTTGGGACACACTTGGCATGCATGTGTAAGATTAGTTAACTTTAGGACACACTTGGCATGCATTTGTGACTTAACTAAATTAATGTAATGACGGGAAAAGCTTTATTATTTACTTAGTTAAAGACTCAAAGTTACCATCCATTATCATGTGATTGTTTAATAGATTTCTTTTAATATTTTTTCTTTACTATTTTTTCAAACTTGCAATTTTTCAAAGGAAAAATTCTCAACCTTACCAAGACACCAATAATTGTCTTACCCTTTTTTACACTGAATATTAATGCATGATATTATTAACCATTATTTTGGCTGTTTTATTAATATAATGCTTGACATAGATTTGAACTTTTAACTATAGTTTTTTGTTTTTGTTTTTTTTTTTTTTAAGAAACTTTTAACTATGTAAGGTTGAATTTAATCAACCATGTGTTGGCTTTATTCCATGACAAATTTGCTTGTAATACAGCACTTAGAAACCCTGTATTTAGGTGGGAATCATGTAAGGGTAGTGTGTGAGAAAATGTGAAGAAATGCTCAAGACTGTGCAGTGAAGCAGGGACTCGCAGTTGGATCTCGCGAGAAGCTGGCGGCTTGGAAGCCGCCAAAAGTTGCACACGCACAGAGCATGCAGGGGAGATGAACAGTCATGCCAGCTAGAGCACTACAAGAAAAAATCCAGATTGGTCATTCAGTTAGCTCACGGCTTGAACTCGCGACTCAGTCAAGTCGCTAGGTTAAGTCACCAGCCAACCCTGTTTTAGAAAAATTAACTCTTCGCATTCCATTCTCACACCAATATAAATACCCCTTATTCCCACAAAATATGGGTGGCCATTCAGAAAGAAAAACCCTAAGAGAGGTTTCTTCAAAACACCTACCCAATTAGAGAGAGTTACTCATTCTTAGAAAGAAATCTTTGTAGTCTCTTCTCATTCCCTCTCTAATTGTCATACCTATTGAGAGGAGATTTCTATCCAAAAACTACCCACACTCATTTAGAGTGTTAAGTGTTTTTGGAGCTTTGGGAAGCATTAGAAGATGCCAAGGATGGCGAATGCTATGGATTAAAGTGGAATCCGATAAGTTAGAAAAGAAAAAAGTTTGGTGCAACCTCGTTGGAGTAAGAAGCTTGGAGGGCTTAGGTACATTGAGTAGATTAGGCTTGGAGGGTCTATTGCTGTTCATGTATCCCAACTACATTTTCTAGTGGATTATTGACTGCTTGGAGGGCGGCGGAGAGATTTTACGCCGAGGGCTTCGGTTTCCTCTTCGATAACACATCGTGTGTTGTACTTGTGTTTGCATCTCTCTTCCCTTTATCTTTGCCTTTTATTTTCTATTGTGGATGTGATTTTAATTGGCATAAATTGTTTACCAATTATGTATTAAGCTTTTGTTCATGTTCCACATATTAATTGTTTGATATAAACCTTGAATTGGTAATTTGTAAATTGGGGGTCTAAACGTTCAAGGGTGTTTTATACACTATTTGAACTTTCAAACTATATATATAGCATCATGAAGTTATTAGTTATAGAAGCATGTGAAAAGAGTACATATTTAAAAAAATAAAATAAAATTATAATGTCAATAGAATAAAGAATCGAACTAATCTTGGTCAAACCTTGAAAGTATTAGGACGTGCCAATTGACTTACAAAACTCTTGATTATAAATTGTCATTTGTGATTTTTTTTTTCAAAATAAAAAATACAAATAATTAAAAAATCAATGCTAATAATGCATTGTTGTCAACCTCTAGTATTGATATTTCAATTTTTCAAAATTTTTGAACAAATAACTTTGACCCCCTTAAGTTTGAATCTTGGTTCCGTCCCTAATAAACTGCTTTTAATATTTGGTAGAAAAATGGTGCTTTTATCACACGTGAGCCTCCCACTCGGTCATAACTATTAACTTCGTGTCATTTGATTGTGAATAGCAAATTGCGACCAAATATTTTGTGGCTAGCTAGCCTCCCAAGTTTCCTGGCCAAAGACTTTTTCTTTGTTATTGACTTATTGCTACGTTGGGTTAAGACTTACAAGCCTTATTTCATGGTACGGTACAATTCCGTTGACTTGCTTTTCTATGCTCACTATATACTTCTTGATAAATTTTCCTCTAATTGCTATTTTCTTCTTTCTTGATCAAAGTAACATCCCCATCATTTTCATTAATAAAGAAATGAAATTACAATATTTGAACTACGTGATTTTGATATTTGAACTACTTGATTTTGATTTTCATGAATGGTACACTACAATGTTTGAATATTTCACTCACGACTTGGCCTGAGTTGTGAATGACTCGTGAAATCCAGTCTGTCAAAGACTCTTCAAATTTCAGTATGTGCTTCTCGCGTGGCCTATTTCGCGAGTTGGCACCCGCGAGCTAGTCGTTAAATCCTCATTTTCACAAAATCTTCACCAAACTCTCACACACAACCCTTACATTAAATCCCACAAAAATGCAGGGAAACGATTAAACATAATTACAATCAAATTTGACATGGAATTAAATCCAATAAAAAACATAGTTGTAAATTGCAATTTACAAAACTCTTGATTATAAATTGTCATTTGTGATTTTTTTTTTTCAAAATAAAAAATACAAATAATTAAAAAATTAATGCTAATAATGCATTGTTGACAACCACCAATATTGATATTTCAATTTTTAAAAATCTTTGAACAAAGAAATTCAACCCCCCCCCCCCCAAGTTTGAATCCTGGTTCCATCCCTGGGCATACACAACGTCTACTAACAAGAACCAGAAATTGTAAAACAATTTCAGAGAAAAATAAAGTTTCAAAATATATAAAACAATACCATTCCCACTATGGGTTTGTTTCGCAGAAAACTGTTAGTTATAAAATCACAAAAATAAATTAAGAAACAGAAATCTGCTTTAAGATTTTTGGATATATTTCAACAATTTACTTTTGTCATTAACAAAAAGGAATAACATACAAATCTAAATATAAGCGATAACATAAATAGATGTAATAGGCAAAAACAATAAATAGATATTGTATATATAAAAAGAAATCTCCAAATAATTATAAATTGACAAACCTAATGCGTGAAGGATAAATGAATCAGATCAAGTCTTATGTTTGACACAATCTCCTTAAAGCAGATTTCACCCCTCACACAACCTGCTTTGAGACTCACGAACATCTGCCTCCTAGAATAAAATGATATACAACACGGAGAAGAAGCACACAAGGTCCGAGCTCTGCGAACTATAATATGTTTCTTTCTCTCTCTTTGACTCAATGAATGCACAATTTTTTTTTTCTAAAAGAATTTTTCAAAAAGTTGTTTTTCATGAATGAGGGACTATGAAAATATACGTTACTGAACAGACACACTATTTAAGAAAAAATTATTGTATACAAACTAACTGATTCAAAAAATAAAATAATAAAATATTATTATTAATTGGATAAGTGGGCCCAGTCCATACATGCCTAAAACCCAACCCAATATCTAACTCAAAACTCATATTCTCTATCATTTTCTATGTGGGACTCAAGGATTCTCATCACTTTAATATCATATTCAAATGGACACATTAAGAGTCAATTTCTCATCCCGTACTATTTTTCCTTCACAAAATTCCTTCCTCCATCACTTTCACTTCTAGAAATTAGAAGAGAGTATTGTGGGTCATCCAAATGAAATAAATTTTCCAACTAATTTTAATAGGTCAATAACTGCTGCTTGACATCGATATTGACTTTGTTCTTCTACGGAATTTCCCAGAAATTCCTTCCTCCATCACTTTCACTTCTAGAAATTAGAAGAGAGAATTGTGGGTCATCCAAATGAAATAAATTTTCCAACTAATTTTAATAGGTCAATAACGGCTGCTTGACATCGATATCGACTTTGTTCTTCTACGGAATTTCCCAGAAATATCTAGATATTTTGGTCCAAGAAATATCTAGATATCTAGATAATATAGGGCTTGGCCTTGCTATTTCACACAGACATTTATCAGAGAGAGGTCTGTGAGAGAGAGTGAGAGAAATCAGAAATGGCAGTGAGAATGGTGGTGTTTCAAATAATTGTCTTATTGGGGTCAATGAATGCATTTGTAAAAGCAGCGGGTTTGGTAAACAGTTCAAAATGTAGTGAAGCAACCTGTGGGAACGTTAGCATTCCATACCCTTTTGGAATAGATACTGATTGCAACATGACCGTCTTGTATTGGATAAATTGCAGTCACAGTTTCAGTCCTCCCAAGCCTTTCACTTCTTTGATAAGCCCTCCCTTGTCTGTCTTGGCGCCCTTAAGCCTGGAGGTTCTGGACATTTCATTAGACGGCACCCTTCGCGTCAACTATCCAATGCTTTGGGGTTGTGTTGATGCTACAAGTATAAAATTTGACTCCTATGCTTCAAGAGTTCTTGTCTTCAACCGATCCAGAAACAAACCCGATGCCGTGGGTTGCAACAATTTTGCTTTATCGAATGATATAGAAAATTTTGTTCTTTGTGGGTGCGAGCCCAGATGTGTTGACGGAAACAGAGAGATGAAAATCAACAATAGTGGCAATCCCATCAGCTGCTGCCTAACTGCTATCCCAGTTCTCGACGTCTTTTCTGCATCTCGTAGGTCAACTGATAGCCCATCTTGCAAGTATGCATTCAGAGTAGAAAAGAAGTGGTGCGACACCTATACCGTTCCTGTGGTATTGGAATGGCGCATCGATCCAACATTATTTCCTCTTGTAACTGGAAATAACCGGTCATATGAAGAAACCCCAACCTATGTTTGTGCTAATCGTTCTTCAACTCTTACATGTTCTTGCAAACCAGGCTTTAAAGGAAATCCCTATCTGCCTCATCATGAACGATGTGCAGGTAAACTACTTCTCACCTCCGTCTATTAATTTTACTCCTGTAAATTAAATATTCATCACATCACATGTTATTGTTTTCTTAGATAACTTTCATGCCCTGCCCAAATTAGTTATAGAGCTGGATCAGACCACAACAACAGGCAGTGTGGAGGAGAAAAAATACATTTCATGTTGTCATCTATGTTTCAAATTCCTTCTCCTAACTATATTAAATTATCCAAAAATAAATAAAATAAGATGGCTAAAACATATTTTGTCATTTGGTTGTATCATTTATATGAAAATATTTATTTAGGTAAATTACAGTAAATTACCTTTTGAGAAAATACCAAACACATCTACAACTGGATAAAAATGTCAATTTAGTCCTACAACACAATCGATATTAATATCCACCATTAATAACAAAATTTTCTAAAAAAAATAAATTAAAACTCGAATCTAACTCTGTCTCTCTCTCTCTCTCTCTTCTTTTCTATTTCCTTAATCCTTATCTTACTGTCTCTTTCACAAGTCACAACTTTCTTTTTCTTTGCTTATCCAAATCTTAAAATTTTGAATACTCCAGACCAAAGATTCATTCTCTGAAATTTCCTTCCTTTTTCTTCTTAAAATCAACAACATGGCAGTGCTTTTTTTTTTTTTTTTTTTTTTGGGGTTCTTTTTTCTTCAAAAAAATAATTAACAAAAAGGTAATTATTTTGCTACTTTGTGTTTGGTAGCCGAGAAAATCCAAGAGAAAAGCTAAAAAAATCAAAAGGAAAAGCCTTAGAAAAAGACTCATCTCCTCCATATAGTGTTTGGAAGCAAAGAAAATCAAAAGAAAAAGAAAAAGCTCCTTAAAAACAAGCCCTTTTCTCCTCCACAAAGAAACCCAAGAAAACCCATTCACACTAGCCAAGGTCCTAACTCCACCACAAAATTGTCGTCAACCACCAAGCAAACATCAAAACTGCAGATACCCATGTTAGCCAAATCCAAATCCAATCCCACCACCGCAAGATCTCCACACCAAAATAGAGAGATGAGAGAGAAAGAGGATCCATCATCCATCATCAGAAAGATTTAGACAACCAAAGGCAAAAAAAATTGAGAAAGAAAGAGAGTGTTAGATGAGATTGTGAAAAAGAAAAGAGAGAGAGAGTCAGATTTGGAAAGAACAAAAATTGAGAGAGAAAGAGAGTAAGGTGAGATTAAGAAAAAGAAAAAGTGAGAGAGAGAGAGAGTCAAAAGTTGTTAAAATGGCAGATGTTAACACCGCTTGTGTTAAAGGATGAAATTGGCCATTTTTAACAAGTTATGGATGTATTTGGTATTTTCTCAAACCTCAAGGTAGTTTACTATAATTTACCCTATTTATTTCTTCTTTCTTTTTTCTTCATTTTTTCCATTCTCTTGGCTTTCAAACTTATAGTATCCTTTTGAGTCCTAAATTTCTCCTTGAATTTTCAAATTCATTAATATTCTCCCTAAAACTTTCTCTATTCCATAGTACTCCGTCCTTCAATAATTACTTCTTTAAATTTAAGTGAAGGGAAGTATATGTAAGAGTTAAGTAAGAGTCATGAACAGTGCACTTGACTACTATAAGAAAATTAAATTGTTAATTTTCAATAACAAACCTTGAGGTTGGGCTAATGCCAATCAGGTCCAAGACTTTTCAAAACTGGCCAATTTTGTCCATAAAGCTAAAGAGATGGGTTCAAATTACACCTGGTGTAACTCTAAAGTGTTACACCTTTTCTAAACCATTGGATTTAAGTAGATCCAACGGTTAAAAAAATGCACTCATTAATACTGATATTCTGATAAGGATCTCATTTATTATCCTTATTTATAACATTCCATATCTGTCTCTAATATCAAAAATAAGTATATTTTTCTCTCTAATCTCTCTTTCTCATCCACTACACGTTTCTCTCTCTTCCATTGCTCTTCCACCTCCATTTTTATAAGGTTCCACCTCCACCGCCACATAGAATCTGATACAAAAAATCTATGTATCACTGAATAGATAAATTCTTAATTAATCTCACCATTTCCACCTTGTCAAGAAACTCAGTCTCATATAATATTGACTGTTGGATCTACCTACGATTATAATATTGAAGACTCCAAGTCGGTCAAATATTCCTATCATTCCGTCTTCGAAAAGATGAACTGACCAAAATATATATAGCGATTACTATCGGAGATAATGCTGCACTTTTGTACATTGTATACAATACTCACTTTATAAGCTTCACCGTTTCTTGCGGAGTACATGTTATTTAATAAGAATGAAGTCAAAATTAACTCAAAAGTAGAAATTAAGAATTAGATCCAGGTGGTGGTTGTGGTTCTAAAGAATCTAAGCCCCGTCAATTTAAATGTAATTGTTCAAACAGCAACAGTTCACTGTTCACCCAAAACCATCAAAATTTTTATTTTAATGAATAATTCAACCATTACAAATATTATATTCAATAGAAAAATACATATCCAAGGCTTTATGCCTAGCACGAAATATATAAAATTGATATATAATTCATTTAATTGAGGCATAAATTTTTAATCCTTCTCACCAAATTTTGTGTATTCATTTGGATTCTAATTCTAAGAAACTTCTTGGCTCTTGCTTGTGATCAATCATCACTTTTCATATGGAGTGAATTGATGATCTTCATTATAAAATGTGTCTAAAAACGAAAATTACCCTTAAGAAACAGTAAATAGACACTCTTAAATAGTTGTTCTCACGAAGATAAAATGTGTGTCTATAGTTGTTCTCAGATTTTGAAGTTTTTTTTAAAGTTCCATTATTTATTTATTTTAAGGAGCAAATTGAAAGTCATTTAACACTTGTTATGGGTAGTTTTGTGAAATCAATGAAAATGAGATTATTTTTCAATTTTTTTTGGTTAGATTTTGTTGAAGAAAATATTATATGGTGGAAAGCAATAAATAAGGAGAGAGAGAAAGAGAGAGAGAGAGAGAATGCTAGTATTAATTAGGTAATAAGATGGAAAACAATAGCATTTAATAGTGTTTTTTTAACCGTTAGATCTCTTAGAAATCTATGGTGTAAAAAAGGTGTAAGTTTATAGAGTTACACCAGGTGTAACTTGAACCCATCTCAAAGCTAAATTAGTCCCTAAACGCTATTAGGCCAATTAGTCAATTTTCTCAACTGTCTTTGGGACTAAGTTAGTTTTATGGACCAAATTGATGAATTTTGAAAAAATTTGAACATGATTGGCATTAACCCAAACCTCAAAGTATGTCAATGGAAATTACTTCATTGTTAAATACATACTACCTAATCAATATATGCATTTTATTCTTGATACTCGATAGGTTGTAAGGGTTGAAACTTTCAAAGGATTGTTAAGATTGGCCAAAGAGTGTTAGCTTCGATGGTAATGAACTTTCAAATTCATCAATTAGATATTTTAAAATTATTCATCTTAACAATTTAGAAAACGATATCTATCTCACAAGCGTACATCCAATTTGAGGGGATATTTGGTTCTTGTAATGTTAGATTTCAAGAATCTTAATCTATGGAATTACATTTCAAATTTTTAACAATATAAGATTACAATGTTTGAGTCAGTAACATTCCCATCATATTTCAAGGATTTAACATTCCTATAATTGGTGGGTTCTAGTTAGCTCAACTGGTAAAATCTCTTTTAGTCAAATAAGATATCCGAGATTTGATCTCCACCTACATGAAGAAAGAAAAAAAAAATTGATGTCTTAGCTTATTGATATAGAACTATCATTAAGAGTAAACACCATAGGTTAAAACCACAGTTATTAAACCTAAGCCGACTCGGCCGGTCACACCAAAAACTTGATTACCCGAAACCTAAACCGATTTAAGTGTTAAAATGGACTGTTTATGCATAAAACCTGGTCAAACCTAGTCAAACTCGACAAGTTTGTGGCGACTCGAGTAACTCGAATGGGTTTATAACTCGATTGGGTTTGTGAAATTCGTAAAATTACATCAGTAGGTCCACTTTATTGAATTCTTTATTGTTTAATGTGTTATAATATGGTAATTTGAAGAGGAGAAAACCTAAAGAATTTATATTAAAAAAATGCACTTATTTGTCTATCTACCTACCTCCAAGACTTTCATCTCCTATTAAAAGTCTACTCTGTTATTGTGAAATCTTGATTTTGAATTATAATTGCCAGTTTAATTTAGGATATGCCTATTTTTTTTAATTTACATATTTATGTTATGATTTCTCAAACTTATAAATATATATATATATATATATATATATATTAAATTAATTGACCCTACGATTCAATCGATAACTCACTAGTTGAACCGATAACCCAGTGACCTGACTCATAGACTGGGTCAATGTCTGAACTGGGTTTAATAAATAACCTTGCTCTCTCAAAAAAAAAAAAAAATCCTATAATTGGTTAATAACATTTACATGAATAATTTCAAATTTTAAGGGTGGTTTGGTCATTTTAGATGTTTTGTGATTTTTTTTTTTTGATCCTAGGCTTCTAGTGCTTTAGGGGTATTTTGGTTATATTAGACACTTTGCTGAAATTATTTTAAAGATTTAGGGTTTAATTTGGTCATTTTGGTAGTTTTAATGGTATTTTAATTACTTTAGACATTTTCTAGTTATTTAAGTCATTCCATTAGTAAAAAAAATATATAAAGATTTTCGTCATCTAATTACCGTAATATTGTTGTAAATTGTAATGTTTGTTGCATTACAATGAATCGATCACCCCACAATTTAACATGAGCTTGGGGCTAGACTATTATTATAAACTAGTCACTAAACGGTGCGATGCACGGGAAAGCACAAAGAATATCTACAAAATCTATATAACATTATACTTATATTTGTTAGGTTCAAACACCCTCTTCTTGAATTATCAAATTATTAAAAAAATTAACCCTCTTCTTCACTTTTTACTCACACTTGTTTTCATAGCTCATACTTAAACAATCGCATCAGAAAATTTTCTATTAATAGTAAAATTTGTGTAAAGACAAATTACAGTTTCATGTAAAGTGTACACATATAAAGCATGACCAAAAACATGTAAAGCTTCCTCCTTTTTCTTATTGAGCCAAGAAACCCAGCAAAGGTAGCTCCTTTTCTGATTCATCTTATACAACCAACAGCAAGAACATATACAACAAAGCAAGCAACAAGGCATGGGAGCAAAAATCAAAAAATAACTCTATCTCTACCTTTCCCAACATCCTTAATTTTAGGGCCTTACTTTCTCTTAGCTTCTGCTTTAACATATATAGCATTAGATTAGATATTGTTTTGAAATCACATGAATAAACTGCTAGTTTTACATCATTCTTTGGACAATATTCTCCCCCCTCCTTGCAATAGGATTTCGGAAAGAGCAATTAAGAATTTTGATAAATTTATTAGTTTCTAACAATTTATGATTTTTAGATAAGTGGTAATTTATTTATAGTATCAAGGCAGATGGAATTAAGTATGAAATATCTTAAAATTTAAAGTCACACCATTGCCTGAAGGAAAAATGTTATATAGGTCTTGCATAATGAACTTATTTACTTCTTTGGATTACCAAAGCATGGTTGAAAAGAAATAATATTCATGATGGCTTATACGGTCTCAAAAGATAAATAAATTCATGATGGCTTATAAGTGCCTAAAAAGTATATCTTGGTACATAGTTTCAATACCAGAAGACTTGAAAAAATAATCTGAAAAAATTAGCAAGGGGGAGAATCTTTCCAAACTTAGAATTTAAAAGTTTAGGGAACTGGAGGTAGAAAGCCCTCATATGGATTTAGGAACTAATTTATGTGGGAAACAGATCATGCCATATGAACACTATTTAGGAATTCTATCAAACTCTTGTGAGAAGCCAATAACAAATCCAGAAAAGACTTCTAGTTTGAATTCTTTCAAACTCAGGTTTATTTGCCTCCATCTAAAACAACTTTATAAAAAAGAATGCTTAAAATCACTAAAATGAGACAACATACACTATATATTGATTACTATCTTAGGCATTAAGCTAATCAGTGCTTTCAATAAAAAAAAACTTAGCAGTCTCAATTTTCAAAAGAGAAAAAAATACATATCCCAATGAAGACAAACAAATACTAATCACCCTAGTGCCATTTAATTATTGTTGGGTTCTATTTGTTGTTATATTTCAAACTTAACCCCACACCCTCAGCACAACCAAACCCATGAAATTTATTCTACAATTTGACATCCAATTCTCTTCTAATAGCATCCAATGATTCTTTGTATATTAATAATTGACAAATTTTTTTAAATAATAATAATTTATATCAATACCTGTAACCTCCTTCAAGAAAATCACCAAGCAAGTCCAACTGCTTCCACTAATAGTACTGAATAGAGCCTATAAAACTATATAAAAACACATAAAAGAAATGAACAGAATTTATAAGCCAACAAATAACAAAAAATAACTCTATCTCTACCTTTCAACAGCAACCATCATAAAAGGATTAAAGAAAAAAGAATTAAAAGTAAACAACAATAATAGGTAGTTAGTTGAATGAATTAAACCCTTAAAAAAGGTGTGTACGCAAAATGTATTCCTCCTCTTCCTCATTCATAAATGGATTTCTTTAATGTCCACATCCAATTAATTACATGACCCAGCAGCAAGAATTATTTCTAATAGTATTGAATAGACAATCACTTTTTAGTGAATGCTTTAACACCACTCACAATTTTACATGAAATTTATATCAATACCTATAAGCTCCTTCAACAAAACCTGACATTTATCAAAATTCATCATCTACCACTATAAATTGATGCAAGAAGGTCACTCCTAAAAATAAATGATTTCTAAACATCATAACATAATGAAAATGATAAATGTAAGAGTCTATAGAATAACACATAGGAATGTAATGAAAACAATAGTGTGAACCGTGAATCAAATTTTAAAGTAAATTTACATATGATTTATCATATTTGTGGTTTTCTTACCAAGTCTTAGTGATACCCATTGAGAAGCTTCAAACAGGGCAAAAAAAAAATTAAAAATTAAAAAAAAAAAAAATCCTTTTACAAACCTTTTCTTTTAAAGATATATAGATAATAAGTCATACAGTATCAATTGATTTGTGGTAAATTATAATGAAATAAGCTTCAAGGCCCCAATATTTATAATTCACTTAAGTCAGAAAGTAAATTCCCAAAGTCATAATCTATTTATTCTAAAGACAACCACACAAAAATACATGTGGACACTAACAATTCTATATAAACAAAATTAAAACTTAAAGAAATAAAAATTGAAAGAAGAAGATGAAGAATAAGAAATATTAGAAGAAATTCTTACCCTAAAATTCTCAGCCGCAAGTTCATGTTGTCTTTCCCACCATGCCTCTTGCTTTTGCACACCCTTTAAAAAACTCACTCTAACTTGAAACACCTAAGCAATCCCAACCAAAATGAAAATATCACCCATTGAAAAGCCATAAAAGAGTCAAACTTTACACATATAAATAGAGAAAAAAGACAAACTTTACACACATACACATATACATGGAGAAAGACAGAGACCTTGCAGGTAGTGTAGATATCAATGGTTTGAACTGAAAATTGAAAGGGGTTGTACAAATGTCTGAAATAGGTGGACAACCTAGATGCTTTGGTTGGGATATTGAATAGTATTACCGCTACAGTGGGAAGAATCAACTCATCATATTCTAATAATTACAAAAATCCTTGTAGTAAACGAAACAAATATCACGATGTATTGGCATGAAAAAAAAAACAATAAATAATCCAAAAAAAAATAGAGGATTTTCATAAAATAAACATAAAAAATTTTCCAAGCTATTTTTTTTTTTTTTTTTTTTTTTTGACTTCACTCAGAAAATTGTAAAGCACATCGGGTGATGCTATGATAGGGTTGGCCTATCTTCAAAAAAAATTTGTCTCTCTTATGTAAAGGTCTAGAATTTTGAAGAAAGGACACCATGCAATTAAGCTTGATCCAAAATCTACCAACTAAAAAGGGCAACTAATGATATAAACTATACAATATTTTTAAATAACAAATCACAACATAGATAGGAACATAAAAATTCAATGTGTCCAATAATTTGAATTATCTAAACCCTCTACATCTAAACCCATCAATCTATGAATTCAATTATAATTCACCCATGATCCAATTCTACACGTCACGTATGAAAATAATAATAATAGCAAAGTAATGTAAATCCAGAACCAATAACCAAAAATTAAAGAAAGAATCTTCCACCTCTAGTGGAAGAAGCCCAAGTTTGAAAACCCATTAAAGTGTTCGACTTCTACCACAATAAGATATAAAGTTGAAGAAACCATAGCCCTAAAGTAAATACAATTAATTTTTTTTTGGAAAACCCTTTTTAAGGCTAGCGAACTAAAGGCCAATCATTCAACCATAGCAACCCAAAACACCAAAAGTAAATAATAACAGGGTAGGTAGATTTTCAATTGAAAGAGAATCAGAATTCTTACCCGGGGTTCGGATTTTGCTCTTCAAAGAGGGTTGGCTTCAGTTGCAGATTCTTTGAATTTGACGGTGGCAAGGAAACTATATATATGTACATAAAAATGTTACACATACAAAACAAAGAAAGATTTGGTAGCATTACACACACAAAACAAAGTTCTAAAAGATAAAGGTTTAGGATTTTGGTTTCAATTAGTCAAAATATAATCCAAGAACCAAGATAACATCAATTACTTCCTAACCTCTTCGTTTTCTTGCAGAACATAGAGAGCAAACCATCAAAAAAAGAAAAACCCTTTTCATATCAAACTTCGCTTCAAGATTAGCCAAGTTTTCTCATCTATGTGAATTGTGGACCACTGAATTAATCAACCAAATTTCGGTTCACAATTTGCAAAATTTAGGCGAAAATTCATCGAAGATCATTGAATAAACGAAGAGTCATAACACATTGATAGATTTAACAATAATAAACAACTAGAGTGAAAGATTTACAGAGAAAACAGCAAAGATCGTAACGTACCTTAGCGGAGCAACCACGAACCTCGCAGAGAATGACTTGAGGGAAGCCATTGACGTATTCGTCATCTTCTCTCTCTCTCTTTCGCTTTCTCTCTCTCTTGCTCGCCTTTTCTTTTTTCCTAATTGTGGAATAGTTAAGAGAATGAATCATATTAGGTAGGGACGGCAGGGTATTAAAATCAGAATAATAAAGAGGGAATGGTTGAACTCGTTGAAGGAGAAGGAAAAGTAGAATAGGAAGGGAAGAGAGAGCATCTGAAATTTGAATGCGTAAGGTTTGAAAGAGAGGAGTCGGGTTAAGCTAGGTTTTGTTTTGTTTTTTTGTTTTTTTTTTTTAAGATAAGTATCCGGTTTTTTTTTTTTTTTTGAGTGAAAATAGCTTTTAATTTTAATTTTAATTTTTTAAATATTATGCTGATGTGGAAAATTGTGGGAGCTTCAAAGGCTTTGGTTATATATATATATATATATAGATAATTAGCCAGTTCTTGTTTCAAATTCTTAGAAATTAATGGTTACACAATATCCACACTATCATACCAAATGTCCATATTTTACACCTAATGTGAAAGAGTGTGAAGACAATTACCATTAGAATACATAGAAAATCGTTGTTTTTGGATGAATGTCAATGTGGCTTTTTGAGTTTTGTTCCTCAATGTCCTAATGCTATGTTTCATGTTTGTCATTACATTTTACATGTCAGATATTAACGAATGCATAGAATATTCCGCACCGTGTTTAAATAGCTCTTCGAGGGACTGGAATACGAATAACCATTCGAACCTCCGCTGCGTAAATACTTATGGGTCATACAAATGTGTAGAAGATGATCAAATCATCAAGCCTTCTCCTCCTCCGACCAAAGCGATCACAATAGGTATGTCTTTTTAGTTTTTACACTCAGAGATCTACAATAATAATTGCAAGAAGGATTTTTGTTAGCCCCCAAGTATTATTGTTGCATTGGTACAAGATTTTTGCCTTCTTTATTATATAAAAAAATTAAATTAAAATTAAAATAACTTTCTAAAATATCTTAAAGCATGACTCACTGCTTCATTTTTACTATTCTGGACTACTTCTTATTGGATTTTTGTCTTGAGAGGATTCATGTCTGAATTAAGGGAACTTTTTAAACTGCACTTGATAAACAAATAAACACGAGTCTAAAAATAAAAAAGATCATGAGAAAATTACTAGTATAAATATTCCAATCAATATAATGGGAATCCATGATTGTCCTCAATTGAACTACAAACAGATAATAAAGAGACAACTACTGAATAAAACTACTGTCACGTTATGCCCACTCTAAATCCTATCATTTATTCCCACGTTTGGGAGATTATGAAAGAATGAAATGAAAAGTAATAGAGAGAATGAGAGATGATAATTGAATAAAATATGATGTATTTTTTCTTAGTGTATTTGAGAGTTTATAAAAGAATAAATAAAATAAAAAGAAATATACAATTTTATCTTTTTTTTTTTTTTTTTAATACGAGATAGAATTTCTACTCTAGCCTAATCTAAGTGTATATGTGTGTGAAACTCTCTCTTGGAGACTTGAACCTCAGCCCTTGCCCCTCACATCCCACAAGCATTTATACTTGTGAAGTGACCATCGCACCAAGTGTGTGTGTGGTGGTAACAATTTTATCAATGTATCATTTACAATATATTTGCATTTTATTTTAATTAGGGATAAAATCGGTAGTTCATCACACTTCATTAAAAGAATAAGTATTATTTACAATTTTGGGAGGAATAGTGTTTCCTAATAATCATTTCAATTAAGGAAATATTTGGGAAAATTACACTTTCCCCCCATAAACTACACCCCATTTTACACTTACCCTCTTCATCAACCTGAATTAGTGTAAAAGGGAGTATAGTTTAGGAAATAAAGTGTAATTTCCCATAATCTTTTCCCTTCATCAACACGAGTTAGTGTTTCCTTCTCTCCTATAGTTTGCCTAGTTTTTTTTAGCATTAAGAGAAGACGTGTCTCTGCTTTACACAAAATTGTTATAACCTTTACTACAATGAGTAATCCTTTTCCATTTAATTGTGTTATGCAGCTATTAGCACAAGCCTTGGGCTACTATTTTTGCTAATTGGTGGATGGTGGTCCTACAAAGCAATAAAGAAAAGGAAGAACATTAAACGTAAGGAGAAGTTCTTCAAACGAAATGGTGGCTTATTGTTACAACAACAGTTATCTTCAAGTGAAGCCAACGTTGAGAAAACCAAATTGTTTAATTCAAAGGATTTGGAAAAGGCCACTGACCATTTTAATGTGAATAGAATACTTGGTCAAGGAGGACAAGGCACTGTTTACAAAGGAATGTTGGTAGATGGGAAAATCGTTGCAGTAAAGAAGTCCAAGGTAATTGATGAAGAAAAACAACTTAAAGAATTCATTAATGAAGTTGTCATTCTTTCACAAATTAATCATAGGCATGTGGTTAAACTACTTGGTTGTTGTTTGGAGACAGAAGTTCCTTTACTAGTTTATGAATTCATTCCTAATGGAACTCTATCCCAGTATCTTCATGTCCAAAATGAGGAGTTTCCGGCAACATGGAATATGCGTTTACAAATTGCCACAGAAGTTGCAGGAGCTCTTTTCTACTTACACTCAGTGGCTTCCTCGCCCATTTACCACCGAGACATTAAGAGTACAAACATACTTTTAGATGATAAATACAAAGCAAAAGTAGCAGACTTTGGGACTTCAAGATCCATTGGTGTTGATCAAACTCACTTAACCACAGTAGTACAGGGCACTTTTGGATACTTGGACCCTGAGTATTTCCAGTCAAGTCAATTTACAGAAAAGAGTGATGTTTATAGTTTTGGTGTTGTTCTTGTTGAGCTTTTAACCGGAGAAAAAGCGATCTCTTCTACAAGGACACTAGAAAATAAAAGTTTAGCCACATATTTCATTCACTCAATAGAGGAGAAAATTTTGTTTGATATTATCGATGCTCAAGTGATGAAGGATTCTAAAAAAGAAGAGATCATATTAGTTGCAAACCTTGCAAAAATGTGCCTAAACTTGAATGGGAAGAAAAGACCTACAATGAAAGAAGTTTCAATGCAATTGGAAGCAATTCAAATGTTACGGAAAGCTTCTAATGTTCAACAAAACCTTGAAGAGGTTGAATGTGTTAGAAGTGAAATGTATGAGCAATGGGATGTCATTTCTACATCAACAATGTCAGGTGCAACAATATTGTAGCCTCATCTAAAAACACTTGCCCATTGTTATCTTTATGGTAATGGCAAATGATTAAAGCATTATTATGCCTAAGAAACATTATGTAGTTGTTCCTTTCTCATGTTTTGTTTTCTTTCTTTCCTCCAAGTGACCACCTTTGTAAGGGATAATGTCACAAGAAAAGTGTTGTAGTGTGCTTTTGTTTGTAAAAAGTAATGAAGACTATGGAGTATTAGCAAAACATATTGTATCATGATTATAGTAATAGCTATAGCAGATGTAGCATAATAGATTACAAACCCAAAATATATAAGTCATGTCAGACTTATCAAATAAGTGCTAGAGAAATAAAGAAGTGTACTAGGCAGGGAGAAAGTGGAAAGAAAATAAACATAGAGGAAGGAAACAAAAAAAAAAAAAAACCATAATATAACAATTTAATCAAAGGCTTGAAATAAGGGTCTGATCTTCAAAGCGACTAGGGCCAATGATGCCAGAAATGAGATGCTCACGACGTGCCGCTAGATCTGCCACCTCCTTCTTCAAAACCTCAAGGCAAGCATCTATGGCATCCATAGCAAGCTGAACCTTCTTCTTTAACTCCACAGCAAAGCCAACTCTGATCAACTCTAGAACTGTAGCCCTCCACTGCAGAATCCTCTCAGCAGACACAATATCTATGAAGTTATGCTCAATATCGTTCATCACGCTCCCCAATAGCTTAAGGAAATGCTCCCTCATGGATCGGCCAAAGAGAAACCCCTGCATGAAATCCCCACGGCTATTAAAGAGTACCTCCAAGTGGGTGATGCACTCCCTAAGAACTCGAAAACCATGGAAGTCAACATAAAGAGCTCCAGAATCCTAGAAGTCCACAGGATCAAGATTGTTGGCCTCAGGTTGGTCAAATCAGATGAAGAAGGCAGCAGCCTCACTTACTGGATCAAGAATAGTGGCAGAACTGTTGCCAACGTCAAACCAAGAAGATGGAGCAACCTCAACAGGAGTCAGACTTGGAAAGAAGTATGAGATAAAGCATAAGTTCACAAGAAATAGATGAAGTAAAGGGATGAGTCCAATAATAAAGATCAAAGAAGGTACAAGAGAAGAGAAATTACTAGAACCCATAGGAGTAGGGGCTACAGGTGTGGCAGAAGCAGGAGCCGTAGGTATCGTGATGCCTGCTGCAGCCTTGGGATCCTCAAGAATGTTGTTGATGCTCATTTTTTGGGAAGCCCAGCAGAAGAAAGAAGCCGAGCAACATGGGTAAAAAAGAGTTAGTAAGTGGATAAAAAAAACCATTAAACCTAAGTGGCAGGAATAATGGATCATAGGCCCATAAAATGAATAAATGGGCCTTAAGGAAGTAAACAGGCTTAAAAGAGTCCGGAAAGAGAGAAGTAGCAAACCCATGGGCAGGATGTGATGTAGAAAAGTGAGAATGGGCCACAGCAAGCCCGAAGTAATGCAATTAAAGAAAGTAAGGGGCTGATGGCAAGCCCATAAGCCCTAAGGATGAAGGATAAGATAATTGGGCCAGGGAAGCCCAAAGGAGTTAGTAAAAGCCCATGGGAACGCAAAGTTAGAAAAAGGGCCGAGGAAAGCAAATGAGCCAAGGATGCCCAAGGGGAAAATGGGACAATGGAGCCCGCAAGCAATGTAATAAAAATCCCAAATGACCATATTGAGTCATTGAGAGAAGAATAAGTAGCAGGCCCAAAAAGGCCCAGCAGACTTGGGTCAAATAACATCACAGTAGGAATAGCAAAGTGGTATGGCAGAAAATGGTAGCAAGATTGCAGAAAAGAGCAAAAGAGTGGGCTGAAGGAAGAAAAGACCACAATCAAGCAAAGCCCAGCCCCTAAAGGGAGAAGGCCATAAAGAATGGGAAGTCAGAACATAGCTCACGCCATAAGAAGTCAAGGATGGGTGGCAGAATGTGCAGACGAGCCTTCAGACCACGACAAACGCAGCGAGCAAGATTTGGACACACACAAAAGTAGAGCACGCGCAAGGCCTAGACTTCACCAGCCTATACCCAACCAATACAAGAGGTGGTGGGTCATGGGTCAGAGGTAAAAGGGTATGGTCTGGCGGTGGGGAGAGGGGAAAACCTATTCTAGGGTTCCTGCTCAGGCTCTTTTGGGGAAATGTCCTACTAGGATGACATACCTTCCAAAAGAAGTAAGGATGAGTTGGAACCTCTAGGTGCATGCCATGAGGGATGGAGAGAGATAGGGAATGAGGCAAACAAACCACAAGGCAAACAAACGAACAAAATAGTCCTCTTTGTCTGGTGATAGGGAATGGCATAACCAGCACAGGTAAGTGGTGCTGGCCTAGCGCATAACAAACCAATAGTGGTCGGCAAGGATACCCAGACCAAACAAAGGTAGTTAAAGGCTAAAATGGTAAAAGCCAGTCACGACAGGCATTATATAAGCGACCCTTGCCAAGCACAGGGGGGATCATGATCACGGTAATAGTAACCTCTAGGAAGGAATTATAATACAAAAGTACTGAGAAAAGAAGAAAAGAAAAAAGAAAGAGAAAAGAAAAATTAGAAATAATGAAAGATAAACAGAGAGATAGAATGGCAGGCATGCACCAATAGATTGAGCCCCTCTCTCCCTCTAAAAGCCCTGCTCTCTATCAAAGGCAAAAGACTCTTTTGGGCACAAGCCAATCAAGTCCGCTTCCCTCAAAGTGATTAATTTCTATGGTAGGATTTTCCTGGGAGATTATTCACATTTAGGAAAACGGTTCCCTCCTTGGTCTTGGTCCTATGACGTAACTTAGCATGGCAAATTGATCTTTTTCTTTCTTTCGATAACTCATGTCTTACTTATTTATTTCCACCATTTTCTTTACAAGGTGTTTCTTACCATTGTGATTATCATTTTAATTGGGGATCATTTGTTCACTTTGTCTAATGGCAAAATTACTTTCTTTTATTATTATTATCATGTTTGCTTGCTATGACTCATCCGAAGTAGCTCTGCCTACCATGGGCATGTGAACGAAGTTCTTGGCAAACAAGGCATAGTTTTTGCACAAGCCAAACCAAAGTGAGTTGCAATTGGACCGGTCTCAACTCCCTTACCCAAAAAAACTTGGGCCCGGTACAGTAGGAGGCAGCCCAGCCCAACATTGCCAAAAGGCCCACCACATTTAAATTGACGACTCCATTGGGGAGTTGGGAAGTAGATAGGGACAGAAGCCATTGCAAAAAAATGCCCCTGAAATCTAGGACAACGCGAAACATGAGCATCGTGACCTTGCAGGCAGAGTCTAGGCCAATAACACCTCACCAACAACAGCCTAACCAGACAGAAGGTGTTAACAGAATGGGGGCTGAACCCCAACCACAGCCAAGAATCCCTACTGACAATGTCAACGTCTTTATTGAGGTGTTGTAGTCCCTGTAGCACTCACAACAACAAATGATGGAAGAAATTCGTCAGCTGAAAACAGACAAAACCAAGGAGAAAGAGAGCCAGCATGACGCAGAGCATGCAGCAGACAAAGAGGAGACACCAGCAGGAGGTGTCCCACAGAATGCGGAACAACGTTTCATCACTATGGTCGAAGTAGCGGCTCTCCTAGAGCAAGAAAGGGCCAGAGCACCTAAGGATAGATTCTATGCACGATGACCTCCTTACCCACTAAAGGTACTCAGCAAACTGTACCCTGAGAGATATGAACCACGGGCCTTTGTGCAGTATGATGGCAGGAAGGGAAGTGTCGTTGAGCACGTGAGCAAGTTTATTGATACTCTTGGCCCTTATGCAGTAGACGAGGACTTATGTCTTCGGGAGTTTTCCAAATCACTATGTGACCGGGCATACACCTCGTACATCGGCCTAAAGCCAGGATCAATCCGAACTTGGGATGACATGGTAGATGTAATTTGCACTAAATACTTCCATGGAGAAGAAACAGTAACGCTTGCGATCCTGCAAGCAACCAAGCAAAGAAGTGGTGAGGATTTAATGGAATATATAAAAAGGTTCAAGGACATAGCACTCAACTGCTATGATCATTGTGAAGAAAGAACATTGGTGGAAATGTGTATGACAAAAATGATCAGGGAGTACAGGGAAGTCTTGGAAAACTTAGAAATCTCCCAATTTGCGCTGTTGTTGCAAAAGGCTTGGAAGATTGCCCAGTCGGTGAAACCAAGTTAGGACAAGAGAAACGCTTTGCTAGCTATGACAGTATCCACTAGTGAACGAAGAAGGAAAATTAATCGAAGGGAATAGGATACTCCCCCACCAATACCATATACCCCAAAGGAGTTAGATGTCCTCCTAGACAAGTGGATAGCAGACGGAGTCTTTAAGCCTAATCAAGTTTCTAGAGAGCCCACGGAAGAAAAGTGGAGGGACCCACGCTTTTGCCGTTTGCACAACTACGTGCAACATCCTACCGTAGAATGTTGGGCGCTCCGCAGACTGATACACCACAGGATCAAAGAAGGAACTCTAGAACTATCTCAGCAAAAAGTTCAAAGAAACACACTCCCAAACCACGAAGGGAAGGGTGTAGCAACGATAGTAATCTGTGCAGATCTAGGGGAAGACGAGGAGGAGAATCCATCCCTGCCTGCCACAGCAATTACCACCTTATAGATGAGCTCCAAATTCAAAAATTTGTTTGACCAATTGGGGCTTACAGCAAAAGAGTGAAAGATAGCCACATAGGCCCTAGTGAACATTGCCTCTAGGGCAGGAACATAATGTTTATCAGCGAAAGTTACTGATAATAGAGCCCTCCTACAAGAGTCAAGTGAAATCACTTTTAGTAATGAGAATATGGAGGTGGGATACCCAGACCACAGGAGGCCCCTTTACTTAGCAGCATCCATAAATCAAATCCCCATCAAGAGAGCCTTGGTGGATATAGGTGCTTCTATAAACTTCATTCCATTAAGCGCTCTACAAGCGGCAGGAATTTCAGAAAGAAAGATTCAGGGGTGCCCAATGGAAGTGACAGGCTTTGGAGGAAAGGGCGAATACACTGTAGGCCACATCCAACTGTGGTTAAAGGTGGGCCCCATAGCTTCCTTAGCTCAGTTTCACATGGTAAAGACAGAAGTCTCATATCATATGCTTTTGGGAAGGTCATGGTTACACAAACACCGATTAGTCTCATCCACCTATCACCAGTGTGTGAAGGGAAGGTTGAGTGACAGAATGATACGCATAGCTACAAATCCCTCGCCATTTGAGCAGGCGGAGGCTCATTTAGTAAAAACTATATTCTACGACCAATGGGCACCATCTGGGGAAAACTCAATATTAAACCACAAGGCACCTTCGTACCTAAGTGGGAAGACATCCAAAGTGACCTAGAACCTGATCTAAGGGAGTTGCTATCACGAAAAAAGAAAAGGAAGGAAGCACCCACCGCAGAGCCAGACGACACACCACAATGTGTCAGAGTCCGATGCCCTGATGGAAAGATTGTATACAAATTATGATGGTGTGCAGGGCCCATGAGTGAGATACAAGCGGGCCCCTGAGAAAAGTGGCAGCACAAGAACTTGGTGTGTTGTGTGGCTCAAGAAAGCTCAGAGTAAGCAAGTAGTAAAGAGAAAGATAAGGAAAGTCGTGGCAAAAGAGGATGTATAGGTTGTGGCAAAAGAAAAGTTGGAAGAGGTTAACCTGGGGTCCGACTCGCAGGAACTAAGGCCCATCTCAATTAGTTCAAGCAGAAAAGGAAAAGTCAGAATTGATACTATTGCTGAAGGAATACAAAGATGCCTTCACATGGGACTATAGTGAAATGACAGGGTTGGATCCAGGGGTGGTAGTGCATACGCTAAATGTGGATCCCGAGGCCAGGCTAGTGGCCCAGCCTGCCAGGATATTCCACACCAAGATAGAAGGAGAAATAGTCAAGGAGGTACACAAATTGCTAGCCGCAGAATTCATTAAGCCCATTCAGCACCCACGCTTGTTATTCAATGTAGTGCTAGTAAAGAAGAAGAATGGGCAGATAAGGTGTTGCGCAAATTTCAGAAATCTCAACAGGGTCTGCCCGAAGGACAAATTCTTATTGCCAAACATGGATTTACTAATAGAATTTGTGGCAGGGAGCGCCATGTTTTCATTCATGGACGGATTCATTGGGTACAACCAAATTAGAATGGCGCCAAAGGATGCGGAGAAAATTGCCTTCAGAACACCTATAGGCAACTTTTACTACACAGTGATGCCATTTGGGTTGAAAAATGCAAGTGCAACTTATCAACGGACAATGACGGCTATATTTCACAATATGATGCATCGGGAACTAGAGGACTATGTGGATGACATAGTGATAAAATCAAAGAAGCGAGAAGAACATGTCCAAGTGTTGAGAAAGGTATTTGAGAGATGTAGAACTTTCAAACTGAGAATGAACCCTCTCAAGTGTGCATTTGGAATGTCCTCAGGGAAATTCTTAGGTTTCCTAGTTCATATCAGAGGAATAGACGTGGATCTGGCCAAAGCTACGACTATAGCAACCATGAAACCTCCAGCCACAGTAAAGGAATTGAAGAGCTTCTTGGGGAAGGTCTCATATATCCGAAGATTCATCCCTGGATTGGCATCAATTACTTCTACTTTTAGCAAATTACTCAAAAAGGGGCAAAGCTTTAAGTGGGGAGAAGCATAACAAACGGCCTTCAAAAGGCTACAGTAGATTATGATGAACCTCCCTACTGTGCAAGCCCCAATCCGCAAGAAGCTATTGTTGCTCTACCTAGCCACCAACCCATATGCCATAGGTGCATTGATTGCCTAAGAGGATGGAGGTGGCATTGAGCAACCAGTTTACTACATCAGTCGTGCTCTAAAAGATACAGAAACTCGTTACCCAAGGGTAGAAAGAGCATGCCTGGCTATTGTATATGCCTTGCAAAGGTTACGCCATTATTTCTTAGCTTACGAGGTGTGGCTAATGACTAAGTCCCATGCAATCAAAGCTTTGTTGCGGCAACCAATTCTCTCTGGCAGAATATCCCAGTGGTTGTTACAATTGTCATAGTATGACCTGAAAGCGGGAACGCCCAAGGCAGTAAAGAGCCAGGCTATAGCAGATTTGCTGGCACAGTTTCCAGGAAAAGAAGAATTCCCACTAAATGATGAAGTCCCAGGAGAAGTAGCTATGGCAGAAGAAGTTAGAGAGCAATGGGTAATGAAATTTGATGAGTCTTCTACCACCCAATCAAGAGGAGTAGGAGTAATTTTGTATCATGAAAAAGACAAGGCTGTGGCACTATCATTCAAATTAGAATTCCCATGTTCGAACAACACGGCAAAATATGAAGCCTATCTAACCGGGCTAGCCACGACCCTCAAAATGGGAATCAAGCATTTAAGAGTAATAGATGATTCGAACCTAGTGGTCTGCCAGACCAAAGGGAGCTTCTCCTTAAAAGAACCCAACCTAGCCCCGTACAGAGCAATGGCCCAGAAGATGGAGGAAAATTTTTCAACCTTTGAAATAAAACATACTCCAAGGAACAAAAACCGATTTGCGGATGCGTTAGCCACATTAGGCTCACAAATAATTTTTGAAAGGGATAGCACTAGGATAGAAGTCAACAAGAGGAAAGAGTCTATTATTGAGATGTTGAAGGAAAGGTTCTAGGAGGAACAGTGTGAAGGAGATTGGCAGATTCCCATAAGGGAAGCCCTGATGAAAGAAGAAGACACTACAGAACTAAAAGTGCTAAAAGACTACACCCTGGTAAGAGAAGAATTGTATCGCAGGATGCCAAGAGGAGTCTTGTCCAGATATGTAGGGTAGGAAAAGGCCTAAAAAAAGTTAAAGGAAGTACATGACAAGACTCGCGGATCTTGCAGAGAGGTCAACCTTTACCGCAGACTTCAAAGGGCAGGCTTCTATTGGCCAATTATGGATAAAGACGCAGATCAAGTCCAAACCCAATGCGAGACCTGCCAGCTTGCAGCAGATAGAGAGGAAAGTTACGCTGTGTTCGCCAGTGAAGACTAGGGAATCCATTCATGCAGTACTTAACAGAAGATATCCTGCCACAAAAGCACAGTGAAAGATACAAGCTTAAGAGGTTGGAAACACGTTACTTTTTGCATAACGTAGTCCTTTTCAAGAAAGGGTATGATGGAGATCCCTTAAGGTGTCTGGGTCCCGAGGAAGCAAAAGGGATGAGAAAAGAAGTGCACTTAGGAGAGTATGGGGAACACCAGGGGAAGAAAAAGCTATATAGATGCTTGTTGCAAATGGGTTACTACTGGCCTACCATGAAGAAAGATACAGCAGAATTTGTGAAAAAATATCATAGTTGCCAAATACAAGCCAACTTGATTCACACTCATTCGTAGAACTTACATAGCATGGTCACCCCATGGCCCTTCCAAACTTGGGGGATTGATTTGGTGGGACCAATTAACCCACCATTGCATGGATACATATGGATCCTAGTGGCTACGAAATATTTCACAAAATGGGCAGCGGCAATGCCACTCCATAAAACCACAGGAGGAGCAGTAGCAAACTTCATCAAAGAAAACATAATTGTGAGATTTAGGGTACCCCACAGGATTATTAGTGACAATGGCACACCCTTTGTCAACAGTGAAGTAAGAAAGATACTGGAATTCTACCAAGTCAAGCACCATCGTTCATCGCCCTATTACCCTCAAGGAAATGGACAAGCAAAGGCGACAAATAAGACCCTCATAAAAATCATCAGCAAAAAGAGCCAAGAGTATACACAACGATGGGCAATGCATCTGCCAGATGCTCTCTGGGCCTATAGAAATTCACCAAGTCGGCCACAGGGTTTTCACCCTTTTCCTTGGTCTACGGGATAGAGGTAAAGTGCTCGGTAGAAGTAATGACTCCGTCTTTGAGAGTTATGCAAATGCAGGAGAAGGAAAAAGAAAATAAGGTATTTGCGGCAGAAAGGTATGAAGACCTAGAAGGGCTTGATGAAAGGAGGGAAGAGGCCCAAGAGCGCAGCTGCAAATATAAACAAAGGATGACTAAAGCCTATGGCAAAATGACTAAATAAAGAGTGTTCGCTGAAGGGCAACTCGTGTTAAAGGTAGCGGACTACGTTAGGCGAGGTATGGTAGGACCATCTAAGTTTGCGCCAAAATGGGAGGGATCCTTTGTGATAAGAGAGGCACATCTGAGTGAGTAGTACCGTCTGGCCCAGATAGATGGCAAATACCTAATGGATCCCATCAATGGTAAGTGGCTGAAGCGTTATTATGCTTAAGAAAAAAAAAGGGTTATGTAGTTATCCCTTTTTATTTAATGAGTATTATGTTTCCTTTTCCTTCAAGTGACTATGTCACAAGACTAGTTTGTAACATGCTTTCATGAGTATGTAATGAAAAGTTACGAAGTATTATAAAAGCGTTCTGTGTCATGGCAATAGCAAAAGCAGTAACAAAGTGTAGCATCGTAATTACAAACCCAAACTATGGCAGTCATATTAAATTTGCCAAATAAGTGCTATAGGAAACATAAAGTGTACTAGATAGGGAATAAGTGAAGAAAATAAAGGGGAAACTACCTCATCAATGAAACCCAGAAATGAGAGGTTGATCTCCAAAGCGACTGGATCCACCAATGCTAGAAAGAAGGTGCTCCGACGACCCTCTAAGTCTGCCACCTCCTTCCTCAGAGCCTCAATGCGTGTAGGGAGTGGACCTATCAAGAAAACATGAAGCATAGTGTGAGAAACCATGAGCTAAAAAGGAATGAACTCATAATGAAGAAGTGAAGAAAGAGATGAGGGAAGGAAACACACCAGGACTCGTAAGAGTAGGGGCTGTGGAGATAGCAAGAACTGGTGCTGTGGGAATGGCAGAAATTGATACCATAGGTATGATAGAAATTGGTGCTGAAAGTATGGCAAAAATGGGTGCTACAGGTGCGGCAGGAGAAGTGGTTGTAGGCATATTTGTGTCTGCTACAACTCCTGGCTCCTCAAAGGTCTCTACAATAAGAAGAATGGACATGCAAAATAAAGGGAGACCGCAGCAAAGGAGTGACACAAATATATATGTATGAAAAGGAGATAAAAAAAAAAAAAAAAAAATGAGGGAGGAGGGAACTGAACAAGATAAGTAGAAACATACCCATGAATTCGGCTTCATGCTCAACACTTTCCTCCTCCTCAAAATCATAAACCCTCTTCTTCATGGCGGGTTCATCATCAGGATCCTCAAGAACATCCTCAAATCCCTCAAAGGACAAGTTTGCATCGGGTCCACATGTAACGAAGCTTGGGATGGAAGAAGGGGTAACCACCAAAGAGGAGTCATCCTTCACGGCCTGAGATAAAGCCACGAAGGGATCACTAGTAGAGATAATGAGAGGTGTGGTAGGAGAAGCAACCTCGGTTTGCGCAACAACAGGAGGAATGACTACCTCTTAAGGAGTAAGTGTCTCGGCAGGAATGGGAGTAGCCTCACTAACCCTCTCCATATAAGTACCCTCACCTATGGGTACCGGCTCAGTAGAAGGGATAGGAGACTCAGCAGGAACTCCTTGTGCAGCAGCAGGAGGGGCAGGAGTTACAGCCTCAAACATCACATTAGCCCCATCAAAGAAACCTCCCATGGATGTGCCTATGGACGCAGAAATCTCCTCAGCCGTGGGGTGGTATATGGAGATAGGCTCGGGCTCATCCTGAAAGACAAAAAAAAAGGAGGGAAGAATGAGGAACAAAGGAATCCATAACTTATGATGATGCTAAAAGGGAGATGAGACAACCAATGGCATATAGCAGGCGAAATATGTGCAAAAGCGAAGAAAAAGAAGGAAGAAAGGAAGGAGACATACCTTAGACTCGGGCTCGTTAAGTAATATAGGACAGGTGGTAGGTGCATCCTCCTTATGCTTAGAATGCAAAAGAAAAGAAAATAGAAGACAAAGATGAAGAGATAAGTTAACAAGTGTATGAGGGTTAACCGCAGAAAAGCTATATAAAAAAAATAAAAAAAAATAAAAAATAAAAAACAAAGCAAAATTAGAGATAACATACTCTCCTCTTAGTGGTGGTGGACACAGGAGGAGGAGACATCTTTCTCTTATTGCCTCGTGTCCGACTGGAAGGGGGAGTATCGGTAGATGGCCGCAGAGTAGTAAACTTAGACTTGCTGGCAATGGGACGCACGCTAAGATGGGTACGAGCGGAAGGAGGAGGAGGGCTCCTTAAAACTATATTGCCTCTGGGAGGGAGGCCACTCTTAAAAGGTACAACATCTAAGCAAGCCTCAGAAGAATCATCACCCTTTTTGGTGGACTTAGGCTTAGCAAAACCCTTCTTACCTGGCAGAGGAATGTTTATCACCTTTATTTTCTTCTCCCAATGGGATAATCACCGACATGCCATAACCAACCTTTATCCTCCTCAACCCACTCAAAAATGGTAGACCAATTTTGCTTCCTAGCATATGCCAACACAGATTTAAAAGGTAGAAGCAACCAAGGGTTGGCTAAAATGACCGCACTAAGCCCGTCAGGAGGAATAAGAGAAAAACCATGGCTACCCATCAATTCCTGCTCAAATGAAGTCATCACAGCCTGCCAGTATCCGTGCATAGCAGGAGTACAAATGCCCTCTCTCTATGAACCTAGAATAGTAACCACAATGAAACACTTGCTCTAGAACTCAAAGGCAGCATGCCACAGGAATGGTCGAATGGAAGTGGGAGACTCCACAAGGGAAGAAAGATCATCAGGAATATCCTGATCTAGCCCGAATTGTCTTCTCACCTTATTAGCAGGATAGTGCACAAACCTAATGCCCTCGTTAGCCAGATAAGGCAACCACCCAGCGTTGGTGGCTGCCAAGTAAGTAATCCCCCTCTCCTCGAAACCGGTCAATAGGGTGGTGGTCCTGGCAGTATCAACTAATGGACCCATAACAGAATCAGCGAATGTGTAACCTGTACCTAAGTTCCTGTATGCTCTCTAAGAAAATCCAACTCCTTTATCAAAAAACTCAACAGCAAGATGATCAATTGGTTTTAAACCAACCCAACGAAAAGCCAAAGAAAAGTCAAACTCAAATCTGCCATAGAAATCGGTAATGACTCTCAGACACAACTGATATTTCTCCTTAGCAAAACAGGCAGGCCTACACTTCGCCAAGTCCCTAGCACAATGCTCATACAACAAGTGTTGTAGAATAGTACTATGAACGGAAGTAGTGACTATATGGCAAGAGCCTGCCTGATTCTCATCGCTCCGTAGAATGTCTAATTGAACATACAAATATCCCAAAAACATGGGAGCCAATGGCAGGCTTACCCCAGCAGATATCTTGATAGCTAATCAAAAATATAAAGGCTTCACAACATAGTGGGGATGAGAGACAAAGATAAACTTACAAAGCCAGAACGTGATAAAGGCTGCACGGCGAGCAGCAACGGAGATCTTAGAGGTGGAACTAACCCAAAATGACAACTTTGCATTGCCACTCATCCTTTTCTTCAACTCGGACTCCACGGCCTCTTCCTCCAGCCGTAGTAAAAGGACTATCAAGCCTCCAGTTAGACTCACTTTGTTAAATGAGATTTATCTAATGGAGTCAGAGGAGCATGATAATGATCCTTTTACTTATCAAGAAGCAATGACTGATAAGGACGTTGAGAATTGGAAAAGGGCCATGGAATCAGAGATGGACTCAATGTATACCAACCAGGTCTGGACCTTAGTAGACAAACTAGAAGGTATTAAGCCTATTAGTTGTAAATAGGTCTACAAAAGGAAGATAGGACCTAGTGGTAAGGTGGAGACCTATAAAGTTAGGCTAGTGGCAAAGGGGTATAATCAAAAGGCTGGAATTGATTATGAGGAAACCTTTTCACCAGTAGCCATGCTAAAGTCCATAAGGATTCTATTGTCAATTATTGCAAATTATGATTATGAGATATGGAAAATGGATGTTAAAACGGCTTTCTTGAATGGACACATTCAAGAAGAAATTTTTATGGACCAGCCTGAAGGTTTCATATATCATGGTCAAGAATCAAAAGTGTGCAAGTTGATGAGATCTATATACAGCCTAAAGCAAGCATCACGCAGTTGGAACATCCGTTTTGATGAGGCAATCAAATCATTTGGTTTCTCACAAAATATGGATGAACCTTGTGTTTACAAAAAGGTTAGTGGGAGCACTATAACATTTTTAGTCCTTTATGTAGATGACATACTGAAAGTTCAAAAACGTGTACAAAACACCTTTGAACGTTTAGACCCCCAAATTACAACTTAGCCAATTCAAGCAATATGTCAAACAACAAATGTGCGGAAACTTAACATATGCTATAATATGGAATTGGTAAAAACTATCTAAGCCAAAACAAAATATAATCCACAGCAGATAATAAAAAGGCAAAGATAGAGAGGAAGGAAGATGCAAACACAAAGACAACACGCGATGTGTTACCGAAGAGGAAACCGAAGCGCTCGGCGTAAAACTTCTCTGCCGCCCTCCAAGCGGTAAACAATCCACTAGAAAATACAGTTGGGATACATGGACAGCAATAGACCCTCCAAGCCTAATCTACCCAGTGCACCTAAGCCCTCCAAGCTTCTTGCTCCAACGAGGTTGCGCCGAACCTTTTTCTTTTCTAGCTTCCCGGATTCCACTACTAGACCGTAGCATCAACCAATGAAGATTGGTTCCTTCCTAACTGCTTCCCAGAAACCCAAACAGTTGTCTCACAGTGATGATAATGGTGAGAACCAGGTTTGGTATAATGCCTCTCAAGGATTTGACAATGGAGAGGTAGAGAGTTGAGGAATTTGAAGAGACTCTAAGGTATAGATTGTGGGTGAAACAATCTTGTTTTTCTTTAGGGTTTCTCTCTCAAAATTCTCTCTGGAAGCTCTCTTTCAATCGTGGGTAATAGGGGTATTTATACTGGAGTGGGAGAGGAATGTGAAACGTCAGGTTTTTACAAAACAGGGGTGGCTCGCGGCTTGACCTCGTGGCTTGACTAAGTCGCGAGATCCAGTCGCGAGTTAACCGTATGGCCAGTTGTCCTGTTTTGTCCTGTAGTGCTCCAGCTAGCATGACTGTTCATCTTCCAGCATGCTTGGCACGTGTGCTGCATCTAGCAGATTACAGCCGCGAGTCACCCGCGAGTCCCAGCCGCGAGTTTCTGTTTTCTTGCACACTCTTAAGCAATCTTCACTCTATCTCACTCACTACCCTTACATCAAACCCACCTAAATACAGGGTTACTAAATGCTGAATTACAAGCAAATTTGGCACGGAATAAAGCCAATTAGATGGTTGAATAAACTCAACCTTACACATACTACTTATTTGCAATGATGTAGGAGCAATGTCATCTATAAAAGTATGGTTATCTAGTCACTTTGCAATGAAAGATCTTGGTGAAGCGTCCTACATACTCGGAATCAAATTGTTTAGAGACTGAAAGAAAAGGTTATTGGGACTTTCACAAGTCAATTATATTGACAAGATATTGACTAGGTTTAGCATGCAAGATTCCAAGAAAGGGTTTTCACCTTTTAGACATGGAGTTCATCTCTGTAATCAAATGTGTCCTAAAACACAAGAAGAGAGAAAGAAAATGAGAAATCATCCTTATGCTTTGGTTGTAGGAAGTCTCATGTACACAATGCTTTGCACTAGGCCAGACATTTGTTATACAGTGAGCATTGTGAGTAGATATCACTCTAATCCAGGTTCTAAGCATTGGACAACAGTGAAACATATCCTCAAATATTTAAATAGGACCAAACATTATTTCTTGGTGTTTGGTGGTGAGGATCTGACTATCTAAGGGTATACAGATTCAGATTTTCTATCTGATATTGATGATAGAAAATCAATTTCTGGATTTGTGTTCATTCTTGGCTAGGGAGCAATAAGTTGGAGAAGTTGCAAGCAAGATACTACTGCAGACTCTACTACAAAAGCAGAGTATATAGTTGCAAGTGAAGCTGCAAAGGAAGCTATGTGGATTCACAAGTTCATTCAAGAACTTGAAGTTGTTCCTTCTATCTAGTCACCCATTACTATCTATTGTGACTATAGTGGGGCTGTTGCGAATGCAATAGAACCAAGGACTCATCAAAGGAAAAAACATATTGCACGTAAATATCACTTGATACGTGATATCATACATAGAGGCAAGGATGTCAATACCGTACCGGAAGCCGTACCGGTTTGGCCACCAGTACGATATATTTCGGATACCGGTCAATACCGGTAAACTGTTTCGGGTTTACCGCTATTTTTTATATTTATAAATAAATAAATATATATATATATATATAATATGTATGTGTTTGTATATATATATATATATTATAATAAATATAAAAGTTTACTATAAAACATTTCCTCAATTCAGAACTAATTATTCATGGTTTTAAACTTTAGTATCAATTAAAAGGGAAAAAAATAAATAAATAAAATAGAAAGCTTAAAAGTTACCATTGCATACTAAGAAAACAAATAATACTAATAAGTTAATGCAAATAAGTTACCATTATTTCCTAACAAAAATTCAAAAATTACAAAACTTAAAAAAAAAAAAAAACTTTTTTCTATACCGGCCGGTATTTTTTCTGGTACGAAACAGGGAGGTCAAGCGTATCGGATTACTGGCCGGTACGGTACAGAATTGACAACATTGCATAGAGGTGATGTAGCAATAACAAAGATTGCCTATGCCAATAATGTTGCAGATCCACTCATAAAGGCATTGTCTCAAAAGGTGTTTGAGAAACATTTGGAAGCAATGGGTATTAAATACATGTATGATTGGTTTTGAGTGCAAGTAGGAGATTGTTAGAATTATGTGCCCTCAAAAACAATACTATGCATTTTTATTTGATAATAAAATTTTATTTTCACATTCATAATTTTTATAGGTATATTTCATTGTTTAAATGTGGCATGTGATGTCACCTTTGTAGAAAAATCACGTTAATGATTAAGGAACCAAAGACAGGAAGTAATGATTTTTCATAGATTATTAAATTGTTCTAGGCTATGGATATTAATTGAATATTACCACTGAAGCCTACACTTGTTGTGCTGCTCTATGATAGGATGATTTACTCCATCATTGGGGTAGTGACTTTAAGCAGATAAGTGGGTGTATAGTAACAAGTACGTACACTGAATTGGATCCGATTAAGGACACCTTATGGAGTGATCACTGTTAATTAAAAGGTTGTTCTATCATAATTTTTCTATTGTCCTCAAACATGAGGGGTTTGTGTATATTTATTTATTATGCACATAACTTTGACAACGTCAACTGGTGATGTCAATTTTAAAGGCTATATACAGACACGTTGGGTTATGTGTGTAATGAGTAAAATATATAAATGTTCAACAATGAATCCACCAGTCTTTAAAGAAAATAGTATATTCAGTTGATTTTCATATTGAAGTTGGACTCAAAACAAAACCGGTCGGTGACATTTTTCAAAAATGTTTTTCATATATATAATATTGTATATATATATTTAAAGAGTTTTTTTAAAGATATTTTGGAGTCCAATAGAAATTATGAAATCAAGAAATAAAAGGTTACATAAGCTAGGGACATGACAATGATATTAATCCAATCCTAGGCTTGTGGGAATATAGTATGGTGGAAGGACATAGATATAAAATTGTAAGTAATGGGACCTCATTTGTAATTCTCTAATCTTCAGGGGTCAATTGCAATGTGTTGATGGACATTATTGCAATTTGTAGAAGTTCAAATATTTTCTTGATATCGTTGAGAAAATTAAGGAATAATTTTGAAAGAGTTTCAAGATAAGTAAATAATATTCAAAAAGTTATTGATGAATCCTATAGCTAAAGATTAGGATCCCTAAGGATCACACGTCCAATCTCTCTCTTGGGTTGTAGAAGTCTAAAATAAAAAAATAAAAAAGATTTTAAAAATATCATATTAGTAGTTGGCCATCAGAACTACTGAGTGATACTGCAGTCTTCTGAAAACTCAAAAACAAAAAGAGAGAGAGACATGAATACCTTGGGAGGCAACACGCTTGGGTTGCTAAGAGAGGTACGCAATTTTGTTCTATTTAGAATCCATGGTTGTGTGTTACAACGATCTTTAAATGAAAATATAAATTTTTGTTTTATATTGCTTCCACAAAACTATCAGAGCCACTCTTCACTGCTGTAGAAACTCGATTTTGCACCCAAAATTTAATCTTGGAAGATGACTAGAGTGACCATTCATATACCCAAAAATTTAGAGTTGCATTACATGCATTAATTCATTCATTACATATCATAAAAATGATCTTGAGATTCTAATGATCGTGACGGTATGTCTAATTCCCAAATCAAACCATCAGATTGAAAGATATCATGAGATCAAGTTTTCAAAGTCTGCATGCATTGTATGGGGTGGAACCAACCACGCATGATTTATTTAAATTAATTCTAATTGGATAGACAATTAAAATTAATTAAATAATTTTATAATTGGTTGTTAGTTAGTGTTAAAAATAGACTTGCTTATGTGGGAATAAAGTGGATAATCAAATAACAAAGGAATTGTGGATAATCAAGGCTTTTTGGGATATTTATCTACAAGATAATCATCACTTTAAAGACCTGAATATCCAGAAAAGGGTTTTAATTTTTAGAACACAGATTAAGAATGCATCTAAGTGCAAGTCCCGGCTCAAAAAACCTCAAAAAAAGGAGTCCAAAATGGACCAAAACTCAAACGCAAGTCTGGCACCCAAAAGGGCCATTCCCAAGTGCTAATTGGCACAAATTTGAAGCTCGGCCCAAGGACTCCTAGATTAAGATAAACCTTACCCTTTACGATTTTCTAGAAATAAGGACACGTCCCAATTCGTATCTAATCATTCAGCTAATTTTTTGAAGCATTCCAACCTCTATAAATAGAGGATGTCTCTTAAAATTCAAGACACTTTACACTTTCTGATCCCCCCCCCCCCCCCCACTTTCTAGCTCTTCTCTTCTTTTCGATTCCCCCTTACGTTAAAGACATTCTAGAGGCTTTTGCCTTAGGAATTTCTTTTTTGTAAGCAAAGTATTTTAGGCTTCAAAGAGTTGAATAAATTTCTTTGAATCCTAAAATATTCTTTCACTAGAAGAGCACGCTCATGCAAGAGATATTCTATTTTTTTTTTTTCTGTTCTTCTCTATTAATTTTGGTTCATGATGCATGAATAGGTTTAATATATTTTATTATTTCTTGTTCTTGATATATAATTACAATATTCTTTTTTTGAAATTTTTCTTTAATATGTTCTTAGATGATTGTTAGTTGTGATTTCTTTCTTAAATCTCAAAATCTGTTAACTATCAAAGATTTCTTTAAACATAAAAACTGATATGTATTTTCATTGAATATAGATCTAATTTTTTTAACACAAAACTGATCTGTATTTTCATTAAATACAGATATGATTTTTTTAACTCTCAAAATTGATCTGTATTTTCATTAAATACAGATCTGATTTTTTTTAATTCTAAAAACTGATCTATTTTTCATTATATATAGATTTGATTTTTTTTTAACTCTCAAAACTAATCTATATTTTCATTAAATACAGATTTGATTTTTGTTACACAATTGTAGATTTTGAAATTTAAAAGAAGGGATTGAAAATTAGGTTGAAGTCTTTTCTTTCTCTTAATATGTGATGCATGCAAAATGAATTTATCTCATGAATGTGAATCCTCTTTCAAAAGTATTTTTTATTTTATGTCCAACAACAGACTTGATTTTTTTATAAACCAAAAATCATTTTTTTTTTAACTTTTTAAAACAGATCTGATTTTTCTTAATAAAATCACTTTTTTTTTTTTTTACTTTACACTAAAACAAGTCTGATTTTTCTTGATAAAATCACTTTTTTTACTTTACACAAAACAGTTCTGATTTTTTCTTGATAAAATATTTCGTTCTTTTTCTTTTATAAAATTAGATCTGATTTTTTTTTTTTTTACAAACCAAGTCTTATTCTTTTCTACATTACAAACCAGATCTAGTTTTTCCTTTAAAAAGAAGACATATTCATGAGGTAAATTTATTTAGATTAATTCTTGTCAAGTTTTTGTCTTGTGTATTCAACATATCATTCAACATTATGCAAAAGAGGGTATATTGGTTATTAGAGTCTAGAAGACCACTCTATCTGGGCAGAATGGGTGGCTAACACCTTCCCATTCCATATCCTAGCCCCCTAGCTTAGGATTTTTGGATAGGTAGATTAGTGTCTTGTTTTTTTAATTTTGGTAGATTGTAACTAGAACCAAAGCTTTGTATTCTTTTGCATAGATTGTAACTAGAACCCAAAGCCTTGTAAGGTTTAATTTAACAAAATTGTACTGTTCTCTATTCAATCAATGACATTCAAAGTATTCTAAATATGTATTTTTGTATTCAGTTTTTTTTTTTCTTATTTTTTTGTATAAAAAAATAAGTGGCAACTCCACACCACTTACCCAAAAAGAGAGGTACCCTTCAAAGCACCTAAATCTCTTTTTTGAGAGCACCACAAAGTTTTGCAGTCTCTCACAACAGCCTGGGAGAGGACAACAAAAAGATCACTAGCGAAGATGATAAGAGGGGTAGCAAGAGAAGCACTCCCAGTCTAAGATGCACCTGTAGGAGTGACCTCCTTCTGGGGAGTAGGAATCTCAGCAGGAATAGGAACAAACTCACAAACCCTCTCGGTCTAGGTACTCTCCTCAACAGGAACAGGCTTGGGTGGACAAATCAGAACCTCAACAGGAGCCCCCTGTTCAGCAACAAAAGCAGAGGCCATGGCCTTAGCCATGATATCCGCCTCATTAAAAAAGCCCTCTATGGGCATGCCCATAGCAGCAGGAATTCCCTACTTGTGGGGTGATAAACAGAAAGGAGCTCAGGATCAACCTTTAAAAAAAATAAAAAATAAAAAATAAAAAAAGGAGAAGAAGAAGAAGAACAGGAAGAAAGAGGGCAGGTATAAATACAAAAGGAAGGAATAAATAAACATGCAAAAGAGAAAAAAGAGCACATAACAACATGTGGCAACGTAAATGCATGCAAGGGAAAAGAATGTATCTCAAACTCGGGTTCATCAAACAATATGGGGTGAGTGGTAGAAGTGTCCTCCTTGTGCTTAAACTGCCAAGGAAGAAAAAAAAAAGGAAGGGAGAGAGATGAATGAGTATACATGTGGAGTTAGCCGCATGGAAGTCCCATAAATAAGTAAAATAAAGAAAGAGGTGAAGTTTAGAGATAATATACTCTCCCCTCAGTAGTGGCAGATGGGGGTGGTGGAGATGTCTTCCTCTTGCTGCCACAGGTCATACTAGAAGGAGGAGCGTCCGTGGTCGACCTTGAAGCGGAGGGCTTGCGCTTGCTTGCAATAGAGGGCCTGCTAGAATGGGTAAAGGCAGAAGGAAGAGAAGAGCTCTCAAGAACTATGTTGCTAATAAGGGGAAGGCCACCCTCATAAGGAACGATGTCAAAACAAGTCTCAGAAGAATCATCCACTCTCTTGGCAGATTTAGGCATAGCGGTCCGAGACACTGAGCCCTTCTTCGTAAGCACAGGAAGGTTCAACACCCTCACCTTCTTCTCCCAACCCGCAGGATACTCACCAACATACAAATACCACCCTTTCTCCTTCTCTTTCCACTCAAATATTGTGGACATGCTCTGTTTCCTAGCATATGCCACCACGAACTTGGTAGGAAGTAACAACCGTAGGTTGGTAGAAATAATAGCACGAAGACCTTCGGGAGGAATAAGAGAAAACCCGCAGCCACCCAACAACTCCTACCCAAAGGAAGTCATCATGGCCTGCCAATACCCATGCATTGCAAATGTGCAAAGACCCTCTCTCTATGAACCCGTAATTGTGACAGTCGTGAAGTGCTTGCTCCGAAATTCAAAAGCACTAAGACGCAGAAATGGTTGAACGGAAGTAGTGGACTCTAAAATGGCAGTGAAAATCATCAGGTATATCCTGATCCAACCTAAACTATCTCCTCACTCTGTTGGCAGAATAGAGCACAAAGTGGATGCCCTCATCAATAAGGTAAGGCAACCACCCAGGATTAGCGGCTGCTAAATATGTAATCACCCTATCATCAAAGGTAGTCAACGAGGTGGTGGTCCCAGTAGTGTCTGTAAAGGGGCCCATAACCGAATTAGTACACGTGAAGCCAATGCCTAAGTTTATGTACGCTCTCCAACAAAAGCCAACTCCCTTATCAAAGAACTCAATGGCAAGATGCCCAAACAGCTTCAAACCAACCTAGTGGTAAGCCGACGAAAAATCAAATACGAAATGACCACAAAAAACAGTAATAACTTTAGGACAAGAACGGTACTTCTCTTTGGCAAAATGGACAGACTTGCACTTAGCCAAATGCCTGGCACAACACTCTGATAACGCCTTAAAATGAATACTTGTTATATATTTATATGGGCGTTATCTCCTTATTACTATGCTTAATTTGTATAATTAAGCCATGATTTACATTAGTCCGTATTATTTCTCTTTACATAATTTCTTGAATAATATACTATTCATTGTGTGTAATTTTCTACTTTCAGGAAATCATGTGAGAAAGATGAGTTTACAAGAATTTATGAGAGAATGGAAGCCAAACTAGAATTAAAGTGGAGCTAAAGGACCATGCTTAAATGTCTAAGGAGGTGCAGCTGGAGTGCTTGGATCATCTACCATGATTGGAAGCTTCAAATAAGGAAAGAAATCAAAGAGGCAGAACCTGGAAAGGAAAAATCTGATTTGAGCACTGATCAGTATTTTGGGCGTATCTCTCTTCTCAAAAATCCAATTGACACAAGGCCAGATGGGTTGGAACCGTGACTTAAATATCTACAACTTTCCAGTTTTAAGTTTTTCGAAATTCTCAATTTTTGAAGGCCGAAATTAACTCACAATTTACTACTGTAAACCTGGACGGAAATTAAAATAGTAAATGTTTTATTTTCTTTGGACACTTAGACATTAGGGTTTTGAAGGGAGGCTGTGGAGAATGAATTTTGGAGAGAAAACCTTGTATTTTCCTTTCTCTAATGGCAGCCTAAACTTTTTGCTAGGGCTAGGGGTTATGTTTCTTCTATATGGTATGAATATTTAATGTGATTCTTTCTAGGATTTTATCAACGACATATTTGATTGTTCAATTAGATTTCTTTTGATGTATTAGTTCTTCCATGCTTTCAATAAGTTCAATCATGTTTTTCTTATTGTTTAGATGAATTTCTAATAATTTCAAATAGAAATCAGGATTTAAAGTGAATGGGTTTTTCTGAAAACTTTTCTAACCGCATTATCAATCGAGATTATCATGCGTTCTTGAATTGTCTCAGTTCAACCGAATCATAAGTTTTTAATTGTATAAGAACAATCAATTATGAAATAGATATTTTCTTAGATCACAAAGAATTTCATATCGATATAGGGAAACACCCTGATGCCCTAGTATTTACATTATTGATTTAAATCAGTTTTTATTATTATTCTTGTTAACAATCACCAAGGAAAAGTATTTTTCTTCTTCATCCAAATTGTTATTTAATTATATTGTCTTTGAATTTACCCTGCTCCTTGTGGTTCGACCTCGGTACTCTGAGAATTATATTGCTACGATCTCCTGCACTTGGGAGTGAGCAAGCAATTTTGGCGCCGTTGCCGGGGAGCTACTGTGGATTTAGAGGCAATTTTTTTTGGGAGCAAAGCATAGCTAGTGGAAATTCTTTTATTGGTAACTTTGTTCCATTTTTTTCCCTTATTTTGTTTTTATTTTTCTGTTTTATTTTATTTTATTTTATTGTGCATTCATTGTTGCATGAGCATTTGGGTTAGAAACAAGAGAGGCAGATTAGAAAATTTTGAAACTTACTTTGGTAATCTTTTTGACACACCTTTGCCTTCACCTTCTTCATCAATCATGGGTGATGAAACACGTAATAATCATGAGGAGAATAGAAGAACTATGTATGAATTGTTGCATCCCACACAAAATTCTGTTCCTTCATGCATCATGTTTCCACCTAATGCACCACATGTAGAATTGAAGCAAGGTTTATTAGCAATACTTCCTGACTTTAGGGGACAAGAAAATGAAAATCCTTATGTCCATGTTAGAGCTTTTGAAGAGGTAATTAGTAGTTTCTATGCACAAAATGTTATTGAGACTGCTAAGTTACGTTTCTTTCCTTTTTCTCTTAAGGATAAGGCAAGAAGTTGGCTTTACACCTTGAAACCTAGGTCTATAGGTAGTTGGGGGGAGATGGCCAAAGAGCTTTTTAAGAAACACTTTCCTCCCCACAAAGTCTAGCAAGTAAAAAGAAGGATAGCTAGTTTTGTCCAAGGAGAAAATGAGACCTTATACCAAGCTTGGGAAAGGTACAAAGATCTTTTCAATTTTTGCCCAACTCATGGGTATGAAGATTGGAGGTTGGTTAGCTATTTTTATGAAGGACTTACACCTAGGGACCAACAGTTTGTTCAACTCTCATGCGGAGGGGACTTTTTACAAAAAGAACCCGAAGATGCAATGGATTATCTTGATGAGATAGCTGAAAACTCTAACACATGGACTGGACATAGCCCTATGGACTCCATTGATAGGACTAGAACTAACACTACCACTTCTAGTGGAAGTGTTTTCAAGTTGAGGGAAGATGATAACATGAGTGCAAAAATCAGCATGTTAATTAAAGAAATTGAGGCACTCAAAATGAAAGGAAGTAGGAATGTTAGTGCTACCTTTAGAGAGGACCCAATGGAGGTGTGTAAAATTTGTCATGAGATAAACCATGCTACAAATGAATGTGCATCACTTTCATCATTCTTGAATGTGCCAGAAGAACAAGTACATGCATTTAATTCATACTGGCCAAATAATTCTTCATATTATGACAATTATAACCCAAATATGCGAAACCATTTGTATTTGAGTTATAAGAGTGACAATGTGTTGAATCCTCCTACTCCAAGGAATTTTAATTCACCACATGCATCATCATCATCATCATCATCATCTAGACCTTCCTTGGAGGATGCACTTAGTACTTTCATTCAAAGGCAAAGTGAGCAAAATCAAAAGTTTGAATCCATGATCACTAGGCTAGATGAAGAAGTAAGAGAGACCAAGAGTCATATAACCAAGCTTACAAATTCATTGAGTGGGATAGAGAGAGGAAAGCTCCCTTCCCAAACTCAACCCAATCCCATCAATCAAAATCTAAAAATTGGCTTTAAGGATAAACATGAGGAAGTAAAAGCTGTGACCATTTTGAGGAGTGGTAAAGAGATTGATAAAAGTTCTCCTTTAGTAACTAAGAAATCTAAGGAGGCCATAGTTGAAAAAGAGAAGGATAAAATTGAGCCACTTGGGCTTGATGACATTGAACAATGCCCAATCCCACCACCATTTCCCCAAGCCTTAAAATTACCTAGGAAATTGGACACCGCATCTGAGATATTAGAGCATTTGCATCAAGTCAAGATAAATTTGCCATTATTGCATGTTATCAAGCAAGTGCATGCATATGCCAAGGTAATTAAGGACCTATGCACCATCAAGAGAAAGCATCATGTGAAGAAGACCACATTCCTAACAAAATAGGTAAGTGCAGTTATCCAACATACGACCCCGCCAAAGTATAAGGATCCAGGTTGGCCTACGATCTCTTGTACTATTGGAGATTACATCATGGAGCATGCATTGCAAGATCTTGGGGCAAGTTTTAATTTGATCCCTTTCATTGTATATCAAAAACTTGGACTTGGTGAGTTGAAAGCTACTTCAATAACTTTACAGTTGGCTGATCACTCTGTAAGGGAACCGAGAGGGATTGTTGAGGATGTGTTGGTGAAAATTGAACAATTTTTTTATCCTGTTGATTTTATTGTTCTAGATTACCAACCTGTTTTACATCCTAATGTTCATATCCCTATTATTTTGGGTAGACCTTTTCTTGCCACAGCTAATGCTTTAATTAATTGCAGGAATGGGAGAATGCAACTCACTTTTGGTTCCATGACTTTGGAGCTAAACATATTTCATGTGGCTAAACAACCACATGAGAATGATGACTATGCTTATGTGAACCTCATTGGGGCGGTGGTTCAAGAAGAGTTTAATAAGAATTGTTTTTCTGATCCTCTTGAAACTCTTCTTAATAATTCTGTTGGTTCTTATGATTTAGAATGTGATATTCATGTATCTAAAAATTTTTCTTTGTTGGATTCCTCACAGGTTTTGGAAGAACAACAGATGATGGCAATTAATAAAGGGTGGAAGCCTTGCTTTGAGGAGCTACTAGAAAATGAAAAAAAGCTCGTGCATTCAAGTGAAGAGGCACCATAGTTGGAGCTTAAGCCGCTGCCCGGTGGTCTTAAATATGCATATTTAGGCCCGGTAAGTTAAAACCTAGATGGGATGGCCCTTTCATTGTAAGGGAAGTGTTTAGCCATGGAGCTGTAGTAGTTGAGGACCCTAGAGATGGTAGGATTTTGAAAATAAATGGACAAAGGTTAAAACTGTAACACCCCAAACCCATACTAAGGATTTAGATGCACAACTTGTCTTAGAAATACTCAACAATAATATAATGGAACAGAGCGTAATTAAATATCCACAAATAAACTTCAAATAATCAAAATCTTTCCTATGAAATCCATAAAACAAAAACTTTAACAATAAAGTCTCCAAATACAATCCCAAAGAGTTCCACAAATGCCAAAATTACTATCCTAAGAAAATATACTAAAACAATCCCTCAACTAACATAGCTCCAAAAGAAGTCTTCAATCTATGCCTCCAATGATCTACCACCAAAAGATATTCCACTGCTCTAATCTGAAAGGGTGGAGAAAGGGGGGTGAGCTAGAAGCCCAATAAGAGACTACATAACATGAGGATGTCTTTCAAAACAAAACATTAGTATCGTTAACAAAATATAGTCTTTACAAAACCTTTACTATAATATTGTAATCAATAAATAAAATAGTAACCACTTTAATTGGCCAAAATACACTAAATAGGTAGAAACAATTTATTATAACAATAAACAATCTTTTTCCACTTATAACGATCAATAACAATAAAATAGTAATTCGATATGGAAAACATTAGTCATTAGCCAGACAAAGACATAAGTTGCTAAACACTCGGTGGGTGATTCCCATGGGGAACAATAACACTAACCTCAGAGAGGCAACACTGGCTCTAAAGAGCAAACAATAACACTGCACCACACCATAATAACACTACATCGGCCGAAGGCCAACACTTAACCCTGTGTTGGCAAAGGTTGCAGACTGTCTAACTGACTATTTGAAAACATTCTTATGTTATTACAATATTGTCAATACCAATCATATATCATATAACAAATACTTTCTCAAAAATATAGTTTTAAATCATTCTTAACATATACAACTTCGAGGTAAAACTTAAGAAATAATAAAATTCAAGTATGCGTACAAAGCATTGATAATAGTATAAGTTTATGAAAATTTCACTTTTGCAATTATGTATATATATATAAATATATTTTTACCAAAAATATATATAAATATACACGTCTTGAGAGACGTCATGTTCTGAAGTCCACTTACCTCTAGTTGTTAAACCAAGCTTCACCTCAACGGTCTGAAACAATATCAATTAGAACCTAAATAAACACAAGACGACTCAATAAGAATGGATACACTAAGGCAGCAACAAAAATATAAATTTCACTCTTAAAATTCGTATCTTACTACTTATTCTGAAACTATAGCTAATCTAGTACTCAATTGCTTTATCAAGTACTCCAAAATCAATACCTAGTAAACAATTCTAATGAGCCGAATATGTAAATCTCTATATTATTAAATTCTCCCAGTACAAGTTGGCTTCCAAATGATCACATGCTTGTAGATCATATTAACCCAAAATAATGTATATCATCCATAGGAAATTCTACCCGTAGGTCACATAAACTATAGCATGTATTCAATGTTAGAAAGTTTATCTAACATATATATATATATATATATATATATAATATTCAAAGATCTATCCTACCCGTAAGCCATAGCAAGAACACAATAGATTCACCAATTAATTCCTACCCGTAGGACTTAGTGACCTGAAGCATGCATTGATAAAAGTTTAGAACTTGACCACAATATAGATTACAAGATTCAAAAGTCCAGCCCCACTACCATGCGTAAACTCTAGCGACTAGGTTATTTCCATGTGGGTTAGAGGGAGAGGTATACCTGACCACACGACCATACGGATGCAGGATTTGTTTCTTGTGACTTTGCCGTCTCTCTCTCTCTCTATCTTTCAGCAGGAAATCCTAACCTACTAACACGTTAAAATTATTTTCACTTGGGCTCAAATATAAAACCCACTAAAAGCTTAAATAGGCCTCTCAAGACTTCAATTCCCACTAAACTCGTATTAAGGTTGTTTAGATGGGCCAGAACTCTAAAGAATTCCAATAACACTTAAACTCCTAATCCAATTAGGTTTTAGTCTCTTATCCTTGTCCTTAACTGATAAGGAGACTAAAAGTTTAATATGAATAGTCCACAAAATAACTCTCACGTTACATCTTTTATTTATTTTCTTTGTAGATATCATAATATAAAATAATATCACCTTCACAATAAATTAAATAATTCATCAATTTCACTTTAGAAGCAATAAAATTAAATTTAAGTGAGGCGGGTGTTACATAAACCATTCTTAGGGGGAGTTATACCAGAGGAGGAGACTATGTCACTGAAGATCCCTTCCTATTGGGATGCTACGTGAACTCTAAAAGAGCCTTATGCAGTTGTACCATATTTATTTTAATTTTCTTTTCTTTCTTTTTTTTTTTTTTTTTCTTTTTGCCTTTTGTTTTTGTTTTTGTTTTTTGTTTTGTTATTATTTTTATTTTGTGAGCTAACATTTGTAGGTGTGAAAGAAATTTCAAAAAAAAAAAAAAAAAAAAAATTTAAATGCTTAAGGTAACTTCTTCCCTTTATACTTAAATTTATTTTGGCTTTGATACATTAAGGACAATGCAATATTTTAGTTGGGGGGAGAGGTCTACACATTTTGCTGCACCTTGCATGATTTTTTTTCTTTCTTTTTGGTTGCAACTTTTCAATTATTAAAAAAAAAATTAAAAAAAAAAAAAAAAAAAACACCTTGAATTTGAATACAGTAGAGTTATAAGCTTTATTTTTATATCATGTGATGGAATGAATAATGCTGAGTTGGTTATACTATTTGTTATATTAAGACTCTTTCATGAAAAGCACAATTGGAAACTTTTGAGCACAATAGCCAGGTTAGCAGACAGTTGGATGTTGGATATGCATGGATCATGAACAAGCTAGATATAAGCTGAAACTCAACCCATATGGAGAGTTCTTAAGCCTTACTTTTCTTTGTGAGAGTATATCTTTGTTTGAACTCTTAAATTTCTCTCATATACTTTAGTTTTTGTAAAAGATCTCTATATTTTTTGGTTGACTACTGGAAACATTATGAGGAAATATACCATGATCTTACTTATTTTTATCCTTAGGCATGCTGGTTTATGTGGAATTTTAGGAGATGAGAGCTTAAGGCCATCAATTTTTTGTCTCCAGCTAAACAAATATTTAGCCTACCTTAACATTAACCATTGTCACCATCATTTGAGCCATGAGAAATACTTCTACAATACTACAAAACATTTTTATTTATGGGTATTCTCATCGAGGTTCAAGTTTTGAGTAATTGATGTGTTTAGATACCACCATTGTCTCTCTTTTCTTCAAAAAAAAAAAAAAAAAATCAAAAAAAATCAAAAAGAAGAAAGAAGAAAAAAAAAAGAGAAAAGAAAGATCAAAAAAAAAAAAAAAAGAGAGAGAGAGAGAGAGAGAGAGAGAGAGAGAGAGAAAGAAAAAGAAAGAGGAGACATACATAATCAATCAATAAATCATTGGTGTCTTACACATCTTTCATGTATTTCAGAAGCGTTATATGATTGAGTAAAGATTGTTTTGATTCAAGTTGGTTGTTACTGCTATGAGTTGGGTTTGGCTTGAATTTTCTGCATTTGATTCATATACCTCATATTTCAAAGAGAGCAGTTTGCCTTTACCTAGCCATAAGAATATACCCCCGCTGAGCTTAAAGTCCTATTTGATCCTAAAGGTGCATGGCTAGTATATGTTTGGGATAAAAACTAGGGATGAGAATGGTATTAATCTCATGTTTCCAGGAATTCAACATCCTTTCCAAGAGATCTTTTTCCATTGTTTTAGCGGCTGTTTTTGTATACACATGTGATATTCTTAAAACTTCTTCTTTCCTTTTTGTTCACATGTGATTTGAAGGGAGAAACCATTACTTCTATATGTGTTCTTTCAGAGTGTTGATGACTTAAGAGAGGTTTTGGAGTAAAGGCTCTAATCTAGATTATTCTTGGTCTATGCATGTTTGGAAAAGCCGGTTTGATTGGATGGGCTATGCACACACACACTCCAAAAGTGAAGCTAGTGAAAGCTCATTAATATGATGAATAGTATCCCAACTCAAAATTGAAAGTTAATATGATGAAAGTAAGCTCATTAACATTTGCTACAGGAATTTTCAGGAAACCTTTGACTTTTGTGGGTAGAGTCACTGCAAACCCTCATGAGAGTAAACTCGTCCACTACGGTGACCTAGGGGTTCAAAGACTTGCTGCACATGGGAAGTGCAGTCGTGTAGCCTACGAAAGTGGCTTGTATTTTAGTTTTAATTTTTCACTTTTAGTAGACATGGGTGCTTTGTGGATTGCTAGGGACTAGCAGGATTTAAGTTGGGGGGTGTGATAACGCCTTAAAATGTATACTTGTTATATATTTATATGGCCGTTATCTCCTTATTACTATGCTTAATTTGTATAATTAAGCCATGATTTACATTAGTCCCTATTATTTATCTTTACATAATTTCTTGAATAAGATGCTATTTATTGTGTGTAATTTTCTACTTTCAGGAAATCATGTGAGAAAGATGAGTTTACAAGAATTTGTGAGAGAATGGAGGCCAAACTAGAATTAAAGTGGAGCTAAAGGACCATGCTTAAATATCTAAGGAGGTGCAGCTGGAGTGCTTGGATAATCTACCATGATTGGAAGCTTCAAATAAGGAAAGAAATCAAAGAGGCAGAACCTGGAAAGGAAAAATCTTATTTGAGCACTGATCAGTATTTTGGGTGTATCTCTCTCCTCAAAAATCCAATTGACACAAGGCCAGATGGGTTGGAACTGTGACTTAAATATCTACAACTTTCCAGTTTTTGAGTTTTTCGAAATTCTCAATATTTGAAGGTCGAAATTAACTCACAAGTTATTGCTGTAAACCTGGATGGAAATTAAAATAGTAAATGTTTTATTTTCTTTGGACACTTAGACATTAGGGTTTTGAAGGGAGGCTGTGGAGAAGGAGAGAAAACCTTGTATTTTCCTTTCTCTAATGGCAGCCTAAACTCTTTGCTAGAGCTAGGGGTTATGTTTCTTCTATACGGTATGAATATTTAATGTGATTCTTTCCAGGATTTTATCAACGACATATTTGATTGTTCAATTAGATTTCTTTTGATGTATTAGTTCTTCTATGCTTTCAATAAGTTCAATCATGTTTTTCTTATTGTTTAGATGAATTTCTAATAATTTCAAATAGAAATTAGGATTTAAAGTGAATGGGTTTTTCTGAAAACTTTTCTAACCGCATTATCAATCGAGGTTATCATGCGTTCTTGAATTATCTCAGTTCAACCAAATCATAAGTTTTTAATTGTATAAGAACAATCGATTATGAAATAGATATTTTCTTAGATCACAAAGAATTTCATATCGATATAGGGAAACACCCTGATGCCTTAGTATTTACATTATTGATTTAAATCAGTTTTTATTATTATTCTTGTTAACAATCACCAAGCAAAAATATTTTTCTTCTTCATCCAAATTGTTATTTAATTATATTGTCTTTGAATTTACCCTGCTCCTTGTGGTTCAACCTCGGTACTCTGAGAATTATATTGCTACAATCTCCTGCACTTGGGAGTGAGCAAGCACACTCCCACGGCAGATACTGCAATATGGTACTGTGGGCAGAAGTAGTAACTATGTGGCAGGAGCTTGCCTGCCTCTCATCACTCTGCAGAATATCCAACTACACATACAAATGACCCAGAAACATAGGGACCAAAGGCAAACTCACCCCAGCAGAAATATTTATGGATAAGCGAAAGTAAAAAAGTTTTACAGCATAATAAGGGTGAGAGCCAAAGATAAACTTACAAAGCCAGAACGCAACAAAGGCCGCACGGCGGACAACATCGAAAGCCTTAGAGAAAGCCCCAACCCAATGCGACAACTTCACATTGCCACTCATCCCTTTCCTCAACTCGGCCTCCACGGCCTCCTCCTCGATGGAAAGTTCAATGTTACTCAGGTCCGCATCGCCAAGGATAGGCAATAGTAGTTGGTTTGCCACATCCTCCAAGGTCATGGTGATCTTGCCGCAAGAAAGAAAGAAGGTATGGGTGGCGCTGCACCATCGGCGAACCAAATGGTAGAGATTAAACAAATCCCTGTAGTTGGACAACCAACGGGACAAAACAATGGCCTTCAACACGCCGGCCTGTTGCAACACCTCCATGAAACTCATGTCGGACAACTCTTCATCTACCCACTCCTTCCAACCCAAAGTGGTACCTAGATTAAATTCGAAGAGAATGGGCACGGGAAGCGATGTCCTTTGGCATATATCAAGATCAAGAATGGAGGAAGCCAAAGGGGCCCAAGACACCTCCATATCATGGCAGCAAATGGAGAGCCACACAAGGCCGGGTGGTGGAGGCAAATAATCATCGGACACCACAAGAAAGTGAATGTGGGTATTGTACCACAGATAGATGAGGGGAAGGCACTCGTTGTTTGGGTCGCGACCCCTTTCCTTCTCCTTGGGACAATCCGATTTGGAGAGGGGAACCTCTTTGCCCATGGTCTTGGCAGGAGGATCATCAGCGGCAACTTCTTTCCCCTTACAACAGGAAGAACCTTCATCTTTTGCCTGTGACATGACGGGTATTTGAACGAGGAAGATTGATGGTGAGGTTTTGAGAAAGAAGATACGGTGAAGAGAAAGAATGAGAAAATTTTTTTGAACGAATGATGGGAAAGGGAATAGTACGAATGACAATAAAGGTGATGTGAAAGGATGCAATGGGTTAGCCGTCAAAAGAAGCATCGTATTAATGAAGCAGGGGCTGTGTTCCAAGATAACTGCTAAACTAAGAAATTCAAAGGGACAACACTATTCATAGTAAGAAAGAAAATAAGGCGGGGCCCATTGTTCAAAAAACCTGCGAAAAAAAGGGGGAGAAAAAGGAGAAAGGAAACTTCTTTTTTATTCGCATATGAACCGCAGGAGCAATTCATATGTTCAGGGGGCTGAATGTTGATGCCCATTTAGACAAAAGAGCCCAATGGCGGAAGAAGCCCAACAATATGGAAAAGGAAAGTAGTAAAGTAAAGACCACTGGGCTAGAATGGCAGGAATAATGGTTCACAAGCCCATAAGATAATAAGTGGCCTCAAAGAATGCAAAGTGGGCCGAGGAAGCTCCAAAGGATGAGGTAGTAAGCCCATGGGAATTATAAGAAATAGAAAGAAAGCAGAAAGGGGCTGGAGGAGCCCAAAGCAAGGAAGTAGTAAATGGGATTGGTTCAAAGGCCAATAAACCCAAAGGCAAAGGATGTGGTAAATGGGTCAAGGAAGCCCAAAAGATTTAGCAAAAGCCTATGGGAATGTAAAAGGTAGGAAAGAATGAAATGGGCCAAGGATGCCCAAAGAATAAAATGGGCCAAGGAAGCCCGAGGCGTTGAATGGACTGGCCTAGCAAGAATACTGGGCAGTAAAGACTAAAAGAATGAGTACTATGAGAAATTAGTACGGCAAACACTACAACCCATAAGCCCAGAAGAAATAACAAGGCAAAAAGAGATGAATGATATCATAGTAGGAACAATGCAGTGGTGTGGCAAGAGCACGAGCCAGCCCACGGACAAAGGTTAAAAAAGGGTACATGGGCCAAATTAGGAAGAGAAAGCCCACACCTAAGTAGTACCCATCCCGAAGAAGAAATGAGATGCAGAGAATGAAGACCCAAGAACTCATTTATGCCGCAAGAGTTAAACAAATACCAGAGCGTGCAATAGAATCAGACAAGCCTAAAGGCAATGGGAAACACATGAGAGCCAAAAAAGCACTGGACTCATATGGAAGTGGGGCATGCACACAAGGCTCAGACACCGTTTACATGTACCCAGCCAATACAGGGGAAGTGGGCCACAGGTCAGAGGTAAGAGAAGGTGTGGTCTGGCGGTAGGGAGAAGGGGGAGCCTATTTTAGGGTTCCCACTCAAGTTCTATTGGGAGAAATTTCCTGCTGGGATGGCATCTCATCCAAAAGAGGTAAATATGAGCTGGAGACACTAGATGCATGCTATATGGGTTGGTAAGGGAGAGGATTAACCCTTATCCAAATGGAAACACCAAAGGAGAGTAAAAAAAAAAAGAAAACTACTTTTGTCTAGGAATGAGGTGTGGCACAACCAACACAGTATAAAGGTGGTGGCTAGGCAACCGGCAAACCAATGGGTAATCCTAGAAGGACACCCACAACGAGCCAAAAACAGTTAAAGGGGTAAAAGTGGTAAATCTTATCACTGCAGGCAGTATAAAAAGGCCATAGACGTGCACAGTACAACAACAACAATAGAAGGAGAATAAAAAAAGAAAGAAAAATAGAATAGCAAGAGTAATGAAAAAAGTATGAGTGATAAGAGTAAAAGCATGCATCAGTAGGCTACCCAGTTTTCTCCCTTTCAATAGCCCACTCTCTAACAAGTCAAGACTTTAAGACTAAGTCATATAGGTCTATTTTCCAAAGTAACTTCTACAACAGGATCCCCCTTTGAGGTTACCCACATTAGAGATTGGTTCCCTTTTAAACTTGAATCTATTAAAGGGTCAAGTTCATTCCTTTAGCAAACTACTCCTCTTTTCCTTTGCCATGGTTAAGTAATGATTAACATAACATCTCATTATTAACCTATTCCTGCCATAATCGCGTACTAATACTTCTTCCTTTGTGAAACTATTCACGTATTATTGTTGTTAGCAAAGAAAGATAATTTAGTTAAAGTGTTTTAGCTATCCTGATGTATTGTATTTTCTTGCTATAACACTTGTAACAATTATTCTTGCCATGGGCATGTGACACGCCCAAGATTCCTATCAGGACGCATCAACACAAGGAGGGCCCAACTTGTGCACAAGCTGGCCTAAGTTGCATCTCAATTAGGCCAATCCTAACTCTCCTACCCCAGAATCATAGGATCGTGGTACATTAGGAGCAATCAACCCAAGATGCAAAAAAGGCCCACCACACCATTTAAATTTAGAATGGCAACTAGGGTATAAGTATCTTATTTTAAACGTAGATTCAAAGCTTGTTTATTAATGGCTAACAACCTAATGCATTGGCATAGAATATTTCTGTTTTGATTTAACACTTTGTTAGCACGCAATTGGATTGTCAATCCAACTCTAATGCCAACGGATGTGCAAATGGACTATCAAAGATCGGACAAGAGCAAACGAGCAGCATAGAAGAATTTGATAGGTGCCCATCTTTTGTTTAACTGTTTTGTATGGGATTTGATGAAAATGAGCAAAGAGGGGATGAAAGCAAATGAGCAGCGTAGAAGAATTCGATAAATGCCCATCTTCTTCTTTTTTTTCTTTTTCTTTTTTTTTGGATAGGAATAGATGCCCATCTTTTGTTTAACTATTTTGAATGAGATTTGATGAAAATGGGAACACGTAGGGTATGTTTGGTTTGGTGGATTTTAGGGAGGATGGAAAAAAAAAAATGGGCTGAAATGTTTTCTCCCCAAAATGGGGAGAAAACTGGGTGGGGATGCACATGGGCAGAAATGTTGCTTTTCTTTTTTCTTTTTTCATTTTTTCTCTGGCAATAATGTGCCTCTTTTTTTTTTTTTTTTTTTATCTTTCAATTTTCTAGGGCCTAGGCGTGATAGTTGCCTCTCCTTTTTTTTTTTTTTTTTTTTCTTTTGATTTTCTAGGGCTTGGGCATAATAATTGCCTTTTTTTTTTAACTAGACATTTTCTTTTTGGACATGATTTTTATTTTATTAATAAATTTGGGTGATTCCTTTTTTTTTTTTTTTTTAGTTATTTGTCACTTTTTAGGTTTAATTAGGCATCGTTCTTTAACAAGGGTGTATAAGTAAATTTATTCAAACTTATTTTTTCCATCCCTCCATTTTTCCACTCCTAACCAAACAAAAATGAGAGAAATTAAAATATTTTCTACCTTCCCACTTTTCCATTTCTATCTTTCGGTTAGGACATATGTGAATCATGATAGGAACAGATGTCAATATAGAATTGGCTAATCCTTTGACAAAACGCACTTTACTTATAATTGGGTAGATCTAAGATGTGTTTAATGCTTCAAGAAACAAGGTTTCAAGTTCAAGTGTTAAAGCCATGCAAGTCTGTCGAGGTTTAAAAAGCTGTTTCAGGCCGAGGCCTGACAGCTACTCGATAGATAGGATATCTGTTAAGGTTTATGAAAATCAATTTTTCAGATCTGATTTCACTCCAATTCGTGAATAGATATTTGGGCTTTCTTTTCTCACATCCCTAAACATATATAAGGATTGTTTTAAGGGCTGTCACAGTTGATGGAAACTCAATGCAAAAGTTTTTCACAAGCATGTTGTGAACCGGAGACATATGCCCTAGTTCATCTTTCTATTCAAGAAGCTGCTGTGTTTGTACACCATAGGATTTTGTAACCAAGGAGTTTCATGATCTTCATTATGTTGATGAACTGAAGAACTTTGCAGCCAACATCCTTCTCAAGTTGGTGAGTAAGCCACGTACTGGGATCTGCACATCGATTGGTTAGTCACGTACTGGGAGCCGTGCATTAAAATAAGAGATTGTCACTACAGAACAAGTCCAATTGGGTATTGGGGTAAGGGTTCAACTGTAGGTTGGTATAAGGTACCGGGATTCCTTTACTTGTAACCGCTTGTTGTGATAATAATGGATTCTTGGGAGTGGTGACCATAAAATCACCCGATGGGGTTTTTGCCATGTAGGTTTTCCCCATTCGTAAACAAATCACCGTGTCAATTTATTTTCCGCTGCACTTTAACTTAGTTGGTGATTTGTTTGTGCCACCACGCTTATTGCATGCTAATTGAATTAATTAATTAACTTATCTAATTAATTTGGTAATTCATTACAAGGGGTCAATACATTCTTGGCCTATCAAGTGATATCAAAGCAGGCACACTCTAATTAGATTTTAATAATTGTTCTGTGATCCATTGACCCCTGATTGTCATGGATAGAGGACAGTTTCTTATTATATCTCCTTTATTTGATGGCACTAACTATGCTTACTAGAAAGTAAACGTAAGAGCTTTCTTACAGTCTTTAGATGAGAAAGTGTGGCAAGCTATGGAGATAGGCTGGACCAAGCCTACGGAAGCGCCAGCGGGTTGGGATGATGCTAAGATCAAGGCTGCAAACTTCAACAGTAGAGCATTGAATGCATTATTCAGTGCAGTCACGAATGAGGAATTTAAGAAGATATCCTCTATTGAAACTGCAAAGGAAGCATGGACCATCCTCCAGACAACCTATGAAGGAACCAAGGCTGTTAAGGATTCAAAGCTTCAGAGGCTTACCACAAGCTTTGAAGAGATTATGATGAAGGAGGATGAGTCAATCGATGAGTTCTATGCCAAGCTCAAGGACATAGTGAACTCAGTCTTTAATCTTGGGGAAACCATTCCCGAACCCAAGATTGTTAGAAAGATGCTTAAATCTCTACTCGAAAGATTTCATACCAAGATCACCGCGATTGAGGAATCGAAGGATGTTGACAAAATTCCTTTGACAGAGTTAGTTGGCAATCTTCAAACCTATGAGTTGGGTTTGACAAGGATAGAGAAATCTAGTAAGGGAAAGAGCATGGCATTGAAGGCCAAGGGCAGTGACATTGATGAGTCTTCAGACGATGAAGATTCTAAGATGAAATCCTATATCACCTGGCAATTCAAAAAGTTTATGAAGAATGCCAATGCTAAAGGATTTGACAAAGACCGCAAGCAGTCTAGCTCGTCTCAGTTCAAGAACCAGGACAAAGGAAAGAAGGATGCTAAGGATGGTAGTCAGTACACTGTTCCCTTAGGACCAAAATGCTTTGGATGTCAAGGCTTCGGACACATGAAACAAGAATGCCCTACGTATTTCAAGACCATTAGGAAAAGCAAGGCACTTGCTACTACTTTGAGCCACACCAAGCTTGAAGATGATTCCGATAATGAGGATGATGGAATCCTAAATGCCTTCACTGCCACTATAAATCCTACTAAAGGGATTGTTGAAGATGTGGATGATGAAGAAGACTTGGTGGACTCTAAGTTTGAGAAAATGGACGATCAAGATGATATCCATACAACCTAAGAAAAGTTGTATAAGGTTTCTGAGAAGCATGAGAAACTATATAGGTTGGCCACCAAGAAGCTGAGTGATTTGGAACTTGATCGAGAAGAGCATTCCATGAATTTTGATGAAGCCAATCAAACCATTGGAGCACTGAGATTTAAGAATAATTTATTGGCTGAGAAGACCAAGAAGCTTGAGGCAGAATTGTTCCAAGTCAGAGCTCAATTGGAAAGGACTTCAAGTGCAAAGCTTGATGAGATGCTCAATCTTTAGAAATCTACTTTCGATCGAACTGGTTTAGGGTATGATTTCTCTTCTCCTAGTATTGCTTCTACTAGTACTACTATTTTTGTTTCTCCTACTAACAATGTTGAATCTAAGAACATTAATGTGAAAAATGTGTTAGCTAGTGAGAACATAAATAAGAGTAAATCTATCTTAGGAGCACCCCCTAAACTTGATAAGAAAGAGATTAAGAACCCTAGGGCTAAGAAGGGAAACTCTCAAAAGCCTAAACAGAAGAAGCAGCATCTCTGTCATCACTGTGGAGCAGTTGGACATACTCAACCTAATTGCTATAAGTGGTTAGTCACTCAACAGAGCAACAGTATGATCTCATCAGGAAACCAAAATTAGTTTCCATCCTCCCTTGCTCCTCTTGGAGATCTACTCAAAACCCTCATGTTCCTTTCGAACTTGAACGGCTTCAATTCTTCCCCTTCACCACTGGATCATGGGTTTGCAAAACGAAAAGGTTCTTCCTAGGTATAGAAGGAAAAAGGCTCCAAGTGATTTTGTCACTTTTTCTCTCTCTCCCCTTCTTGTTTTTGTTTTTGCATTAATTGTGTGTTTTGCTTTCTTGTTTTGAGTCAGTCTAGTTTTATGCTTTGTTTTGCTTAACATGTTTTTGTTTATTTTGTTTTCAGTTTTGCTTTATTTTGTTTTTCATATAAAAATAAAAATAAAATTTTGAAAAATCAGAAAAATACAAAAACAGTGTGTGTATTGTGTACATTGGTACTTATGTACCTTGGACGACCATTGAAACAAAGTTTTCTAAACTTTGTATCTTTTATAGCTTAGATGAGCATTTCTATGCACAACTAAGCAAGTGAGCTTTATGGCTCGTGTTTGTAATGAGTAAGATTAAGTAATCTCTTGTACTTAACACACTCTTTTTGATGGGAAGGACTAGAAAATCCGATGAGAAAGGCATAAATAACCATCTCACCATTGTTGCCCGCCAATCATGGAATGACATCTGTATGCTTCGGCATAGCAAAAATGCAATGTCAAAAGCTTAACATATTTGGATATTTCTTCTTTCTCTTATATGCCCATGCATGATATGCTTATTAAAAGAATAATATGCAAAGAAAAGAAAAACCAAAAAGAATCAAAATGCTTTATATATGATTGCAAACATGTCTTCTAGGAGATGTGGGAGTTATAGGATGTACCTCGAAGATGATAGTCCCCATCAAACAGTTATGATTGTGTGTGAGTTAAAGTGATTTTCTCATATCTCAAATCATCATAACATGTAGACACTCATGCAATCTTGTGATATTTTTCACACACAACACGTAATATTCTTTGCTACTTTTGATACATATGCAGGTACAATGTGATTTGGACATTACAAGGAATACATGTATTAATGTATGCTCACTAAACTGTCTTAACTTGTTTTTGAAATATAAAATTGGTTAGACTTGTTTAGTGTGTGTGTGTGTTTTGGATCTATATGCTTGACATTTTTCTTGTTGAGAGATGCTATTAAGAGCTTAAAATGTTGTTTGGATCTTTGGTTGTGAAACATGTTTGATTGCATTCATATCTGTGTTTTTCTCTTCTTGAAAAACTGTTTTTAAGCAATCTCGACAATTGTTTGACATCTCTCGACAGCTAAGCTATCTATTGAGCCCTTTTAGCTTCTTTTTATCGCATTCTCGATAGCTTCTTGATAGCTATTCGATCCATCGAAGAACTTCCTGGATACTCGATAGATGCTCGATAACTTCTCTATCCATCGATCCCCTTTTCCTGTGGACACCTCTCAACAGATCCTTGATAGCCCTTCGACAGATAATTCACACATTTTAAAGCTCGACACCTCTCAATCCATTGAGTTTTATGTTTTTCTTTATATAGGGTCCACACGAATTTTCTTCATTTCTCCTCGATCTCTCTTGATAGTTTTCATCTTCTCATCTTCCCAAACCTTTCTCTCACACTCCAAACCTCTAACCCAAGTGTTTTTCGGTCTCAAATAGCATTTTCTTCCTCTGGTATGTCTTTTTTTCATTCATTCATCATGCATTTCATGCATTCTGACCTAACTTTGGGGTTTTTCAAAATTGATGAAGTTTTGGTGAAATTTTTGGGTTGGGTTATGTTTAAATGATCCTAAATGTTTATGCATTGCATCACATTTGCATTATAACTATATTTTCATGCATTATAGATGTGTGGTATATATATGTTGAATGACTGTGTGCTGTTAGGTTTGGATTGGGCTGAACCCATGATGTATTTAAGTTTGCATATCACATGTTCATGCTTTTTTCATGTATACGTACCTTCAATTCTTTATATTCTTATATATTGATGTTGTTTGGTGCTTTTCTGTGTGTTTCTCTCTCTCTCTCTCTCTTTCTTGTGTTAGCTTGCTCTATGGCACCTAAACGCAAATCTACTCCGTCCTAGAACCCTCTTCGTTCCGAGGCATCCTCTTCTTCTCCCTTTGACCCCACTCCTTCTCACGTACGGTTCCATGATGATAAAGTTTGTAAGGACTTTTCGGAGAACTTCTCTCAATGAGTCATTCATTCGAAACGCCAAGTCATTCTATCGAATTTTTCCGATACTGACCTTCCTACTGTCATCTACAATCAGGGTTGGGAGTCACTATGTGGCATCCCAGTCAGGTGCCCCTCCGTGATCATACGGGAGTTTTACTGCAACATGCACAGAGTTGATACTTCAGTACCTTAGTTTGTCACTCGTGTTCGAGGTACGCGCGCGATAATTACTCTAGATCTTATATCCGAGGTATTACATGTTCCTAGGGTAGCGCATCCTGACTACCTTGGTTGCGATCGTCTTAAGACTGTGTCTAAAGACGAACTCTCATCTCTTTTTTGTGAGACACCTTCATTTTGGGGTGACCATCAAAATAGCTCTTGCTCGGACTTTGCAAAAGGTCTGAGATTTCTTAACATGGTGATGATATTCATTCTTCATCCTTTGTCTCACTATAACTCCATCACAGAGTCTTGTGCTCGATTTTTGTTATCCCTCTTAAAGGACATTTCTATTAACTTCCCTTCTCACTTTATTCTATCCCTTATAGATGTCTACAGGGATACGGTAACTCGTAATAAGCTCATTTTTCCTTCAGCTATCACATGAATCCTTCGCCATTTTTCCGTCTCCTATCCAGAGTCTACACACTTCTCCGTTATGTGTGCCATAAACGCTGCTACCGTACGATGGAGTGAGGCTTAGCTTCAACCGAGGCGGCCATAGACCGAGACGGCGACTCCTCCAGCTTCTTTTGCTCCTTCCACATCTGTACCTTCTTCATCAGCGAGTGGTGTGATCCTCGAAGCGGTCATGGCGCAGCTGCAGCGCATGGATGCTTGTCTTAACACACTCAGTGATGAGTTGTGTCAGGTGAACACTTGTGTCAGCCGTATTGCTCAACGGCAGGCTCACCTTGGTGGCTTCGTAGAGTCTCCCTCTCCTTCTCTAGAGGCATCTGAGGACGAGGACGATGATGGTGACTCTGACAACAATGATAATGATAAGGATGAGAATAAGGATGAGGATGTTAGCTCGCCCAGTAATGATCAGATGTCTACTTGATATACTTACCCTTTGTCACTCGTAACAAAAAGGGGAGAGTAGTTTTGATATGAGAGTATTCATATACATAGGAGGAGAGTTAGCATAGGATATTTTTGTTAAGGGGAGTGTCAATATTTTTTTTTAGGGATGTAGTGAGGACTTATGTATTTTTTTCTTTTCTTCTTTTAGAGATACATTGTTCTTACATTGTGATAGCCAACCTTCTACTTATGATGTTATATATATGATGAGGTTGTTATTACAGTTCTTTCACCTATCTTTACATGTGTTGTTTCTTTTCACTCTTTATGCACATGCTTCTTATTAATTGTATGCAATCTTTTATATTTCAGTTTCACACTGTCGTGATGAGTTTTGTTTAAAGTGTTTCAAAAATACAGGTTGTCAAAGTCTTCTTACCAAAAACTCTCTTCTTGTAAAGTTTTTCAAGAGTTTGTGTTAGGATAGATTTTATTGTATTCAACAAGTGAGTATGAATTGAGTGATTTATGACTTCGCTCATATGTTCATTTGTTTGTTGTGGTTTTGTCACGGATTGCCAAAGGGGGAGATTGTTAGGACATATGTGAATCATGTTAAGAACATATGTCAATATAGAATTGGCTAATCCTTTGACAAAATGCACTTTACTTGTAATTGGGTAGATCTAGGATGTGTTTAATACTTCAAGGAATAAGGTTTCAAGTTTAAGTGTTAAAGTCATGCAAGTCTATCCAAAAAAAAAAAAAAAAACAAGTGAAGAAGTGCTGGATTTTAAAACTCGACAGCTAGTATCTATTGAGGTTTAAAAAGATGTTTCAGCCCGAGGCTCGACAGCTACTCGATAGATAGGGCATTTGTCGAGGTTTATGAAAATCAGTTTTTCAGATCTGATTTCACTCCAATCCGTGAATAGATGTTTGGGCTTTCTTTTCTCACAATCCTAAACATATATAAGGATTGTTTTAAGGGCCGTCACAGCTGATGGAAACTCAATGCAAAAGTTTTTCACAAGCATATTGTGAACTGGAGACATATGCCCTAGTTCATATTTCTATTCAAGAAGCTACTGTGTTTGTACATCGTATGGTTTTGTGACCGAGGAGTTTCGTGATCTTCATCGTGTTGATGAACTGAAAAGCTTTGCAGCCAACATCCTTCTCAAGTTGGTGAGTAAACTGCGTATTGGGATCCGCGCATCGATTGGTTAGTCACGTACTGGGAGCCGTGCATTAAAAGAAGAGATTGTCATTACAGAACAAGTCCAATTGGGTATTGGAATAAGGGTTCAACTGTAAGTTGGTATAATGTACTGGGATTCCTTTACTTGTAATTGTTTGTTGTGATAATAATGAATTCTCAGGAGTGGTGACCTTAAAATCACCCAGTAGGGTTTTTGCCGTGTAGGTTTTCTCCATTTGTATACAAATCACTATATCAATTTATTTTCCACTGCACTTTAACTTAGTTGGTGATTTGTTTGTGCTATCACGCGTATTGTATGCTAATTGAATTAATTAATTAACTTGGATAATTAATTTGTTAATTCATCACAACGGATCAATACATTCTTGGTCTATCACTTTCGACTTTTTAACCCCTCTGACCAACAGGCTCTTAGGTTATATTCCGTGATGGGTTCTAGTTAACTCAATTGGTAAAATCTCTGATTGTTGAATAAAAGAACTGGGGTTCAATTTCTACCTATACCAAAAACTTATTGATGTCTTAGTCTAATGATAAAGAACTATCATAAAAAACAAACGCCATAAGTTAAAACTCTATAATAAAAAAAATTAATTACGTTCCTTGGACTGGTAATTTTGTATAGAAGCTCTTATAAATATAAGTAATACCCCCTTTTCTACCCCCGTAAATAAATAAATAAGTAATTCTTCGTGTACGGGATTGAGCCTTGAGGGCTTAGGCTTAGTGATCGAAAAGTACATAGAGTCTGCACTACGCAGAAACTAGCATTTCTGTGAAGAAGATAAGGTGGAATGGAGAGTGTAAGGTTAACAGTTTATTGGAAGAAGAGAAAACGTGTGATTAAGAGGGTGTAACTGTGGGAATCCATATAACAGCAACCAAGCTGTTTCAAAGAAAGAAAGAAAAAATAAATAAATAAAGTGCAGGAGTAATCCTCCCTTTTTATATGTAGTTATAGGTTTTGATGAGCAGAGTGGAGCAAATGTCATTGCTTGGTAAGTTTTGGGAATGGGCTGCTAAATTCAATTCTTATCACAAAATCTTTGGCAAACTCAATTTATTCTCTGAGGACCACCTTGTTTTCTACAAATTCTCACTCCATGTTATGGTTACCATCTTTACCCTACAATATGCTATAGACATATCTTCCCAGCCGTCTGATCCATTACCTTAATCTGAAAAACCACTATTTTAGGGAAGAAAAAGTTGAAGTGGAAAAAGCTGAGATAAATTACCACAAGACATGACAAATCAGATACTTTATTTAGTTACAAGTCATAATAGCACATAGATTCTTCTGTTTTACATGAAGCTAGATGATTTTCATCATTGTCAGGCAGCCACAGTCTATTTCTGCTGAGACTTGAGCTCCTTCACCCTCTCTTCAGTATCCTTCAATGCTTTCCCGTAAATGCTTATTAATTGAAAATGATTGAAATTTAGAACTTGAGGATTTAATGAACAAGAGGCTCCAAACCCCCCATCATAGTGGATAGCGGTAAAATTAGCATTTCTCCAAAAATAATGATGCACTTTATATAAACTCTTAAGAAGAAGAATTTGCAATAATGCTACAGATCCAACAAATTTCACAATGCTGTTCACAACATTTGATGCAATATATTGAGATTAATGCTGCATCACTTTCACATTGACATCATTTTTATTGTATACTAATCACAACCTACCTTAGCATTTATGAAGAAAAAAAAATGTGAAATTTGTTGAGTATATAGACTTGTTATTGAATATGCATTTTACATAATCCATAGATGAATTTTCCTTTTTTTAAATCTTTATTAATCGCCAATTTCTACAAGTCTTATGTAAGAAAACAGGCAATATGTGTCGCAATGCAATGGCTACTCAACAACTGCAATATATATATATATATAAATTAAAAAGTGAAAAGTGAAAAGTATAGTTGTTTAGGAAAACTTTAGCAATATTATTGGAATTCCAAGATGCACTAGAAGCATTGCTCATAACCTAGCCCAGTGGGCTTCTGATTGTAATGCTACTGATCGTATCTCTATTGGCTTCCTCCAGTCTTTAGCTCTATGAGCTGATAATCGGGGAGGTGCCACAGTTCGTCTCATCTTAGTTTAAAATAACAATATATATATATATATATATATATATATAACTAAGTATATCCATAGTTTTACTTGAAAATCATATTAACCAAGTGGGACCACAAAAAATTTTAGAAAATTCTTAAACTACAAGAACAAATCTTCGAAACTTCTTAATTATACACCTGTTAATAATATATATCCATTTTGTGTGTCAGTTTTATATCTGGTGAACCATCTTAGAACAAGATAACATTTAAATGTATTCTTGATCAAGTTATATATCCATGGTGTTCATTTTGTAGTATTAGTATTAGCTTATTGTCTAAATAAATTAATGCTTGTGCTGATATTTATAATTTATTAACTATTTACCATTTTAATATATTTTCAAAGACAAAGTTTGAATCCAACCACTAATAAGAAAATGATATCAATAGTCCTTGTCAAGTGCAATGCACACGACTAACTTAACCCGGTCAACCAAGTGAGTCAAATGCTTACACGTATTATCTTCCTATTGGTAGTTGGAGCAAAAAATTTTCCTATTTTTAGTACCTTCTTTAATTTGTTTAAAAATTAAAATTTGGAATGCTTACACTTCTCACTTTGATGCTTACACCTTGCCTTACAAGGGACAAAATGCCTGGCCTAACATTCACTTTTAAAACCTTAAGTGGTCCATGACCATTAGTAAACTTTCTTCTCTCTCTAAATCAGTCTTAAATTAGCATAAATATATTACTATCCTTATTTCTTATAAATAGTCTAATAAGATCAACAAAGGTTCCGGATCCTACCTCATCAATTTCTGTCGGGGTAATAATAAATGGAGGAGACATCATTATATTATCTCCTGAAACACGTACTAACATTCCATGCTTCTCACACTGTGCTCCAAAATAAGCGCCTATCCCTGAGATATGCAACATCAAAGAGTACTATATCAGGGGGATAAAAGAAATATTAGGCAACACAAAACAGATGCAAGCTAGTCAGGTCCCAAGGACCGTCACACACGAGAAAGATTTCATGTTCAAATCAACTAGATGCTTCTGATCTATAGTTGACAATAGGAACAATATAGAATCATGTGGCCAAAGTCTAAACAATTTATCCCCCTCAAAAACCAAATATATCCGTACAGTCAACTTTATGAAGCAAAAGGAATATGGAACTTGCCCCACTCAGGAGGGAACGGATCATCAGGTGATTTGTTATCTACAAACTCTGTACCAAGTATTAAGCCAGTTCCCCGTATCTGCGGAATCAAATGAGCTATACAAAGTCAATATCTCATAAATTCTCACATTGACCAAACCATTAAAATACTCAAGGTACAACATGTATCTCCCCAATTATGGGACTGTCTGAGAATGGTTTTAATCCATCTTGAAATTTAGGGGAAATGCTCTTTACTTGCTCAACAATATTTCTTTCCCTGCAAAGAAGTTAGATAACTTTCACTCACTACCAAATATAACGCACAATCTGTGTGGTTGGGGACATTGACCACTATGTAATACAGGACAATCAAGAGGAAAGTTAAAAGAACGGAAAATCAAAAGATAACCCTAAGAATCAGCACCAAGCATAAAAACTTAGGCACCAATACCTAAGGTGTTAGGAATCAACACCCACAATTTTGGAAAATCTCCATTTTGAAATTTCATTAATCAATTGTCTTTACAAAATGCAACTATCTAGCACCATTTTATAGAGTTTTTAGGAATAAAATATAATTCTATCTAAAACTAGAGCCAATCTAAAACTAATCCTACCTAAAAGATAATCACTATCTGAACTCAAATCTAAAAGTTTTAAAAAATCCAATCTTCCATGAGATGAATACAAAAATCTAAAAAATGAATTCTAAAATATTTTGGCTGTGCTCTCGCATCACTATGGACTGTTGAGCCAGAAATATGTGTATAAATGTCACTAGTATATCTGCATATACAAGTCATGACCCACCACTTGGAGGAACGTTAAGGATAATTATATGACCAAGATGGAACTCCATCCAATGTAACTCGGTCCATCTTAGGGGACTTTCCACTGCAGTATCTAATCTGAATTAAGAACTAAACCTTTAAACCGGGTAAATTAGGTGATAAGTAATCAGCTAACACCTTTGTCTTTTGCCTTTAAATATCTTAAACAATTACTCATATGTTCAGTCATCCTACCGAGCATGAAATCAATTTTTCTGAGAAAGAGAAAAAAAATGATCTTTTATGTTTGAATAATTATAGCCTAGACATGCAATTCTATTCTTAGACTTTCCAGACATAAGAAGAAAGGAACAAACTTGTAGATCTTAAGAGCTTCAATTACAACTGCCTGAGAGAAAGGATAATATTCTGGATACGGAGTGTCCAGAATAAGTAAATCCATGAGAAAAACTACCTGAGAGAAAGGATATCTGATACTTATTTAAGAGTGTTAACCAATTTACCAAGTTTGCTGCTTTGAGAATGTATGACATCTGATACTTCAGGGCTCACAAGTACAGCTCCAATGGGCAAATAAGCAGAAGAAAGGGCCTGAAAAGTTCAACGCATACCAAGGGAATGTACTTTGTATCAAGATGTGAAGACGCTTGTAATCAAAATAGATGAAGCAATCCATGAGTTTAATTATAGTCCAACTCTACCTTTGCAAGAGACACAAGGTCTAGTTTTATGTTGTACTTATCACACCCATACATTGTGCCCAGCCTTCCAAACGCACAAATTACCTAAGATAAACAAATATGAAGAAAGCAAGCCTTATATATTAGAATACAAACAATGAATACCATGTTTATCACATAAATGGAAATAAGAAAGACAGAAAGTACCTCATCTGCTATAAAAAGAATGTCATATTTCTTCACAAAAGCTTGAATCTGCATCAAATAGGAAAATGTTCTATTATTAAATGTGTCTTTCTTCTTTCCCCACCCCCAAAAGAGTCCACAGTATAAAAACGCATAAAACCAAACATGGGTGGCATGCAGCATCAACATGAAACTGGAATACCAAAATTTAAGTACAGACTACAGTAGCATAAAACATTTTAACTGACACCAAACAGAAACACTCATGTTTTTAATGGAACTGCATCATACATGAATTCATTCATTCATGTGGCCATATCACTGGTTAGTACTAATTCAACCAAGAGGAGTTATTTTATCAAGTACATCTAGTAGCAGATTAGAATTATTGGACAAGATAAAGTTTCCACAAACAGACACTTCCTGGCTAGTGGTAAAGAAAGCTAACAGAATGACTTATCAATATTTGAGATTATATGAGTTTCCACCACAAAATGCATACAAAATAACAGAATTGAAGAAAATCAGTGAAATCAATTTGAGTTGATTTCGTAAATAATTCAATTGATGGGACTGGACTAGGTCCAATAACCAAACATTGTACAGACCAAGTACATCAGTCAGAAACTCTGTGCTGGTCATTATATGTACTGGTAGAATTCTTTCGCAAATGCATTGATATTATTAGGTGCAAAGGCATTCAATTTCAAGACTTTATTTCAGATGCTTGGCAAATGCCAGTCTCTAGTTTGATATTTAGAGACTGGTTAGCTGAAAAAAGTTGTGTTTTTTGTTTTCATTTTCAGTTTTCAATGGGATCCACCACAAAATTTGGTTTCAGAACTTGTACTCAGTTTTCATTTTCAGTATCCAAAAAGATGGATTTGAATACAAAAAATGAAAACACCTTTTCATAGTTTTCATTTTCATAGAAAATAAATACAGTGGCAAATTCGTAAATATTGTGAAAATACAAAGGGCCCCGCCTAATTGAAGTGAGTCTGTATAAATGAAAAAAGTAACTTTTTAAAAAAAATAGAAAACAGTGTCAAACCTGTGTATGATGTATTTTATACCCAAATTATGTATTCAAAACAATTTACCAAACACCCTCAAATGTGAAAATGAGTCCTTTCTATATTCAATTTCAGGATTTGAACACAGGAAAGAGAAAATGAAAAGTGAATACACCACTTTTTGGAACCAAACAGGGCTTTGAGACTGACATTTGCCAAGCATTTCATGATACAAACAACTTACCTTGTCAAAATAAGTAGCAGGGGGAGGTATCACACCTCCTGCCCCCATGACAGGCTCAGCAATGAATGCAGCAATCTGAAATGAGCACCTATATAAGGTCAGCAACCCAAAAATAATCCTCTTATGGAAGCAGAATCATTCCCCAAACAAGTTGGATGATGTTAGAATAAATTACCGTCTCTGGTCCTTTGAGGATAAGATTCTCCAAATTAATGGCTAATCTGGTTGAGAACTCTTCCTCCGTTTCACCTGGAATATGAAAGTTTAATAATAACCAAAAAAAGCTAAGAAAATATTTTGGGCATCAGACCAGCAAGATGACAACCTGGAAGATGAAAGCGCCAGTAATGAGGGCAGTCAGTATGCAATACAAATGGAGCTGGCAGATCAAATTTTTGATGCAATGCTGGAAGGCTGCAATAAAACCAGTTAAAAGGCGATAGGATTCACGTCAAAAAAAAAGAAAAAAAAAAGAAGAAGAAGCTTATAGACTAGGCCTACCCAGAAAGACTAGCTGATATCAAAGTTGAACCATGGTACCTGTCAGAAAGAATGAAAGAATAAGCTACTTGAAGCACAATGTCAAGAAATCTAAAGAGAAACATTGAGTGTTGAATATACGATTTTGATCGAGCAATAAATTTCTTTTTAGCTGGTCTTCCAAGAGCGTTATTATAAATACCAAACCAGCTTCACCTACAAGAAAAATAATTCAAGACGTCACGAAGACATTATTCCTTGAATTTTAACACCAAGTGCATGAACATGATATTGGCATAAGATCCAAAATGAGTACTTATCTCATAAACATTCACCAGAAAGATGTTCTCAATTTACTTAGGATTCTCAGAATTGCTTATATAGAGAGTGTCTGGGACACTGAGTGGTCTTTTAGGTTTAGGTGTCTATAATTTTATTCTTTTGGTTATTTGTTTAATATCCACTTGTTGTCATCTAACTGAGAACTATAATTTCTATATCAAGTAACCTGTTAGTTCCTAATATAATATATTATCTTTCTTTCCCTTATTGTAACTTGTAATTAATGATTAACTTATTTATGTAAAGAACTATAGCTCATATGCATCAATGACAAGTCTGAAAACTGTATCTATACGATTAAAGAATTTATAAAATTGAGTTGGTTGCTTCCCAACTCTATTATGGAATAACATTTTTTTTTTATTGAAAATGAAGGGTGAAAAAATAGGCTCAACACGAAATATTTTGAATTTAAGATGGAGGCTATTTATCTGATTTCTCTCCCATAACTCCATGTCTCAAGGGCTAGTAAGTTGAAAATGGACCATGTGATCATATGAACTTTTAAAAAATCAAGAATATTGTTAAATCAAAATGCTTCCATAAACAAAGCAAACCTGAGTATCATTGGCTTCTGATCCACTATTTACAAAGAAGGCTTTGTGAGTTTCTAGAAGTTCCTCTGCTAGATCCTGTAAAAAAAAAAAAAAAATTGAATATTTGAATATCAATAAATCCTGTATAAGTCATATAGCAGAAAATGGCTAATTCGTAAGCACAAAGTGAGGCAAGATGTTCTAGATAATTAAATATGATGTTACAGAAATTTAACAGCAGCTAGAAATTTAAGAAAATATGCATGTACCAGGGAAGGTTTTGTAGTATGATTCCAAAAGGAATGGTAAAACGGCAACTTATTCAACTGTTCAGTTGCAGCAGCAACAAGTCGAGGTTCATTTCCCCCTGCAAAACTTCAATTTTAGATAACTGTAAACAAAAATTTGAATCAAAGTAGTTTCTTATATAAACACTTGGATGGAATTAGGTACGAATGAGGGGTGACAGTATGTCTTGATGTAAGAAGCAAAATGGTTATGGGCATGGGATATTTATCACATATATCCAATTGCCAGTGTGAGACCTGGGCTTTTTCATTTTCAAGAGGACGTTGGGGAGGAGCATCATGAAATAGGAGCAAAATGAGGAAAAACCATATTACTATTTTACAAAAAAAAAAATAGAAAAAGACAATAATATTACACAGTCCTAAACAAATAAAGCAATTTTAGAATTAGTATTTGTTGGATGAACTTTATGTTTACTCAATTGTATACAAAAATAACTGCTTAAAATTTATTCTTAGTAAAAATCTTTTCCTTTCTTTCATTTTCCTTTTTTTTACTCAAACTTTGAAGAATAATTTTCAGGCCATGATATGGGCAGAAATGTCTTTATCTACCTAAAACTTAAGTGAGGTCAGCAAAGTCATTACTTAATAGCAACAATAGAGAGTGTCTTATGGTATGAAACTAGCATAAGTTAATTCCTAACTATAAGCAGGGTGAGCAAGGAAGACGTGGAGTGAGGGCACTCAACTACTATGCTTACCTGGAGGGAGGAGGGAAGCCCTCTCCGCACACCCCACCCCCGCAAAAAAAAAATAAAAAATAAAAATAAAAACCACAAAAAATAAATAAGGAAAACGTAATGTTTTGCACTGCATTTTTCTAAACTTAACTCAAAACTAATCAACTCAACCTTAATCCCAAATTAATTTTGGTAGACTCTACAGATCCTCATCATCTACTAATAATGATATACCAAAAGCATTTTTTTTCTCCCATTCTATCATATCCCAAATCATTATCCTTTTTCCTTTTACACCCCCTTATTTTAGACCCCTTTCTCTAGCATTTATCACTCCAACTTGAATTAAATCATTTTGTCTCCCTAACACACTAGCTGGTCTTTATTGCATATATCCAAACCATTTTTTATTTTCCATTGATAAATTACAAAATCACCTATTATGCAACTCTTTCCTATCATATCCATCTTGGGATTCCCACTCATCCATCTAAATACTCAATTTGACTAAGTTCATTTTATATATACGTTGCTTCTTAAAAGCCCAAAATTCCATCCCCTCAACTTAATCAATATTTTATGATCATATAATAGCCCCAATGCACTTCACCACTTCATGCACCTTGCTACTACTTTGTTACATCATTACAATGAATAATCTTGTTCAACATACTCTGTAGCACAAAAATTTCACTTCTACTTATGTAGATCTAAACATTTCAGCAATTTACCTATATTTCCTTAACTTTGTCATGAAATGGGAATATATGAATGAACTGTCAAAGCAGCACTGTTAAACACATTTTTGGTTTTTATTATGACTCTATCACTTTTTCAATATTAAAACCATTGCAACATCTTAAAAACCATATGAAAATGCCTTCAACACATGCAATTGGGGGAAGAGGGAGAAACAATGACTGGAAACATATTGTGTTTACCTAATGTAGTGCACCACAGACCAGCATGAGAATCAAGATATTTTTTCCCATTGATGTCATAAACATAGCAACCCTGACACCGCCAATCAAGCTGATCATATAGATGAGGAATAACACGTGTGTATATAAATATTTTATGTGCATGCCTAGAATTAGGTGTCTCAACTCTTTTTACACATCAGACTTTTCTTCATTGTTAAACAGAAAAAATAATATTAGAAAGTGCCAAAATAGGGGCACAACCCATGTACACAAGAAGTATACAAGAAGTATACAGAAGGAAACAAACAAAACAAGGAAGAAAAAAAAATGAAGAGGAATACAAATCAATTCCTGAAGTTTTAAACATCAAAACAAACTTTTAGGGAAGGATAACAAAAAACCCTTTTATACAATTTTTTAACAGATTCAGTTTAACCTTTTGCCAATACACCTCTTTCCCTGCTAAAGCCCTAATGATTCTCTCCAACCGAAATCCCCAAGTAATACGAGACAAAGAATGCTTTCCACCCTAACCACCCCCCCTCCTTTTTCCCCTTCTTTCTTTCCCAATTTTTGACCCCGAGAAAGTAACAATTAACAACTGAAATGGACATGACCAACTCACTTCAAACAGTGAAAAGACTAACCACCAAAATGCAGGAGCAACAGATTAACTGTGAAGCAAATGTTTCACTGATTACTTGGTCCTTTTTCCTTAATCATGAAGTTCAAATTAAGAACAGAGTACTTATTAATAGCTTTGGCAAATAGTTGACAATACCTCGGACCTTTCTATAACCAAAGGATGCAAATCCGTAGACTGCCACCCAGCTGTGAAAGGTGCAAGCATATCATGCCCCTTAAACCTGAGATAGTTAAGATATCTTAGTACCTAAATACAATGTATGCATGCACATATAAACAATGACTACTCTGCAAACACATTGAAGAAGTAAATGTAGAAGTTCATGTACAAAATTGCACATTGAGAGAGAGAGAGAGAGAGAGATTTATAAATACAAGTTATTAACACACAAACACCATATACCCCTGATTATTTTTCAAATCACTAGTTGAATCTTCCTTTTGCAAAGATACCCCTGTAGTACTTAATCTGGCCAGTATGGGGACCCGAAGTAGAGGCTCCTGCAAACTTGTTGAAGCAGTGACATGTTTTACATATGAATCAAGCTGTAAATAAAGAAGAAATAAATATCATTAGAGTAGAGAAAGAATGGATGGTGTTAGCAGCTAGGCATAAGAACTACACAGGACATTCAGGTGACATCCCATGGATGAAGCTTTTTTACTTAAGTAGAGAAGGTAGACAACATCACATATAATAATGCAACACAAATCAGATAAAGAAATGTTCTAGTACTATAACTGACAATGCACCACAAGTGAGATAATGGCACACAGTATTCTCAATGACCTTTTCAAACGCATAGTATTCAGCTTCAAAATTTATCTAATAACTATTAACTAAAGATGGCGGAAAACATCACATAGGATAATGCAAAGAAAACTCAGTAACATATTTCATTGTAGCAAATTGTTACTGCACCACCCAGTGTGATAATGGTGTAAATGAACTTCGAGGGTCCCATTAAAATTGGTAATTGTAAGGTTGAATTTATTCAACCATCTAATTGGCTTTATTTCGTGCCAAATTTGCTTGTATTTCAGCATTTAGTAACCCTGTATTTAGGTGGGTTTGATGTAGGGGTAGTGAGTGAGATAGAGTGAAGTTTGCTCAAGAATGTGCAAGAAAACAGAGACTCGCGGCTTGGCCTCGCGGCTGCAAGCCGCCAGACGCAGCACACGTGCCAAGCATGCTGGAAGGTGAACAGTCATGCAAGCTGGAGCACTACAGGACAAAACAGGACAACTGGCCATACGGTTATCTCGCGACTGGATCTCGCGACTTAGTCAAGCCGCGAGGTCAAGCCGCAAGCCACCCGTGTTTTGTAAAACCTGACGTTTCACATTCCTCTCCCACTCCAGTATAAATACCCCTTTTACCCACGATTGTAAGAGAGCTTCTAGAGAGAATTTTAAGAGAGAAACCCTAAAGAAAAACAAGATTGATTCACCCACAATCTATACATTAGAGTCTCTTCAAATTCCTCAACTCTCTTCCTCTCCATTGTCAAATCCTTGAGAGGCATTATACCAAACCTGGTTCTCACCATCATCATCACTGTGAGACAGCTGTTTGGATTTCTGGGAAGCAGTTAGGAAGGAACCAATCTTCATTGGTTGATGCTACGGTCTAGTAGCGAAATCTGGGAAGCTAGAAAAGAAAAAGGTTCGGCGCAACCTCGTTGGAGCAAGAAGCTTGGAGGGCTTAGGTGCACTGGGTAGATTAGGCTTGGAGGGTCTTTTGCTGTCCATGTATCCCAACTGTATTTTCTAGTGGATTGTTTACCGCTTGGAGGGCGGCGGAGAGGTTTTACGCTGAGGGCTTCGGTTTCCTCTTCGATAACACATCGCGTGTTGTCTTTGTGTTTGCATCTTCCTTTCTCTATCTTTGCCTTTTTATTATCTGCTGTGGATTGTGTTTTAATTTGGCTTAGATAGTTTTTACCAATTCCATATTATAGCTTATGTTAAGTTTCTGCACACTTGTTGTTTGACATAATGCTTGAATTGGTTAAGTTGTAATTTGGGGGTCTAAATGTTCAAGGGTGTTTATACATGTATTTGAACTTTCAATTGATATCAGAGCGGGTACACTGTTATTGGTTTCATTACCATTGTGTGATCCTTGACTCCCTTTTGAGATGGATCGGTTTCAATCCCTAAATGCACCTCTATATTTTGATGGTAGTAATTATGCTTTTTGGAAGGTTCGCATGAGAGCTTTTATGTGTTCTATTGATGAATCTGTTTGGGATGCTGTTGAGATTGGTTGGACCAGACCTGAGGCAGCCAAATCCACTTGGGATAAGGCAGCACTTGCTGCATCTAATGCTAACAGTAAAGCACTCAATGCTATTTTCTGTGGTGTGTCTCCAGATGAATTTCACAGGATTTCTCATATTACCGTTGTCAAAGAAACATGGGAGATTTTGGAAACCACCTATGAAGGCACGAAGAAAGTGAAAGACACCAAGTTGCAAATGCTGACCACTCGGTTTGAGGAGCTCAAAATGAGTGAGGATGAGTCTTTTGACTCTTTCTATGGGAAGCTAAATGAGATAGTTGTCAGCAAGTTCAACTTGGGGGAGAAAACGGAGGATTCAAAAATTGTAAGGAAGATCCTTCGATCATTGCCGGAAAGTTTTCGTGCTAAAGTAACGGCGATTGAAGAGAGCAAAGACCTTGATGACATCAAAATCCAGGAGCTGGTTGGTTCTCTTCAGACTTATGAGATGTCGCTGCCCAATCAACGGAAGAGTAAATCTCTTGCTCTTAAGACCATTAGTGAGAAGGTGGAAGATCAAGACTCATCGGGAGAAGATGTGGTTGACAAAGATGTTGCATACCTTGTCAAAAATTTTAGAAAGTTCTTGAAATTAAAAAATAATGGCAAATTTGATGATAAAAGAAAATTCCAAAGTTCTGGAAGGGAGAAAAGGGAATTCAAAAAGAAAGATGGAAAAGAATCCTAACCTACACAAGGTGTCACTTGCTTCAAATGTAACGGGTATGGACACTTTAAGAAGGAATGTCCGAATTATTTGAAATCGAAAGGCAAAGTGTATGCCACGACATTGAGTGACTCGGATTCATCAGACTCAGAATCTGAAGAAAGCTGTGATGGAGAGGGGAACTATTCAGCTTTTATCACTATTGCTCATGTTGAGTCTTCAGATGAGTTGAATCTGCTTGTACGAGACCTTGGAGAACATAGTGATGATGAATCACTAGGAATTGTTGAAGAATCAGATGCTGAAGAAGATGAAAGCACAGCAAATCTTCAAGAGAATTATAACTCACTCTTGGAGAAGTCGGGTGAGTACACAAGGGTGGCCAAGGTTGCTGTGAGAAAAATGAAGAAGGCAAAGGATGACTACAAAAGTCTCCTAATCCGATATAAGGAGGCCAAATGTGAGATAGAAACACTGAATGGTGAGCTGTCCGAAACTTACACAAAAGTGAGATTTCTTCAGCATGAGGTTATGCAAGAAAATGCTAAAATAGAGAGGGTCACTACCGAGAAGCTAGATGATGTTATTTCATCTCAAAAGAGCTTTTCAGACAAATCCAGATTGGGATATACCGGAGGAAGTAACTCATCTGGAAATGTCACTAAAGAAGTGAAGTTTGTAAAGACCAAAGATCCAGTTGTAGTTGACCTTAATGAAGAGAAGCTCAAGATGGAGGAGAAGAAGAATGTGGTGAACCAACGGTTGTTGAATCCCCCTAATCAATCTGTGGGCAGGTCTGAATCTCGTGCCAAGTCACGCCCACGATCACAAAGAGGTCCTAGAGCAACTTATGTGTGTCATTATTGTGGACTTCAAGAGCATACTCGACCAAATTGCCAAAAGCTGAGAGCAAAGAATAGTGCGACTCCTCAAAGGTCAGGAGGACCTAGAAATGATAGAAGAAATTGGGCAGGTGATCAATCTAGAGATCAGAATGGTGATCCCGGAATGATGAACGTGATGAAGATGATTGGTGCATTCACCAACTGCTTGGAAAGCTTCTCACGAAGGTTTGAAAGCCCTAACTCCCGTACCCAATCCTATAAGGAAATCACCCCAAACGCAAGTGACGTGTGGGTGAAAAATGGTACTCATGCATAAGCATTACAACATGTCCATGCATTTATACTTCCTATGCTTTGTGACGATGTTTGTTTGTTTGTTTGTTTGCTTGCTGTTTTTGCTGTTGGTTGTCTGCTTGTCTACTTGTGCATATTTTTAATTTTGTTTTATCAATCTTTTTGCTTCTAGTGTCAAAAATCCAAAAATCACATAAAAAATTAGAAAATCAAAAAGCTTGATTGACTTTGTTGAGCTTTTGTCTCAAAACTTGTTTCGCCTTGTACCTTTGTGCTAATGGCTTTGTGCATTTTCGAGCATTACTTGTTTCTGTGCACTCATATCACTGTGGGAAAAATCTTGAAATCTATGTGATTGTTGTAAATAGATCTTCAAACTTGTCATGAATGATTAGTGAATAGTTATGTTGATCTTGAGAAATGGATAGACTTGTGTCTATATATCTTCTCACTATTTATTTTTGTTTTTGCTAAAAAGAGCTCACCAAATGTAAATCTCCAAATGAAAAGAGATATTGAGTTGCAAAAGCCTGTCGCACATTCTAGTATTCGACTAGGAAAAAGGGTAAGCGACTTTATATTAAAGAAAATGTTTATTCAAAAAGCTAAAGGCTTGTTCATTAAAGTGAAATATCAAATATCACTCTCACAATGAGAGGTGATTGCCTCAAAAGATCAAAAAGATCAAATGTTATGATTAAAAGTGGAGTCAAATGTAAAGCTCCAAGTTATGTTATCTGGTTTTGTGGGAGGTCATATATACATATTTCTATAATTGAGATGGGTCACATGATCTAGTGCTAATTGTGTATGTCTTGATTGAATTGATCATTGAACCTTCACATTAGACTAAGAACTATCTCATTGTTGATATCCACACACAACACACAAGTTTATGTTCAATAAATGCCATATTCATTTGTGTGATTGTACTTGATGAAATGTGTTTTCACATGCTCAATCTTTGTTAATTCAAGCACAAAAAGATTTTTGAGTGTTTTAGGTGTTTTTGGAAAGTATTTTGTTTGAAAAATCTGAAAATTTCAAAAATCCAGTTTTGCCCTGTTTTGGCGGCTCAGTCACGGGTATGTCAAGTCGCGAGCCTCAGTCGCGTCTTCGCGGGTCATTTTTGGCGACTTGTTCACGAGTGGAAGGTCCAATCGCGAGGGTTACTCAGAGATTTTCGCGGCTCAGCTCGCGACTCACTCGCGGGTAGACCTTCCAGTCGCGAAAAACACTTAGAAAATTTTTAAAAAAAATTTTTGTCCTGAGTGTTTTGGCGGCTTGAACTGGCGACTTTGTGGCGACTCAATCAAGTCGCGAAAAACGCGTGTTTGGCAAAAATAGGGGCAGTTTTTAAATCTTTTTCAGTTTTCCCTCGAACATTTGTGACTGTTCATCTTCTTTCTCTAAACTATCTCCTTCCCAAACACTCCGTGCTCCCATTTCCAATCTCCATTGTTGCGTATTTTCTGCTCAAATTCTTCAAGTTACAGGTATGGGTTTTCAATCTTGAACTCATTTCTACTTGATTTTGTGTTTTTCCCCTTGATTTTTCGCATTTATTTATGTTTTAGAGATGGGTTTGTGTTTCGGCTATTGCTCTATGTTCATGCTTAGCTTGCGGATGCTGTTGCTAGAGTTTGATATGATCTTAGTTGTTTCTTTTTTGGTCTTCATCCTGTGCTTAGCTAAGTGTTTCTTTTATTTTATCTGAACTTGAGCTGTTGAGTTGTTTCAAAATGTTCCGTTTGAGGATGTGAGTTTTACTGTGTTGAATGTGCATGTTCTATTGTGTAAATCTATTGGGAGCATCTGTTAGTTTCACAATGCTGATTATGAGTCATATCATTTTTCTATTATATGTCTCATTGACATATATCTGCATTTAGGATAGTTTCTATATCTGCTGATTTTATTCTCCCCTGCATTCTCCCTGTTGTTCTTGTGTTTCCTATTTTAGGCTTGTTTATCCATGTGGTTGATCTAAGTAGCTTATTGTTTAAGTGTTCAAGTTCATCTGTGTGGCTGAAATTTCTTTGTTAATTACATGGTACTGACTAGTTCTACACATATATTGTTCTATGCTGTTGTGGCCTCTTCTGATTGTTCACAGATGGCTCCCTCACCTCCGAAGAAGAAAACTCCTGCAAAGAAGGCTGACAAAAGATTGAAAATGGATTCTAAACTGTTTAGGTCAGTTCAACACTTTGAGAGATACAAGGATATCTTCTTGAAAGCAGGAATTATTCAAGAAAGATTTGTAGATTTGGAGGACTTAAGACAATCCTTTATCTCCAGCTGTTTTGAAGGAAGAGGATGGGAAAAGCTTCTGAGTGATCTCCCTGTAGTGTGTGAACCCCTGATTAGGGAGTTTTATTCAAATGCTGTGATAAGGGAGAATGAGTTAAGTTGCTGGGTTAGAGGTAAAGAATTCATTTTGGATGCACATGTCATTGATGATGTGCTAGGGCTTGAAGGATTAGAAGATCAGGAATTTATCAATTACAAAGTTAGGAGTGTTTCTATTGAAACAGTTCAACAAAGGATAGGTGGGCAGAGAGAAGGGAAATGTTTGAATACCACTGCCTTTCCAGTGGACATGAGGTGTCTAACAATAATCATGATGTTTAACCTCTATCCCATAAAGAAGTTGACTACAATCAACTGTGCAAGAGCAATCTTTCTGATGGATCTCAAAGAAAAGAATTTCATTGACATAAGTTCCCACATATATGACACCATTGTGGATGAAACAAGAACAACCTCTAGGCCAAAATTGATCTTTTCTAGTTTGCTAATGAGGATCTTTAGAAAGAAGGGTGTTCCAATCCCTCAAGACATCAGTCCCATGTCCACACCCTCTGCAATTAACAAGCTTACCTGCAAAAGGATAAGTGTTAGGCTTCCAGGAGAAGAAGATGAAGGTGATGAAGGAAAGGGTGTCCCAATGGAGACTGAGGCAGAGGCAGCAGGGCATGCAACAACCTCAACACCCAGGAGGAGTGGCAAAAGGACTAGAGCATCAACTTCTTCAGATACACCTCCAGATGCTTTCCAAATCATTCTGGAACGACTTGATGGGATCAGAGGAGTCCAGACTGAGCACTCTGAGAGGATGAGAGCCATGCAGGACCAGATTGATGTTTTGTCTACAAAACTTGACAGCTTCACCACCCAGCATGGACAGTGACCCTTTGGCCATTCCGGTCAAAAAGGGGGAGATGTTTCTTTCTGTTGTTGATGACATTGATGATGAGAAGCAGAAAAGCAGCTCTTAAGGGGGAGTAATGTGTTGAGGGGGAGTTGTCAAAGTTGTCAAAATCAGAGAATTTTCTTTATATGCTTATGTTTTGGGTATTTGATGTTTATATGGTTTAGATACACTGTGGTTTTGGTGTATATTTGTTTCTAACTCATAACCTATACTCTTGGTTTAATCTTTTATATATTTTGATGATGTTATTCAGAATGTTTTGTGTTTGTACCCATGTGCTTTTGTAAGCTTTTAGGGTTAATGTTTTATGCATAGGTTTGTAGGCTTTATGGTATGTGCCTTGGTTAATGCAGCCTTTATGCTATGTTGAAATCAGTACTTTAATCTAAATGTCTTGCATTTTGATTTATGTACTGTCACTCTTGTGCCCTTGTAGGATTGTTCCTAGATGCATATACCCTGTGTATTATGCATTGGTTGAGTGTTGATCATACAAGTATCTTGCCTTGTGCTTGTTAACTTGTATGTCCTTGTGTTCATTCCAAGTGTGAATGAGCACTGTGATCACTACCTTGTGGTGTTCACTTGGTTGATCAAGCCATGGTTTGTGTCTTAACTCTTTTTGCTTGATCACATATTGCCTGTTTCATATGCATTTTATGATTTTCTGCTTACAATGATCATGGTGTATTGTTGTGTTTCAGGAGTATTATGTTCATATGATTCAAGTGCTTCACAGCTTCTAGAGTTAGGTGTGAGTGAGTTTTGTTCAACTGTTCCCAACTCACATGTTAAGTATAGAGTCTGTTTTAGGGTTTTGTCACGGAATAGCCAAAGGGGGAGATTGTAAGGTTGAATTTATTCAACCATCTAATTGGCTTTATTCCATGCCAAATTTGCTTGTATTTCAGCATTTAGTAACCCTGTATTTAGGTGGGTTTGATGTAAGGGTAGTGAGTGAGATAGAGTGAAGTTTGCTCAAGAGTGTGCAAGAAAACAGAGACTCGCGGCTTGGCCTCGCGGGTGACTTACGGCTGCAAGCCGCCAGACGCAGCACACGTGCCAAGCATGCTGGAAGGTGAACAGTCATGCAAGCTGGAGCACTACAGGACAAAACAGGACAACTGGCCATACGGTTATCTCGCGACTGGATCTTGCGACTTAGTCAAGCCGCGATGTCAAGCTGCGAGCCACCCCTGTTTTGTAAAACCTGACGTTTCACATTCCTCTCCCACTCCAATATAAATACCCCTTTTACCCACGATTGTAAGAGAGTTTCTAGAGAGAATTTTGAGAGAGAAACCCTAAAGAAAAACAAGATTGATTCACCCACAATCTATACATTAGAGTCTCTTCAAATTCCTCAGCTCTCTTCCTCTCCATTGTCAAATCCTTGAGAGGCATTATACCAAACCTGGTTCTCACCATCATCATCACTGTGAGACAGCTGTTTGGATTTCTGGGAAGCAGTTAGGAAGGAACCAATCTTCATTGGTTGATGCTACGGTCTAGTAGCGGAATCCGGGAAGCTAGAAAAGAAAAAGGTTCGGCGCAACCTCGTTGGAGCAAGAATCTTGGAGGGCTTAGGTGCACTGGGTAGATTAGGCTTGGAGGGTCTTTTCCTGTCCATGTATCCCAACTGTATTTTCTAGTGGATTGTTTACCGCTTGGAGGGCGGCGGAGAGGTTTTACGCTGAGGGCTTCGGTTTCCTCTTTGATAACACATCGCATGTTGTCTTTGTGTTTGCATCTTCCTTTCTCTCTATCTTTGCCTTTTTATTATCTACTGTGGATTGTGTTTTAATTTGGCTTAGATAGTTTTTACCAATTTCATATTATAGTTTATGTTAAGTTTCCGCACACTTGTTGTTTGACATAATGCTTGAATTGGTTAAGTTGTAATTTGGGGGTCTAAACGTTCAAGGGTGTTTATACACGTATTTGAACTTTCAGTAATATTCACCTACTGTGAGCACCGGCGCCCATGTGACGGGTATTTTTTGGTTACATATGTATCCTTTTATGAATTTATTTACAAATGTATCCTTAATATTCATGAACATTATTCCAAAAGAGTCGTCTGGCTGGGTATTGTTTGTTTAAAATCAAAATGAATGGATAATTTCATGGTTGTATTTTCTACAGCCATAGTTGTTCCTTCGGGTTTTTCCTTGTTTCTCATGCAACCATATATAATTGCTCTTGCTTAGTTACCTCAAATTCTGACAATGAGGAATAACTACTTCATGGAAACTTTTAGACTCTCTGAAGCGCAAGTGAGATGCAATGCCTCTGCATCTGTATTTATATACTATTTCTGAAGATAGAATAAAAGCTAATGCAATAGTATTACCTAACATATACTTAGAACATGTGTTACTGTTGAAACTTATACAGTGTTAGCATTTAAGCTCCCTTCCTTCTTCTTCTTTTTTTTTTTTTTTTTTTTTTTTTTTTTTTTTTTTTTTTTAACCAAATCATGAAGAGATAACTAGAAAAACATATTCTCAAAATGAACGTCAAGATATAATCTCCTCACAAGCCATAAGAAAAGAATGTGATGCATTAATACTGATCCTAGCCAGTTGATTGATGAAGAATAACAATATAATACCATGGTAAAGCTCAATCAAATTCAAACCTATAGATTTTCATTAAAATTCTTTAGTTAATTTTGAGGCTGTGAATTGAAATCAATTTAAAAAGTTTACTGTTTCGATTTTTTTTTTAATGGATTTATCTGAAAACATCTTAAATTACAGGAAAATTATATAATTTACTGAAGCCTTTTTGTACCCGGTTACAATTTTTATTTTTTTTAAAAAGGAATGAAAAGAAAGAAACAATAATTTTTTTATATATTATTATCTAAGGGAGAACTTAATAATTTAGAAATAGGGGTTAGGAATATATTTACTCTGGATTAGAAACCCTAGTGTAATATCCATTTCACTTATGTATAAATCTTGGATATATAAATATAATGAGTTTAAAATTATATATATGGTCTCTAATCTTTTGCTACCATGTCAAAATGGTCTCTTCCACTAAGTGATAAATAGAAAATACTTATGTGGGTAACGGCTCAAATAAAATATTATTTGTATGCCACATAGACGGACACATATACAACACGTCAGCATTAAATTAAAAAACAAAGAACTTGATAACTCAAAACTCACTCATGTGCAAGCAAGGGAGATTTGGGATCCAAATCCTAATTAGTCAATTCTCATTCATTTAAAGGCACCTCCTCAAATTCCTCCAAAGAGAACGGTGACGGATGAGACTCAAATGAGTGAAGACCGGTGGTGAGGACCAGCGGGTGTATGGGAGTTGGTGTAGGGATTAAAAGATTAAGGAGTCGGAGGTGTATTCAAAGCATTTGGAGTTGGCGTAGGATCAGATAGCATTGGGGAAGTTGCGTTATGCAGGAGGCTGTTGAAGGATAAATTTGGCTTTAATGTACATTGCAGACTTTCTAGGTTTAAAAGGTTTTACTTTTTTATCACAAAATTTTCTTGGTGATTAATCACTGGTTGATAATATAATAAGTAATTGAGTTTTGGGTTTTATATATCCTTAAAATTGAATTTAATAGATTAATTTTTTAACAATAGTTTCTGAAATATGATAGTTTGTTCGAATTGTTTGGATATAGTTTGCCCAATACATTTTTCATCCCATAGGTTGTCTTTGCTTTCATACATTGGTTAGACTCATTGAATTCTTATGGGGCAAATTACAACTTATTCACCTGTAATTTAGTCGAAATTTAAAATGCTTAACTGTGGTTTGAAATTTAACACTTTTCCCACCTATGGTTAGCTCAGCTAGAGTTCTGTAACTCACTTTAGTTTAAAACATGATTAAATGTGTAATTTTACTTAACTTTTATGTCTCTCTCCTCCAAAAACACAAAAAACATAAAAATACAAGATCAAATTAAATCAAAAATAATTCAACGGAACACTTGCAACATGAGATTTAAAACCATAAGTAGGCAACTTAAATTTTGGTCAAACCTTAAGTGGGTAGAATGTCAACTTTCAAACCATAGGTAGGCAACTTAAATTTCAACTAAATCATAAGTAGGCAAGTTATAATTTGTTCATTCATATGTTTGTCTAATGAGTAATGACCACGTCAAGTTCAACGACTCCACCAACGAGAAGGACAATTAGAAGGTGCATTGACTTCATGGATAGAATCATGAAGGTCATTGCCGGCAAACTTTGGGGCTCACCCTTTCTCTCTCAACTAAAACATGAAGTTGGTTTAGGGCATGTGGGTCCTAAATGGACCGATCGGGATTTTGATGATTTAGGGATTTTGATTTGATCCCAAGAACTTGAGGTCTTCATTTAGTATATGAGTTCTTTTCCTTTTTCCTTTTTGTTTTTTGGTTTCTTTTTTTTTTTTTTTAAGTTTAATCCTATTCAGCATTGCACGTGCCATCTATGTTGGCAAAAAAAACTGTTTTTTATTTGGAGCATCAACCACTTGCAAACACCTCATTTTTTCCTCTTACAACTTGAGCCCCATTCCCCAATGACGATATTACTAGAAGGTCCACGACTAGTCTAAGGCCCAATTATAGAAAGTTTTTAACTTAGAAAATGTTTTGGTGAAGGAAAAACTTGTAGGAACCTAAGTTTGTGCACGCATGTTTAAAGCATGCATACGCATACTTTGACCATGTGCTCACACCTTCAAGTATGCACGTGTGTGTAGGAATACAAATGCCCTATAGGGAAAGCTTTTATTATAAAATCATGCAAAACTAATCTCACATTGGCTAGGAAGAGCCCTGCATCCCTCTCGGATCACTATAAAAAGCCTCAAATGCTCTTTTCCCAAAACACCAAATTCACTAGGAAATAGTGAATCAAGTAGAGAGTTTTTAGGACAAAGTTTAACTATGAAATTGGTTACTTAATATCATTAACATTACTACATATTTTGAAAATCTAACCATTGAATTACATGTTCTTTACGCTTTTAATATACTTATCAAATTTTGTGCTAATTGGATATTATTTACTATATGATTTATGAAATTATATTTTATGCATAATTTTAAACTACAAAAACTTGCAATTTAAATAATTCATTAATAACATAGTTATTAATCTTTACTTTTTTCGAAATTTTGCAAGTATGAAAGATATAAGAAAAAAAATATAGTTGTCTTTGACCATTAAACATGGTTGACTTTTATCTAACCATACCTATCCTACTCGCTTTTTTGCATTGATTTTAATTTTAAGGTCAATTTTTCCATATAAGCCTCCTAAGTCATTGAAATTGGCTCATTTCTCATTCATTTTAGGTCCAATCTACATAAAATTCGCCAATTCACTCACAAGGACTTCATTATAACGTGGCCTTCATTGATATTCCTCAGGCCATTGGTGTAGCTATTCTTAAGCCATATTAGTTCTCCTTGGTCGCTGATGCATCTATTCTCAGGACCTCGTAGCTAGCCATCTTCCGACATTTATTTGTAATCTTCATCCCGGTTAGCATGGTTCTTTCTCCTTTTTATCCGGTCCAATCGTCTAAGGCATCTTTGAATGATTTTCACCGTACCAGCTTATATTCCAAACTTAAGGTATCATTAAACTTGTACAGTGATATTAAGGGGAAGTATTAAAGATATTGTTTGTCATGTTTTTTATGTAAAATGGTTTATGTTGGATATTTTTATAAAAAATATTTTATTTAATTTAATACTCATTTATGTGTATCAATTATCTCTTAATGTCAGATACGTTGATTGCTAAATTTGAAAATTCAAATATAATTCAAAATTTGAATAGTTTTTGTCAATGGTTTTAATCAGAAAATTTATGAACATTAACGTGATATTAATACCACAATTGCCAGCATATTTGGTTTTATTACAAATATATACTTTCTATTCTAAACGTTTTGTATTCAAACGTTCTTAATTGAATAAGATATAATAAAGTCATATATGGAAGAATTTCAGCACTTAAATGTACAGCTATTGCTGAATTATTTTATGTTACCATATACAAACAAGTGTTTACTATTTGGTTTAAGGAAAGTCAAAAAACAAATGACAACATTTATGCATATTTGAAAATTGTATTACACGGTTGGCTTTTAGTCTTTAGCCACTTTATGAGAGACATTAAATGCATGGATCATGATTCTTTCTTTTCTTATTCTCAACATACAAAAGGCTGGCAAAGACTTGATATCCGGTCTATATAATATTATATATAAATATATTAAGAAAGCCATTGATTATATTATTAATTTCAATAACTTTATGACCATTTAATGGATATCAAACCCTTTTGATTCTTTGGCTAAAGATAAGTTATAAGTCCGGCTATCTATATGTATGGAATAGAAAAAAGAAAGTTAAAAATACACATATTTTTTAATTTTGAATTAGAAAGCTGCAGACTTTTCAAAAAACAATTTTTTGTCTTAAACACTTACCATCTATTGCTTCTTACTACTCACAAAATATTCTATCTTTTACAAAATTTTCTGGGAAAAGAAAGTACTATAGAGAGCTTATATCCTACGAGCAGTGTAGGCTTGCAAGGATAATCAGCAAAGGTGGCTGGGCTGTTGTATCCTGGGGACAACGTGCAGAAACTATTTGTCTAACTACATCGGATATACCGTAGACGGCACAATTTGTCTCAAGATAGTGACTTGGTCCACGCCTCATCTCTGCCACCTCTTTTTGGTAAATCAAATTGTGTAATTTCCAAGGAAAATTCAGGTATTATCTCTCCTTTATTTCCAACAATTTGAGACAAATCGTTATGGAGAACACAAAATCATCCTTGGAAAATGGTAATGTTATGTCTAATTCCTCTGGAGCGGGTGATCTTAATAAGCCATTCCGCTTCCGTGGTGTTAACTTTAAGAGGTGGAGACAAAAGACTTTATTTTATCTTACTCTCTTGAATGTGGCTTATGTGTTAACTGAGAAAAAACCAAAGAAAAAGAAATCTGAACAATTGACTGAAGAAGAACTTTCTCAACATGAAAAAGATGTTAAGAAATGGGATAAGGATCATCTTTACTGTAGAAATTATTTACTTAATTGTCTTTCTGATGATTTGTATGATTATTATGATCAAGCTTACAAATCAGCCAAAAAGATATGGAAGGCATTGAATCAAAAATATGATACAGAGGAAGCTGGATCCAAGAAATATGCATGTCGCCGATTTTTCAAATTTCAGATGGTTGAAGGCAAGTCCGTGGTGGAACAATCCTATGAACTCCAAATGATTTCACAAGATGTTCGATCTGAAGGCATTCGAGTAGATGAACAAATGCAAGTTTTAGCCATCATTGACAAGCTGCCTGAGTCTTGGAAGGAGTTTGCCAAAGTCCTAAGACACAAGCAAAAGGAACTCTCCATTGAATCCCTTATCACCCGTTTGAGAGTGGAGGAAGAGGCAAGGAACCAAGACAAAGCTGTTGAACTCCAAGGAGCAAATGGTCCTAAGGTAAATTTCATCTCTTCAAATGAAAACATGCCAAAAGCCAATGCAAAAAATAATGACTATGTAAGGCCTAAGAAAAGGAACTTCAAATGTAGGCCAAATGGAAATCAGCCTCAACATAAGACCCACTCTAATCAAAGAAAGAACCAAGCACACCATCCTAAGCATGCTCCAAATAATGGCAGCCACTCTAATAATAGCAATTATGCATGTTTTGTATGTGGAAAGCCTGGACATTCGGCTAGAAATTGTCGCTTTCGAAAACATGGGCCTATGGCTCAAGCCAATGTCATTGAAGAGCCTCTTGTGGCTATGGTCACCGAGATTAATATTCTCGAAGGCTTAGGAGGGTGGTGGATTGATTTTGGGGCAACCAGACATGTTTGCTATGATAAAACTTGGTTCAAGACCTACACCATTTTGGATGAGAAAAAGAAAATTATGCTTGGTGATTCTCATACCATTGAAGTTGTAGGTATTGGAGAGGTGCTTCTCAAATTTACTTCTGGAAGAGAAGTCACTCTCAAAGATGTCTTTCATGTTCCTAACATTAGAAAGAATCTAGTTTCTGGTTTTTTGTTGAATAAGGCTGGTTTCAAACAAGTCTTTGAGGCTGATCAATATGTACTCTCTAAAAATGGCGTGTTTGTTGGCAAAGGCTATGCTTGTGATGACATGTTTAAACTTAATGTTGAGATGAATGAAAATTCAAGTTTTGCTTATATTGTTTCTTGTGTGAATGTTTGGCATGGTAGATTATGTCATATTAATAATAAATATATGAAAAATATGAGTGGTTTAGGTTTAATTCCTAAACTTGAAAATGAACTTGAAAAATGTGAAATTTGTAGCATGACTAAAATTACTCAAAAGCCTCATAAATCAGTTGAAAGAAATACTGAATTACTAGAACTTATCCATAGTAATATTTGTGAATTTGAAGGACATTTGACACGTGGAGGTAATCGGTATTTTATAACCTTTATAGATGATTTTTCAAAATATTCATATGTCTATCTTATGAAAAACAAAAGTGATGCTTTTGAAAAATTATCAGTTTTCTTAAAAGAAGTTGAGAATACTTTTGATAAAAAGGTTAAAAGGTTTAGAACTGATAAAGGAAAAGAATATGATACTCTTGGTCTTAATAATTATATTCAATTTCTTGGTGTTGTTCATGAGACTACTGCCCCTTATTCTCCATCTTCAAATGGAGCAGCTAAACGTAAAAATAGGATCTTATAAATTTAACTAATGCTATGCTTGTTAGTTCTGGGGCTCCTAAATATTTTTGGGATGAAGTTGTTTTAACTGTAAATTTTGTTTTGAATGGAGTACCTCATAAAAAGACTTATTTAACTCCTTTTGAATTATGGAAAAAATATAAACCAAATCTGAATTTTTTCAAAGTTTGGGGTTGCTTAGCATATGTGAGGCTACCTGATCCCAAAAGACCTAAACTTGGGGTAAAGGCTTCTACATGTGTATTTTTGGGTTATTCTTTATATAGTACAACTTATAGATTTTTTGATATTGATAATAATACAATAATTGAATCTAGAGATGCAATTTTTCATGAAAATAAATTTCCTTTTAAATATAAAAATAGTGGGGGTTTTGAACAACAAGAGAAAGTTGAATGTTCAACATCTAAGTCAAAAGATGTTAATGAATATGAGATTGAACCTAGGAGGAGTAAAAGATCTAGGATTGAAAAGGATTTTGGTCCTGAATATTATGTGTATAATTTACAAGGTGACCCTACTTCTTTAGAAGAAGCTTTATCTTCTCCTGATTCAGGTTTTTGGAAAGAAGCCATCAATGATGAGATGGATTCTATTATATCTAATAATACTTGGAAACTTGTAGATTTACCTCCAGGTTGTAAAACAATTGGATGTAAATGGGTACTTAGAAGAAAATTAAAACCTGATGGATCTATTGAAAAAATTCAAAGCAAGGCTTGTAGCTAAAGGTTTTAAACAAAAAGAAGATATTGATTTTTTCGATACTTTTTCTCCTGTTACTAAAGTTACATCTATTAGATTATTGATTGCTATAGCATCTATTCATAATTTGATGATACATCAAATGGATGTAAAGACGGCATTTCTAAATGGAGATTTAAAAGAAGAAATCTACATGGACCAACCAGAAGGTTTTACAATGCCAGGTAATGAGCACAAGGTATGTAAGTTATTAAAATCTTTATATGGTTTAAAGCAAGCACCTAAACAATGGCATGAGAAATTTGATCAATGTTTGCTTTCTAATGGTTTTAAAACAAATGAAAGTGACAAATGTATATATTATAAAACATTTGATGATACTCATGTCATAATTTGTTTATATGTTGATGATCTTCTAAGTTTTGGTCCTAATATGGATATTATAAACGCTGCCAAAATGCTTCTTAAAAATAACTTTGATATGAAAGATTTAGGAGAAGCTAATGTGATTCTTGGCATGAAAATTTCTAGAACTTCAAAAGTTATATTTGTAGATCAATCCCATTATATAGAAAAAATTTTGAAAAAATATAATTATTTTGATTGTAAACCTGCAAGTATTCCTTTTGACACTAGTGTGCATCTTTTCCCTACTAAAGATGAAAATGATATTTACAATCAAAAGGAATATGCTAGTATTATTGGTAGTCTTAGATATGCTACTGATTGTACTAGACCTGATATTGCTTATGCCGTAGGAGTTCTAGCAAGATTTACTAGCAAACCTAATTTTGAGCATTGGAATGCCATGACTCAATTAATGAGATATTTAAAAAGAACTATGCACTATGGTTTGCTATATCAAAGATATCCTGCTATTCTTGAAGGATATAGTGATGCTAGTTGGAACACCTTATCAGGTGATTCTTTGTCTACCACTGGCTATGTATTTACAATAGGTGGTGGAGCAATAAGTTGGAAATCTAAAAAACAACAGATTATTGCTAAATCCACCATAGAGGCAGAATTAATTGCCTTATCTTCAGCTAGTGAAGAAGCGGGTTGGTTACGAGATTTATTATCTGAAATTCCCATGTGGGAGAAACCTATTTCACTCGTCTTAATTCACTGTGATAGTACTGCCACTATTGGTAGAGTGCACAATAAATACTATAATGGTAAATCCAAATCTATTAGAAGAAAACACAGTACTGTGAGATCATACATAAACAATGGTACCATAAATGTTGATTATATTAGTACAAATGATAATATTGTGGATCCATTAACTAAAGCTCTAGCTAGAGAAAAGATCTGGATAGCATCGAGGGGGATGGGACTTAAGCCCAAAGAAGAATAAACTACCTATGAGGATACCCTACCTAGGGATTGGAGATCCCAAGAACTAGGTTCAAAGGGAAAAACTAATCATAGAGTAGTTTGATTAACATGCACTAAATATATGTATGAGTAATAATACTCATGTCCCTCCTCATGTTGTGCGTGCATGTATCTTGTAAAGTTATATAGGATGAGTTTTTATAAAAACTCTTAATGTGGACTATAGCTCTTATGAGTGGGATGTTAGAGTTACAAGAACATCCTTGATAGCCACACCTAAGTGAGCATGGAAGTGAGGCCGCTTCCTTTGAGAATGGGGCTAGTTCTCTAAATAGCTCATGGACGCTGGGATAAAGCACAAGGCCGTAATGTGCTGGCTTAGAAGCTCGTAGCAGAGTACTGGAATATTATGTGTGTGATGTAACGTTTTGTATCCATAGAAAAAGTTATAGTTCAAGACTTGGATCACTATTAACTTTGGAACAATGTTGCTGAAACACTAAATGAGGATTCAAGCCATTGGCACTCCCATTATGCATAATGTTCTACTTAACCCAGAAAATTTTCTTATATATATATATATATATATATTTACCTATTTATTTTTTATAAAAATAAGTGGGGGATTGTTGGATATTTTTATAAAAAATATATTATTTAATTTAATACTCATTTATGTGTATCAATTATCTCTTAATGTCAGATACGTTGATTGCTAAATTTGAAAATTCAAATATAATTCAAAATTTGAATAGTTTTTGTCAATGGTTTTAATCAGAAAATTTATGAACATTAACGTGATATTAATACCACAATTGCCAGCATATTTGGTTTTATTACAAATATATACTTTCCATTCTAAACGTTTTGTATTCAAACGTTCTTAATTGAATATGACATAATAACGTCATATATGGAAGAATTTCAGCACTTAAATGTACAGCTATTGCTGAATTATTTTATGTTACCATATACAAACAAGTGTTTACTATTTGGTTTAAGGAAAGTCAAAAAACAAATGACAATATTTATGCATATTTGAAAATTGTATTACACGGTTGGCTTTTAGTCTTCAGCCACTTTATGAGAGACATTAAATGCATGGATCATGATTCTTTCTTTTCTTATTCTCAATGTCCAAAAGGCTAGCAAAGACTTGATATCCGGTCTATATAATATTATATATAAATATATTAAGAAAGTCATTGATTATATTATTAATTTCAATTACTTTATGACCATTTAATGGATGTCAAACCCTTTTGATTCTTTGGCTAAAGATAAGTTATAAGTCCGGCTATCTATATATATGGAATAGAAAAAAAAAAAGTTAAAAATACACATTTTTTAATTTTGAATTAGAAAGCTGCAGACTTTTCAAAAAACAATTTTTTGTCTTAAACACTTACCATCTATTGCTTCTTACTACTCACAAAATATTCTATCTTTTACAAAATTTTCTAGGGAAATAAAGTACTATAGAGAGCTTATATCCTACGAGCAGTGTAGGCTCGCAAGGATAATCAGCAAAGGTGGCTAGGCTATTGTATCCTGGGGACAACGTGCAGAAACTATTTGTCTAACTACATTGGATATACCGTAGACGACATGATTTGTCTCAAGACAGTGACTTGGTCCACGCCTCATCTCTGCCACCTCTTTTTGGTAAATCAAATTGTGTAATTTCCAAGGAAAATTCAGGTATTATCTCTCCTTTATTTCCAACAGTTTAAGAGACACAAATATATTGTGAGTCCATATGTAGAGCTAGCCCCTATCTATACTCGTCCTAACTTCTTTTTAATAAAAAATGCTTAGAGCAGAGATATAGCTTCTAAGAGCTTTCTCTGTGATCATAGGTTGTAAATTTGAACCATATAACCCTTGTATTCTTATTTTCTATTGCTTCTACTCATTTTCAATCTCTACAATTGTCTCTTTGTTTTACAAAATTTAACAGTATTCACAACGTTATAATTTATAAAATACAATCTCTATTTTTTAATATTCATAGGTGTAAGGTTGAATTTCATCAACCATCTTGTTGGCTTTATTCCATGCCAAATTTGTTTGTATTTTAGTAATTAGTAACCCTGTATTTAGGTAGGAATCATGTAAGGGTAGTGAAAGAGAGAGTGTGAAGAAATACTCAAGATTGTGCAAGGATGCAGAGACTCATGGCTGGAACTTGCGGGTGACTCACGTCTGGCAAGCTGCCAAAGTTGGCACACGTGTGAAGCATACAGGGGAGCTGAAGAGTCATGCTAGCTGTTGCACTACAGGACAAAAGTCCCAAGCTAGCCAGGCTGTTAGCTCACGGCTTGAACTCGCGACTCAGCCCAGTCACGAGGCCAAGTCGCCAGACCACCCTTTTTGGGGAAAACTGACTTTTCGCATTCCTTCTCACCTTACTATATATAGACCCTTATACCCACGATATTTAGAGAGTTTCCAGAGAGAATTTTGAGAGAGAAACCCTAAAGAAAAACAAGATTGATTCATCCACAATCTTCACATAGAGACTCTTCAAATTCCTCTATTCTCTTCCTCTCCAATGTCAAATCCTTGAGAGGTACATTACCAAAACCTTTTCTCACTATACCCATATTTGTGAGAAGGCCATTTAGTGTTTGGGAAGCAGTTAAGAAGGGGCCAATTTCATATTGGTTGATACTATGGTCAAGTAGCGGAATCCGATAATCTAAAGAAGAAATAGGTTCGGCGTAACCTCGTTGGAGTAGGAGCTTGGAGGGCTTAAGTACATTGGATAGATTAAGCTTGGAGGGTCTTCTACTGTTCATGTATCCCAACTACATTCTTTAGTGGATTGTTTATCACTTGGAGGGCGGCGGAGAGGTTTTACACCGAGGGCTTCGGTTTTCTCTTCGATAACACATCGTGTGTTGTCCTTGTGTTTGCATCTCTCTTCCCTAAATATTTTCCATTTAATTTCTACTGTGGATGTGATTTTATTTGGTTTAGATTGTTTATCAATTCTGTTTTAAGCTTATGTTCATATTCCGTACATTAATTGTTTGTCATTAAGCTTGAATTGGTAATTTGTAAATTGGGGGTCTAAACGTTCAAAGTTTTTTATACACTATTTGAACTTTCAATTGGTATCAGAGTGGGAACACTTTTATTGGTTTCATTACCATAGTGTGATCCTTGACCCCATATTGAGATGGACCAATCTCAATCTCTAAATGCACCTCCATATTTTGATGGTAGTAATTATGCATTTTGGAAGGTTCGTATGAGAGCATTTTTATGTTCCATTGATGAATCTGTTTGGGATGCCGTTGATATAGGTTGGACAAGGCCTGAGGCAGCCAAATCCACATGGGATAAGGTAGCCCTCGCGACGTCTAATGCTAATAGTAAAGTACTTAACACAATTTTCTGTGGTGTGTCTCCAAATGAGTTCCACTAGATTTCTCACATGACCATTGCCAAGGAAGCATGGGAGATATTGGAGACCACGTACGAGGAAACGAAGAAAGTTAAAGATACCAAGTTGCAGATACTGACCACTCGGTTTGAGGAGCTGAGAATGAGTGAGGAGGAGTCCTTTAACTCTTTCTATAGTAAGCTAAATGAAGTTGTCATTAGCAAGTTTAACTTGGGAGAGAAAACGGAGGACTCGAAAGTTGTACGAAAAATTCTTCATTCATTACCAGAAAGCTTCCTTGCCAAAGTGACGGCTATTGAAGAGAGTAAAGACTTAGATGAAATCAAAGTCCAAGAGCTGATTGGTTCACTCCAAACGTATGAATTTTCATTACCAAATCAAAGAAAGAGTAAATCACTCTTCAGACAATAAATGAAAGGGTAGAAGGTCATGGTTCATCGGATGAAGATGTAGTAGAAAAGGATGTTACCTACCTTGGAAAGAATTTCCGCAAATTTCTAAAGTTCAAGAATAGTGAGAAATTTGGTGATAAAGGGAAATTTATGAGTTCCAGAAAGGAGAAGAAGGACTTCAAAAAGAGAGAAGGGAAGGAGTCCCAATCTACTCAAGGAGTCACTTGTTTTGAGTGTAATGGACAGGGCCATTTCAAAAATGAATGTCCTAATTACCTAAGATCGAAGGGCAAGGTGTATGCAACCACTCTCAGTGACTCAGATTCCTCCACCTCTGATTCGGAGGATAGCTGTGATGAAGAAGGGAATTTCTCAGCATTCATGATTGTTGCTCATGTCGAGTCTTCCGAGGACTTGAATTTGCTTGTAGAAGAACTTGGGGAGCATAGTGATGAGGAATTCATGGGAATTGTAGAAGAATCAGATGCTGAAGAAGATGAAAATACAACTAGTCTTAAAGAGAACTACAATTCTCTACTTGAGAAGTTAGGAGAATATGCAAGGGTGGCTAAGGCAGCTGTGAAAAAGATGAAGAAAGCTGAGGAGGACTATAAAAGTCTTCTAGTGAGATATAAGGAGGCCAATTGTGAGATAGAGACGCTAAATGGCGAGCTAACCGAAGCTTACACCAAGGTGAAATTCCTTGAGCTTGAGGAGGTTCAAGCAAATGCCAAGGTAGAGCGAGTCTCTACAAAGAAGCTTGATGATGTCCTTTCCTCTCAAAAGACCTTCTCCGACAAAACCGGATTAGGATACACCGGAGAAAGTAGTTCAGCTATGAACATCTCTAAAGAAGTGAAGTTTGTGAAGGCCAAAGAGCCGGTTGTAGTTGCCCCTATTGTTAAAAACGCAAATGTTGAGAAAAAGAAGAATGTAACTGACCAGCGGGTGTTGAACAAGCCCCGTAATCAATCTGTGGTCAGGTTTGAAGCCAGAGCAAAATCTCTTCCACGATCGCAAAGAGGTCCTAGAACGAACCATGTGTGTCATCACTGCGGACTTCAAGGGCACACCCGACCCAATTGTCATAAGTTGAGAGCCTGGAGGAATGCTAGTGATCAAAGGCCAAGAAATGACAAGAGGACTTGGGCTATTGAGCCATTAAGAGATCAAAATGGTGATCCTGGAATGATGGACGTGATGAAGATGATTGGTGCATTCACCACCTGCTTGGAAAGCTTCACTAGAAGGTTTAAAAGTCCTAACTCTTGTACCCAATCCTATATGAATATTACCCCAAACGCACGTGACATGTGGGTGATGAAGGGTACTCATGCATAAGCATTACAATATGTTCATGCATTAATATTTCCTACGTTGAGTGACTGTTGGTTTGTTTATTGATTATGTGAATTGAAAATTGTTTGTTTTTGCTTTCATTCATTTAAAATATTTTTACATTGTTGTTTTTGATCAATCTCTTTCTTCTTGTATGTCAAAAATCCAAAAACCACATAAAAAGTAGAAAATTCAAAAAGTTTGATCAACATTGCTAAGTTTTGTCTCAAAATTTGTTTTATCTTGTACCTTTGTGCAAATGGTTTTGTGCATCTACGAGCATAGCTTGTTCTCTATGCACTCATATCATTGTGGGAGAAATTTTGAAATCTATGTGACTGTTGTAAATAGATCTTCAACCTTGTCATGAATGATTAGTGAATGATTTTGTTAATCTTAAGACATGCATAGACTTGTGTCTATATATCTTCCCACTCTTTATTTTATTGTTTTTAGCTAAAAGAGCTCACCAAATGTAAATCTCTAAATGAAAAGAGATATTGAGCTACAAAAACCTGTCACACATACTAGTATTTGACTAGAAAAAAGGGAAAACGACCAAAAATTAAAAATTGTATGATGCCAAAAAGCCAAAGGCTAACTCATCAAAGTGAAACATCAAAAATTTCAGGCATCAATCTCACAATGAGATGTGTTGATTCAAAAAGATCAAATGATATGTCAAAAATGGAGCCAAATGAAAAGCTTAAGGATATTGTACTCAAGCCTATGTGGGAGGTCATATATGCATACTTCTATAATTGAGATGGGTCACATTATCTAGTGCTAGTTGTGTATGCCTTGATTGAATTGATCGTTGAAACTTCACATTAGACTAAGGACTATCTCATTTTTGATATTCACACGCAACACACATGTCTATGTTCAATGAATGCCATATTCATTCGTGTGATTGTACTTGATTAAATGTGTTTTCACATGCTCAATCTTTGTTGATCAATCACAAAAAGATTTTGAGTGTTTTAGTTGTTTTTTGAAAGTTCTTTGTTTTTACAAAAATTGTCAAAAAATTTCAAAAAATTGTATTGCCCTGTTCTGGCAACTCAGTCGCATGCCCCAATCGTGAGTCCATAACAGAGATTTTTCACGACTCATTGGCAACTCATTGGCAGGTAAATGCTTCAATCATGAAAAATACTTAGAATATTTTTCAAAAATTTGGAATTTCATGCTTTTCGCGGCTCAGGTTGGCGACTTGTTCGCGAGTGGAAGGTCTAGTCGCAAGGGGTACACAGAGATTTTCGTGGCTCAGTTCGCGACTCTCTCGTGAGTGGAACTTCTAGTTGCGAAAAACACTTAGAAACTTTTTTCAAAAGTTTTCTTCCAAGTGTTCTGGCGGCTGGCCCTAGCAACTGGAACGCGACTTGTTTTAGTTGTGAAAATCGCATGTTTTGCACAAAATGGGTCAGTTTTTAAACATTTTTAGTTTTCCCTCGAACATTTATGACTGTTCATCTCCTTCCTTACCTGAAACACTCTCAAACTCACTATGTCACTCTCAAACAAACTTCCATTTTTGAATTATTTCATTCTCAAATCTTCAAGGAAAAAGGTATGGGTTTCTATTTTCTCACTCTGTTTTACATACTTATCCGTGTATTTCCTCATTTTGTGAGATTTTGTTTGAGTTTGTGTGTTTTGCATTGTTCAAACATGGGTCTGCTTCAAATATTGGTTTTGGTTGTTTGGGGTTGGTTATTTTTTGTTGCTAGATTGTTAAATATGTTTGCTATCATGATTATATTTCATTGAGCTAGTTTGCTATTTGACCTTGGTTGTTTGAAATATGTCATACCCATAAGATATGTATTTGGGCTCTCTGTGATTTACTCTTAGTGTGAGTATGATTGATTCAAAATGACTGTGTTGCTCTGTTTATATCATGTTCATGATGGAATGTCACAATGACAGATATTTGTGATTGTGTAATGCTCATTGATTATTTGCTCTGAATTGTAATTAATCAATCATCATTTTTGGACACATACTAAATTCATAAATATACAATCCATAAGTGTTGCTTATGATTTCTTGTTGCTGACCTGGTTCAAGTTCTGTGATTGATTGAGTGAGTTCTCTTTGAATTTCATTTTGTTTATGAATCTAATTAAGTTGATGCTTGTGTCTTATGCTGTTGCAATTGGTTCTCTACTGTGTGTCTTGTCTTTTGCAAATGTCACGTCGTTCATCTAAAGGAAAGGAGATTGACACTGATGTTCCATCCCCTGTGGCTAAGAGGACTCGTCAATCGACTCAGTCGTCTTAGGTCTCAAACAATGAGAGATTCAGGACTCCTTTTGATTCACAGACCTTCTCAAGCATTTTTATAAATGCTACTCCTATTATGGAACGTGTAGTAAAATTCGGTACCTTGAGCACAACGTTTGTTCCTAGGATTTTTGAAGCACGGGATTGGGCTGATTTGTTCAGGAATTTCGAGGACCCAGTTGATGAATTAGTTAAGGAATTCTACTCTAATGCCAGACACACCGGAGTAGAGTTGAAATGTTAGGTAAGAGGAACCGAGTTCTCCATTAATGCAGACTACATTGCACAGGTTCTTCGCATTACTAGACCAACAAATGTGGACCTCACTCCGTATAATGACAGATCACTTCAGGTACAAGACATTCTCCAGGTACTTGGGCCTGATCATGAGGTTAGAATCAAAGGATCATCTATCGACACTGCACAGTTTTCGCCTGAACTAACGACTCTAAAACTGATCATGTTCTCAAATCTCTACCCACTATCTAACACCGCCTTTATAAATCTTGGAAGAGCACAATTTCTATGTGATCTCATTACCGGAGTTCCAATTGACATTTGTGCTCACATCTTTCAGAAAATTGGGAAAATAGTGGTTCGATCAGCAACAAGAACCAATATTCCTTTTTGCAGTCTCATCATGAAGATTTTGCTTCGTGAAGGTGTTCGTCCACCAATAAATGGAAAAGTTATTTCACGTCCCAACCAATTTCAATAACAACTCTCCAAGCAAGCAAGAGTCACTCCTCTAAATCACCTAAGAGTAAGCCATTCTCCCATGCCACTCCATCTGGCCATGATTTTGCTACACCGGTGCATACTACAACTATTTCACCCATTCCTTCTGAGAAGCAAACTAGCGGCACTCCATCTGCACCTAGCTCTCAAGATGATAGATTGAGCACCTTATTTGAGGGGCTACATCAGCGTATTTCCGGATTAGAAAGATCTCTCTACTCCACCAACAATCATGTTCAAATGCGTCTCACTACAATTGAGGCACAGTTAGATGCTATTCAACAAAAGCTCGAAGACAACCTTTAGCTATTCGTGCCAAAAAGGGGGAGAGATAGCATATAGTAAGAGGGAGATAGCAATGTGCACTTTCAAAGGGGAACACTAAAAGAGGGAGTTATATGCTCAAGAAAAGGCTGATACATATATACACTCACATATACTTTTAAGTAGTCTAATTTTTCTTGCATGTTTATAGTTGTTTATATAAACTCTACTCTTGTGTGGATATGGTTCTAATAGTTTGGTTTAAACTCATGGATGTGTCTGATAGTGATATTATTAATATTTAAAGTTGTTATTCAGTATTTTTTTGTTTTGTGCCCATGTTGCTTTTGAAAGCTTTTAGGGTTTGTTTCCATGTGCTATTTGTAGGCTTTTATGGTTTGTACCATACTTATACAGCTTTTATGTTTTGTTGCCTATTACTTCTAGCTAAATGCTATGCATTTTCTTTAAGTACTCTCACTCTTGTACCCTTGTAGGATTTTGTTCCTAGATGCATATACTTTATGTATTGTGCATTGGTTAAGTGTTGGGTATGCAAGTGATTTGCATTGAGCTTATTGACTTGTATGTCCGGATGTTCATTCCAAGTGTGAATGAGCATTGTGGTCACTATCTTATAGTGATTGCCTGTTTGGTCAAGTCATGGTTTATTTCTCATTCCATTTTGCTTGATCGCATTGTGCTTGCTTCATATGCCTTACAAGTTTTCTACATACAATGATCAAATTGTGTTGTTGTGTTTCAAGAGTTACTTGTTCAGATGATTCAAGAGCTTATCAGATTCTAGAATTAGGTGTGAGTGAGTTTTGTTCAACTGTTCCCAACTCACATATTAATTCTAGAGATTGCTTTAGGGTTTTGTCATGGAATAGCCAAAGGGGGAGATTGTAAGGTTGAATTTCATCAACCATCTTGTTGGCTTTATTCCGTGCCAAATTTGCTTGTATTTTAGCAATTAGTAACCTTGTATTTAGGTGGGAATCATGTAAGGGTAGTGAGTGAGAGAGTGTGAAGAAATGCTCAAGATTGTGCAAGGATGCAAAGACTCATGGCTGGAACTCGCGGGTGACTCGTGACTGGCAAGCCGCCAAAGTTAGCACACGTATGAAGCATGCAAGGGAGCTGAAGAGTCATGCTAGCTGTTGCACTACAGGACAAAAGTCCCAGGCTGGCCAGGCTGTTAGCTCGCGGCTTGAACTCGCGACTTAGCCTAGTCGCGAGGCCAAGTCGCCAGACCACCCTTTTTGGGGAAAACTAACTTTTCGCATTCCTTCTCATCTTACTATATATAGACCCTTATACCCACGATATTTAGAGAGCTTCCAGAGAGAATTTTGAGAGAGAAACCCTAAAGAAAAAAAGATTGATTCATCCACAATCTTTACATAGAAACTCTTCAAATTCCTCTACTCTCTTCATCTCCATTGTTAAATCCTTGAGAGGTACATTACTAAAACCTTTTCTCACCATACCCATATTTGTGAGAAGGCCATTTGGTATTTGGGAAGCAGTTAAGAAGGGACCAATTTCGTATTGGTTGATACTATGGTCAAGTAGCGGAATCCGGTAAGCTAAAGAAGAAATAGGTTCGGTGTAACCTCGTTGGAGTAGGAGCTTGGAAGGCTTAGGTACATTGGATAGATTAGGCTTGGAGGGTCTTCTGCTGTTCATGTACCCCAACTACATTCTTTAGTGGATTGTTTACCGCTTGAAGGGCGGCGGAGAGGTTTTACGCCGAGGGCTTCAGTTTTCTCTTCGATAACACATCGTGTATTGTCCTTGTATTTGCATCTCTCTTCCCTTAATCTTTTCCATTTAATTTCTATTGTGGATGTGATTTTATTTAGTTTAGATTGTTTATCAATTCTATTTTAAGTTTATGTTCATATTCTGCACATTAATTGTTTGTCATTAAGATTGAATTGGTAATTTGTAAATTGGGGGTCTAAACGTTCAAAGTGTTTTATATACTATTTGAACTTTCAATAGGCGATTTTTTTAATCTTGATTTTGAGGTGTTCAATTATTTTTGTGATAAGTAACATATTGAATTATTAAACTTATTTGATTATTTTTGATGATGTTGGTTCGTTTGCTAAAAATTTATTTTTTCCACAAGTTATCATTCCATGAATATCTAGTTGCTCGTGTTTCATACTTTAATTGCGCGCAAAAAAATGATATAAACTATAAAGGCATAACTGGAATATAATTTGAAACTTAAGACAACAATTAAGTGTAATATTTTATATTTAAATATGACTTCAACAGTATTTATTTGATTTTCTAAATTATCATTTTATTTATTTAAGTTTCTTATCTTCTGATTCTTTTGAATTGTAGACGAGAAAAAAAAAATCATTTTCTATAACAAGGTTTCTCTCCAAACTAGTTTCGAAAGAAACTCTTCAAACTTATTCTATATCTATTTATTGGGTGTGAATTTTGAAAATCTAACCATTAGATTGCATGTTTTCTATGTTCTTAACACATATGTCAAATTTTGTTCAAATCATATATTATTTACTATATGACCAGTAAACTTATTTTTTATATATAATTTTAAATTACAAAAACGTGAAAATTAAATATTTGATTGATGACATAACTACTAATCTTTAATTTTTAGAGTTTTACAAGCATGACAGAAGTAATAAGAACATACAATTCAACGGTTAGTGTAGGTGCTCAAAAAATAAAGGTTCAAGCCCACTAAGAACAGTGGTACCTTATCCTTCAAACCAAGCCCAAACAATAAAATTTCTTTAGAGAGTGAGGAAACACTTCAAGTTCAATTCTAAACTAAGTCCTGGGGTATAGCCGAAGAGATTAGAGTGATAGAAAAGTGAAATTCAAGTGGTGATTAAGAATAATGCTCTCCTCGGGTAGGTCTGAGGATTAGTTTCTTATATATGAATGTTACAAGTTCTAAACCAAGTAATACACCGTTCACTTCCTTGTTTTTCTATTTGTTAGAGAAAAAATGTCCCCCTCTATTTCTAGAAGGTTCCCTTCCTTTTATATCCTCCTTTTTACTTGCATCATATCCCTCTATTTGTATGTCTCAAGGCATTCGTCAGGATATTTGTCCCATCAAAACTTTGCTAAAAGTGGTAGAAGGGGCTACTAGCTATGAAATTATTGTTCAGATGTCATTTCCACATTAATGCAGCTGATATAGTTGGTATAGGGCATTCAATGAGGAGGTGAGAAGTATATCTTTCAAGAAACTAGAAATATTTTTAATAAAACAATCTCCCTTCCAATCAGGAAAAAATTGGCTTTTGCCCTTTTCGGGGAAAATAAATAGCATTCTACCCCCTTTCCCAAACTAATTAGGGAAATACCCCTCTTTTGAAACTCGACTTTCTCAAAATCAAGTTAAGTCCTATAGTGACGTTTTTAAGGACCTATAATGACGTTTTTAAGGACTTATAGTGGTGTTTTTTTAACTCAAGCTCCATGAAATCGAGATATAGGTAAAAAAACTTGCATAGAACTCAAGTTGATGGAGCTCGAGTTACAAAACGTCATTATAGATTCTTAAAACGTCACTATAGGCTCCTTAAAACGTCACTATAGGGCTCCAGAATTATTTTTTTTAACTTGATTTTGAGAAAGTCGAGTTTCAAAAGAGGGGGATTTTTCCAATTAGTTTGGAAAAGGGGGTAGAATGCTATTTACTTTGCCCGAAAAGGGCAGAGGCCAATTTTGTCCCTTCCAATCAAATTATAACACGCTACTAAAGAGAGAGAAAAAAAAATATATATATATATATATATATATATTAAGAATACACTACACAAAAACCTTTGAACCTGCGCCTCTTCCCTTCCTAAGACAGATCTCTCTTTCCATATCTATGTTTATAGTCTGTTGTTTCGACTACTGCCAACCCTCAACTCTCGCCTCTAAATCCTGGTACGTATTTTTTTTTTCTTCGTCTAGGTTTTTAGTTTGTAGAGAGCTATGTTCTATACGTATAACTTTTGCATGTCTTTTTAATTAGTTATCACATGCCCTTTTAGTTATTCGTTGAGCATTCCTAAATTTGCACCTTTGCTTGATACAACTATGAGGACATAAATGGCTACAAAGTGAAAGTTCTAGCGTTTACTAAATTATTTACAACCACATTGTTTTTATTATTATTATTATTTATTTCTTTATTTCTTTATTATCTTTCACCTCTTGCCCAGGCCTTTTGGAGACTTAATGTGTGAAGATCAAGCAACTTACCAAAAATTTATTTTGGGTAGTAAGGTTCTCTGCTTTTCTTTAGGACTCTTTACTCTTGGGTTTCTTTCAGCATTTTATTATTTTCATTACTTATTATCATCAATATATATATATAAGCAGAGACCTTATGCGAGAGTGTATGAAGTCCTGCCAAGTAGCACTCTAATTTTGCATTCAGCCTTTCTTTACCTCTTTCTTTAACTTTTTTTTACCGTTACCCAAAATTTCGCATTAACTTATTTTAATGTTATCTCATTAATTTTCTAACCTTACACCACACCGTTCTCTATTCTTTATGTCTTTTAGTCTACCCATTGTTTTAGTATTTTTTTTTTAAAAGCAAAAAAATAATAATAATAATAATAATAAGTAAAGACTAACAGTAATAACTAACGAGATAATGCCCTAGAGAGAGATAGAGAGACACAAAAGTGTTGTGGATTTTTAAATAAAATAGACTATTTCAATATATATTACCAAAATAAAAGACTTTAACAAAATATTTGAAAGACAAGAAAGAAGAATCTAAGGGGTCACCACCTCCGTTATTCTGGCCTCCCACCACCATTATCTACTGGTAATTTTTTTTTTCTTTTTTCTTTTTAAATTAAGGGCTTAAATATGATTTAGATTTAGGTAATTTGGTTGGATAGGTTTTATTTTGGGTATATAAGTAGAGATAATATTTGGTGTGCAATGTAAAACCATATTCTACCATAGTTTAATTTTAAATCATCTATAAGACACATGTATACCCACTTGCCTACACCATGTCTTAGTATTACACTATCAATAAGTGGAAGACAGTCAAAGAGTTGGACATACTTTTATTTCATGGTATGAAATATGTGAGCACAACACATATTAGTTGATTTTCATGGTTCCATTACTCTTCTGCATTTATTTTTGGTATCATGATTCTTAAAAAATTAATATTACCTTAAGAAAACTATAAATATACAGTAAAACTACTAAACTAATTTTTAATATATCAAAATGTATATGTTTCTTTACTCTAATTTAGTTTACTTTTTCTTTATAATATATGTACAACATTATCCAAAATCATCTTACATAAAATATCACAAAATTATCTGTGTATCACACGATTAACTTACTAGTTACTTCAATTGTTTTGGGTAGTAAACCTTATAAATGCTTGAATGTGGCAACTTACCAAGAAGACCATTTATGATTCTTTTTTCTTTGTTTGTTCATAGTTTAGGGTTTAGACCCAGTAACACTTATTGCTTTATTTTTCTATAATTAATAATAAATAAAAAAACATTTATTTTGTGGTTTCTCATGTACCTCTTTCTTTTCTTTTTCTTTTTTAATTCCTTTTGGTTTTTCAGGGTTGCTTGGAACACACAACCCAGAAGTGGAAAGAATTAATGGGTTGTATTTATCTAATTTTTCCCATGCAGATGCAAAGATTTTTTTATGGCATTCCTTACTTAATTTCATGTATAATGAGGAATACACATGGTAGATAATTGAAGGTTCCGCCACAAATTTCACTACTTTAGTGCTAGCAAATTGTGATTGTTGTACAGTACTAAATGTAATGTGAATGTCACATTTCAAAACAAAAAAAGTGATGTGAATGCATTTTATGTGAAATTAATGTTACAATAATTACGATCTATCTATGAATTGTGAATTTTTTTTATACCATGTACTAAGGATTTTGCGGTTTTTCTAATCATTTTTTTTCTCTTTGGTTTCTCAATCCCACCTCAAAGTATTTGAGTATTTGAAGAAATGATTGAACCAAATTTACTCTCATTAATTTCTTATAAAATTTTGTTTTGGTTTTATGTGTGCAAAAGCAAAAGCTATCCCTAAGGCTAGATGTAAGAGAGAGCTTGAGAGAGAAGGTAAACAACTTTGACATAACATCTGAAGTCTTATGTTAGGTACATACAATTTTTTTTCATTTCCATAGTTTTTTTAGAAAACTACTTTATATTGCTTGAATATTGATTTGATCCATTTTATCTTTGACTATTTCTTTGTTGATGCATGCTTATAGGGAGCTGAATTAGAGGGGAATTCAAAAGGTGAGTTTGAAAAATCCTAGAGATCTTATGGTTATTGGGATCAATATGATTCAGGGAACTTCAGTAATGGTATAAATTCATAATCAATTTGAGTTTTTATTAAATTATTTGAGTCTATCACAGAAACAGGCAAGTTTTCATGTGTAGCACAGATTTTCAACTAATTTACAAATAAAATATAACCAAAAACATTTGACTTGTAGCGCGGGTTTTTTTATTCATTATTTTTAAAGAATTCTCTTTTATCATTGTTGGATATTTATAGCTGAATAACATGGTTGTTGGTTCTACCACTCCTATGCTTTAAATGATTATAGTCTTTGTGATGATGTCACAGCCCAATTCATTTGTGAGTTTAGATTGATTTTTGTTTTATTTCAATAGGTTGGTGTAAAAAGTTGGATCCTATTACTTTTTTTTTAGACCGAAAATTTACTTTCATAAAATATTTGCATGGACAAAAAGAATGTCCATCTCTTTTTCAGTTTTTTGCACAATTATGTAAAAGGTTGGAAATTTTTTTCTTCAAGTTTTGTAATTTGTATGTGCTGATACCAGAATTAGATTAATTCTTTATGACATTGTAGTGTTGTTGTAAATCTTATTTTGAAATAGAATTTTAGTAGATTAACAAAACAAAAAACTCTCTCCTTCCCTTACCAAAGTGCATAGATTTTTTATTTGTTTTAAGATCATCAAACTGCACTGGTTATGATCAATTAGAAGTTGATAAGCATTTTTTTTTTCCTTTAAATGTTTGATTTCATTTCTAATTAGTTTCACAACATGCTCTTGGCCATATTATGAGTAGAAGGTGAAACTTTATTCATTTTCAAGCTATTTTCTTTGAGAGAAGTATATACATAACTCTTTTTTTAATTCTTTTTTAATTTTTTTTTTATCTCATGCGTGGAATGAGTTAGCGATTAGTTACTCCTAATTATCAAAGAAAAAAGAGCACGTGATCTACTATTAAGCATAAAATCATGAACTACAAGTTTACAATAGCATTAGCTTTTAACCTAGTTAGGGTTCCAATTAAAAAACACTAAATTAATGAATTCATGAGACCCTTTATTGTTACATATTGTTACTACCACCCCTATGCTTTAAATGATTATAGTCTTTGTGATGATGTCACAGCCCAATTCATTTGTGAGTTTAGATTGATTTTAGTTTTATTTCAATAGGTTGGTGTAAAAAGTTGAATCCTATTACTTTTTTTTTTTAGACCGAAAATTTACTTTCATAAAATATTTGTATGGACAAAAAGAATGTCCATCTCTTTTTCAGTTTTTTGCACAATTATGTAAAATGTTGGGAATTTTTTTCTTCAAGTTTTGTAATTTGTATGTGCTGATACAAGAATTAGATTAATTCTTTATGACATTGTAGTGTTGTTGTAAATCTTATTTTGAAATAGAATTTTAGTAGATTAACAAAACAAAAAACTCTCTCCTTCCCTTACCAAAGTGCATAGATTTTTTATTTGTTTTAAGATCATCAAACTGCACTGGTTATCAATTAGAAGTTGATAAGCATTTTTTTTTTCCCTTTTAAATGTTTGATTTCATTTCTAATTAGTTTCACAACATGCTCTTGGCCATATTATGAGTAGAAGGTGAAACTTTATTTATTATCAAGCTATTTTCTTTGAGAGAAGTATATACATAACTCTTTTTTTTAATTTTTTTTATCTTATGCGTGGAATGAGTTAGCGATTAGTTACTCCTAATTATCAAAGAAAAAAGAGCACGTGATCTACTATTAAGCATAAAATAATGAACTACAAGTTTACAATAGCATTAGCTTTTAACCTAGTTAGGGTTCCAATTAAAAAACACTAAATTAATGAGTTCTTGAGACCCTTTATTGTTACATATTGTTACTACCACCAACTTCTTTTGATGCTAGTCTATAGCTAGGTCTCGTTTCTTCTGCTAGCACTTACTCTTCGGATCCGCTAAACCGCTATAATGAAGCGGGTTACGTAGGGGATGGAGGTTGAGGAGCAGTGTTGTGTGTTGCTGTTGAAGCCGGGATTTGGGTGCCGGGATTGGGCGCAGATGGAGGGACATAAGCCCTCAGCAGTCGGCGGAGCAATGGAGAGACATTGTGGCCGGCAAAGGCCTTTTGGATGGTTGTTGATGAAAGTACCTGATCATGCAGTGAGTCATACAATTGGTTTTGTTTCATCATTTTTTGTTCTCCATGGAAGATTCTGCAAGCCTCTTGTGCAGGTATGCTCATTAGAGAAATCACTATCATGACTACGAGAAGCATGATGTTTTTCTCTATGTAATTAACTAATGCTAGTGTAGTGAGGTCAGAGCAATTTAGATGAACGTGCCCGCTCTATATATATAGGAAAAGTTTTACTATAAAGGCAATGGAAATAAGCTTAACTTTTTACCACAAAATGAAAATATGAGCTACAGTTTTACTACAAAGGAAACCATCATAGACGCAAAGGTATCCTTTGCAACGCTTTGAAGCTTTTTAATGCCCAGATAGCGACGCCATGATAAAGGACATTTTCCTTTAGAAAGATTCTAGTCAAAAGTGATTGCCTAGGCCTATAAAACAAGTACTCCATAATATTTTTTGCTAAATATTAACCCATCCATCATTTGAAAATAAAAAATAAAAAACCATTCCTCTATCTCTCTCTCTTCCCAATCCTCTCCCCCACCCCCTCCCCCCCCCCGAGTGAGTATGGTGATCGGGGAAAATTAGGCAATCCTTATGTGCTTAATAATTACTCGGTTATGGGAGTGATCAAGAAAACAAGTGTCATTGTACGCCAAGAAATTTAAAACGTACGGTTCAAAAACCAAGTCAAATTAAATCTTGAAACTATACAATTATATGTATCTCACTTACATTATTATATCGATTTCTCTCTTAATTTTTATAAATAAAATAATAGAATTCTCTCTTAATCTTATTAAGAAAAATTAGAAAGCATAATTATAGAAAAATTGAAATGGTGATCGAGGGGGTTGTGGGTTTGGGTTGACAAAGGCTATGAAAGTTCGGGCATGTCCAAATTTGTCATAGCCAAATGGTTTAAAGCAGGGTTTTTTTTTTTTTTAAGAAGGACGGTTCTTTATTATTTTCAATGCACGTGCATGCAATTTGTTGTCTGGTGATGTTACCTGACTCTGTTGAGATGATGATGATCTTCAAGCTTTTTTTGCATTCATGAACCTTCTAGATGATACAATTATATTATTTATGACTTGGGAATTTTTAATGTTTTGACTGAGATAGTGAGATCTTTATTTGTTTGCATTCAAAAGAATCTAGTTTTAGTTGTGGGCACGTGTGTGCTTTTTTTTCTTTTCTTTTTTTCTTTTTTTGTTTTATGGTAGATAACAAATTGGAATACACAAAGTAGATGTGAACGATGCCTAGGTGTGGTTGTCATGCACCTTCAACATTAACTATTGGATCATTGGATTTTGATAGCTAGTTAACTAGTAAGACGCATGGACTAGGCAGTAGGAACCAAAAAGAATGGGGAAAATAGGCATTTGCCTTTAATTTATAAATTATGCAATAAAATGTCCATGTTTTTTAAATTCAATTTTAATAAAATCGAGTTATAGGTATAACTCAATATTAGTGATATCGAGTTCTATATATAATTTGCTTCTTAAATTTAAAAAAATAAAATAAAAATTAAGTGGAACTTGACATTACTAACGTCGAATTGCACTTAAAAATATACATAGAACTCGATTTTAAAGATATCAAGTTTTATACATAACTTAATTTTGTTAAAAATGGAATTTCAAAAACAATGACATTTTACTAAATAGTTTCAAAACATAAGCATTTTATTACATAGTTTGTTGTTTGGGAGCAAATGCATATAATCCCTGATGATATAGTCTCTTTGTTATTTTTACTACTGACAGTATTAGATTCTCTTCTCTTCTTTTTTTTTTTTTTCTTTTTTTTTTCTTTTTTTGAGAAAACAAACAATATAGGACTTAAAAAAGCTCATTAAGGTTGCGTCTAAATTTACGTATTTAAAATTAAGTGCATATTTAATATAAATTTAACAACATGTGATGATTTTTTTAAAAGGATAATTTGATAGTTAAAACTCACAATAGGAGAGAGAAATTCAAAATATAAAAAATGTATCAATTAGTTGAGATACAAAACTCTTGACACAAACGTGATGATTTAAGTTTCCAAAATTTGCTCAAACAAAGACATTTAAATTAAAATTCTAATTCAAAAAATTGTTTTTAAAATCTCTAATCTAACCTAACTTACTTTTGCAGTATTTTAATTGCAACTTTAGGCTAAAGCAAATGCCATGTAGGTTTTTTTTTTTTTTTTGTTTCTAAACGTGATTACCTCTAATTAAAGGCATGCGTTATTTAGAAAATTGTAGTTTAGTTGTTGGAGAAAGAAAAAGTTATTAAGAGATGAAAAAGACGTAGGAATTTTTTATTATTATTATTTAAATGTATGCATTTCCTAGAAACTATGATGAAACTTAACTTAATGGCTGTTGAGGGCCATTTGTGAGAGCGTAGGCAGATAGAAAGAAAGCCCAATAATAAGGGCAACAAGGAATTGACAAAATAGATAGCAAAAAACCATTAGGCCCAAGCGGCAGGAATAATAGATCACAGGCCCAACAAATAAACAAATGGGTCTTGAAGAGGGAAGTGAGCTCAAAGAAGCCCAGAAAGAAAGAAATAGCATCCCATGGGCAGTGTATGAGGTAGAAAAGTGAGAAAGGGCCGCTGCAGGCCTAAGGCAATGTAAACTAAAAGAGTAAGGGGTTTATGGCAGGCCCATGAACCCCAAGAATGAGAATAAAGTTATTGGGCAAGGGAAGCCCAATGAAGTTAGTAAAAAGCCCATGGGAGTGTGGAATTAGCAAACGAGCCGTGGATACCCAAAGGAAAGCCCAAAAGGACATAGGAGCTCATAAGTAAAAGCAAAACAGTGGTCATGGCAAGCTACTAAGAGAAGGAATAAACGGCTGGCCCAAAAGAGGCCTAGCAGGATTAAGTTATTATGGCAGGAATAACAGTACAACATTACAAGAAATAAAAAAAAAAACCAAGAGTGGGCTAAAGAAATGAAAAGCCCATCATCAGACAAAGTCCAGCTATTGAATGGAGCGGGAAAACAAAGAAAAACCCACATAAGAGATCAGAAAACACGGACGGAGAGTCTCCAGATTACGGCAAACGCATGAGCAACAAGCAAACTTTTGGACATATCTGAAAGGAAAGCACGCGCAAGGCCCAGGCACCACCAGCCTGTACCCAGCCAATATGGGACGTGGTGGGGCCATGGGCCAGAGGTAAGAGGTAAAGGGGGTATAGTTTGGTGGTGGGGAGAGGGGAAAAGACCTATTTTGCAGCTCCTGCCTAAACCCTTTTAAGAGGTACGTCCTACTGGGATGACAGACCACCCTAAAGAGGCAAGGTTGAGGGGGAAACTGTTAGGTGCATGCCTTGAGGGAAAGAGAGAGAAAGCATTTATGCCGTGGCAGGAAAGAGTGCTACGGTGGACTGAGGAATGAAACAAATCTGCCTTTGTCTGGTAAGGGTGAGTGTCACACACCTTTGGTGGTCGGCAAATACGCCTAGACCAGACAAAGGCGGTTAAGGGGCAAAGTGGTAAAAACTGGCCACGGCAAGCACTATAAAAGGACCCTTGCCGTGCCCTGAGAAAAGGATTGAAAAACAGAGGGCATTCACGAAGTAAAAGAAAAACAGAGAGAGATAATACAATGGGCATGTACCAGTAGGTCGGTTTCCCTCTCTCCCCCTTCAAATCCTGCTCTCTTCCAAAACGTAACAGGAATTCCTTTTGGGTAATAACCATTCAAATCCGACTCCCTCAAAGTCATTAATCTCCACGGCAAGATCTTTTCCTGGGAGATTATTTGCATTGAGAGGAGGCGTTCTCCCCTCTTTGGTTTTGCTTCGGCAGACCAAACTTAAAACTTGATTTATGTCCGTTCTTGATTAGTTCATATTATTTTCTTTCTCCTTTACTTTCTCTGTAAATGACATTATCACGACTGTAATCATGTTTTATAAGTAGGGGATTACTTGGCCATTTTATTTAAATAATCAGAGTATTCTGTTTTACTATTATTATTATATCTGCCTGTCGTAACTCATCTGAAACAGTTCTGCTTGCTGTAAGCCTACTCCTGATAGACGAGGCATAGTTTGTGCACAAACCGGCCCAAGTTGAGTTACAATTGGACCGGCCCCAACTCCCTTATTCAGAAACATTCGGGCCCATTACCGCAAGAGGCAGTACAGCCCAACGCACAATACGCAAAAAAGGCCCCTAAAATGGCTAGTTAGTGTTTGGTCAAAACAAATATCATGGGATTAATTATTATTTTTTCCTTTAACTTTAAGTTGGAGTACTGCCGATTTACCAAAATTCATGAAAAAAGAGTGTAATTATCCTCTTTTTTATATGTTTAATGTTGGGAAAGAGAGCATTAAAACACTAGATATTTTAGTTGGAAACATTAAAAAATATTTGTTGAGTTATAATTCTCTTCCCGACTATTGACATTATTATTATTAATGTTAGTGTTGTTGTCATAAATGTTGCCACTTTTGTCATTGTTGTGGCTAATGTTGATGTTGATGAAAACACTAAAATAATTTGTAATTCAATACCTAGCCAGTTACTTCATACCAAGGGAAATCCCATTGTCTTTAGTACATGAAAGTCAAAAGGCAAGTTTATCTCTTTTTAAAGTCAAAAAAATTTTCCTTTCAAATAATAATAATAATAAGGGTAGATTACATTAATTTACCTTGAAATTTGGGCTAACTAATGTAGTTTCTAAAAGACAACTTTGTCCCTAAACACTTAAATTAACGTCGTTACTTCTTTTCTCTCGCTTTTCTCTTTGTCTCTCTTCTCTTGTCCCTCTCTCTCTCTCTCACCAAAGTTAGGTGATCTCCCTCTCTTCTCTATTGTCCCCCTCTCTCTCACCGAACCTTGGTGACCGACAAAACCCATAACCCTCTCTCTCTCTCTCTAAATTTTCTTTGGTTGCTAGGTTCGGATGATTTGGGTGAGTTTGAAAATTGGGATTTTGGGCACTACTATTTATAGATATGTGGAGTTTTCTATTTTAATTTGGGTTTTGGGTTTTCTAATAAGTGATGGTTGTAGGGGCAGAGCTATAGCATGGCTTTGGAAGGGGGGGGGGGACATGGCCCCCCAAAATTTTTAAAAATTATTTTATATTATGTATAAGTATTAAAAATTTAAATATTTAGCTACAAAAATAGAAGTTGCCCCCCCCCCCCAACTTTGAATTAGTCCAATAATGCTCTTAAAAAACCAATAGAATTTGTCAATTGGTTTAGTAGTTATAGAGACAATGTAGTTTTTGTTTTCTCTAATTCGTTTTTTATACATGTTTAATATCAAACTAGACAGCTTTTGTATTCTCATTGGAGTTTAAAAGATGATAAGTTCCCCTAAAAAATTATCTTGCAAATATATATATTTGAAAGTTGTTAATTTTATATACAATATATTTATAAATTATGACCTACTTTAGTATCAAAATATTAATGTTTATATTTGTGTATGTACATTTACGTATGTATAAAATGATTTATCTTTACTCGTAACTAATATATTAATACCAAAATTTGGCCCCCAAACAAAAAATCCTAGCTCCGCCCTTGGATGGTTGAAGGGATTTCTAGTTTGGTGCTTGTGGTATGGATTTAAATTTTGGTGGGTGTCCTTTCAGACTTGAGATGGTCATGTAGCTTGGGCGGCCATGGATTTGGTTTGGTTTGGTTTGCCATGGGTTTTCGGATTATTTTGTTTGGCTGGCCATGATTGTAGGTCTGTGGGGGTATTTCATAAAATGTTTGATGTGGTTAGTGGATATAGGTCAGAGATTGTGGTGGCAATGGGTTTGGCTTTGGGGTTGTTGGCATACATTGTTTGAAATGTTAGTGTTTTTTTTTTCCTTTTGTTGTTGCACTGTGTCAGAGATGGTGGCAACTGTGTGTTGTTTCTGGTATTACTATTTTTGGGTGGAGAGAGAGAGAGAGAGAGAGAGTTGATGCAAAACTAGCCTTGGGCTTCATGTAGCAATGATGGTTGTTCGATAGAGTTGTTGATGCCAATAAAGGCTTATGGGTCTTACATGTGGCCAAGTTTGGTGAGAGAGAGGGACGAGAGACAGAATGGGGAAGAGAAAAAGTCATGGTTAAAATTTAGGGACAAAGTTATCTTTTGAGGACTAAGTTGATTTATTTTGAGAAGTCTTAAACATAAGTGGTATAAACACAAATTTCAAGATAAGTTAATATAATTTACTTTTTATAAAAATTACGGGCATTTATTTATTTATTTATTTTTTATTTGTTAGTGAAAAATGAAAATGATAAAGAGCAGAGCGAGAGAGAAAGCAGTGATAAAGGAGGGGTAAGCACGACTATAACTGAAAAAGCAGCTTTGAGAGGCAATTGCAGGCTTTCATCTGTGTGTTGAACCCATGTGTCAGAATTCTTTTAAGAAAAAGTTTCATTACTTTTGTCCTCCGACACTCCCACTTGGGCCACTTCCATATACATCATAAACTCTCATTATTATTTTCATATTGCACCCAACACTTGTCGGCGGCTGCAATACGTAAAGATAGATCAACAATTTTTAAAAACTTAAAATTAGAAAAAGCAATCTGAAAACGAAACAAAAAGATAGAGTAATCTGAATTTTTTGAAATTTTTCATGCTCTTCCATGTCCATTTTTGGTAGATATTCATTTATTATTTATTACTAAAGCACTTCTTGTGCATGTAAGTGCCGCAATACAATCGTCGTGGGAAAAAAAATATAAACAATATTAAGTGCGGTTATTCTTTACTCTTTAGAAGGCAAATTGGATATTTTGAAAATTTTTAGTGTCTAGCATTAGTCCAAACCTATGGCCTTCGTATTTTATTCTAAAATTTATTTAAGTCTTGATAACTCTTTGATTTAGAACAAAGTTCAACGCTGAAAATCAAATGATCCTCATCCAATCAGTACGAATTTATTGAATGGTACGTAAAATATGGTTGAAAAGTCTCAGGCAGCTTTTATGCTTGAGAGAAATTGAAGGCATATAGACGTGTAGTAATTGCATATCGCAAATGGATACAAGAAATTTTTATTTGTATCTATTCCTAGTTGGAGTGCAAGTAATCATAATCTTACTTCCGATGCAAACGAACACATCTACACATCTTAATCCTTGTATTGCATATATTAGAAGTTTAGAACACTGAGTAAGTTTAGGATTTAACATACTATAAAACTTTCAATGAGCTTATTATAAAACACAACTTAATAGTAGTGATGTTAGCCACCAAGAAATTTAAGCTGTGGATTTAGGTCTCAATGGTCTATAGTCAAACAACATTAATTGGGCCAAAACAGCCAAATACTACTGTTTTTTAAAATATTTTGTAATCTACTACTATTTCTGAAATATTTAGCAATCTATTACCTTTTTGAAATACTTTGCAAACAATGGTAAATCTATACATATTTTCTTACATAATGGTATATAGCCAAAATGGCCACATTAATTCCCTATATTCTCTTCCTCTGTTTCTGTACCTTATTTTTATTTTTTATTTTTTTCATTTATTCTCGTATACTTTGTCATGATGTAAAAGATATGTCCACATTTTTACATGGTGCTTAAGTGATATTTTATCTTAATCTATTTCTTGACAAAATTGGTTACATTTTAATATATTTTTAGGCGAAATAATGTTAGAAATTACAATAGGAAGAACATAGAAAAGTAGTAGATAGATTATTTTATGATTTTGATATATAATTTTACAATAAGTTTAATGATACAATGTTTTTCACAATTTTTTTTATTTATTATTATTTATTATAGCTACTAAAATGGTAGGTTGTAATTGTCATACAATAAATGAAAGCGATAATGCCCAATTATTTACATCAACCGTGTAGGCTAAGTAATGTACATATATATTATAAGAATGATCTCAAGCATATATAGTAATGCAATTCTAATTAGTAACGACTAATGAGAGAATAATCATGACTTCTAAAGTTGTTTTTAACGTATTTTATATATATATATATATATATATATATACACACACATATCTATATACACACACTCCTTTTCAAAGTTTGAGGCATTCCACTTGATTTTAGAAGATAACTCTTTAATAGAAAAGAAGAATAAAATCTTATTTACCAGATTCTTTTGTTTTTTTCAGCAGACACATATACTTTAGTGCATTCCACTAGTTTATTAGTGGTGATCAATTACTTTTTATTCTACTTTATGTTTTGCTAGACTAGTCATCAGGTATCGAACTCTTCCTGAACCCTTGGGTAGGATATTCTCATCTCTGCACTGATAATTATACTATATAATAATAAGTAAAAAACTGAAGATATTACACATTTGCTACTGCATAATTAATTACCTATACACACTGCTATATAAATGGATTGAAATCATGTTCTCAAAACACAATTTGAAAGGAAGTGTATACAGTAGCAAATGTATAATACAATAGCGAATGTGTAGTATGTATATAGTTGAAGAACAAAAATCAATGTATAAATATAGGGTCCTTTTTCTATGTCCTAACTTGCAACTCTCACTCTCTGTTCGTTGCTTCCATTACTTAATAAATTCGTTTAATTGGTTATCTGCATTGCTAAGCCAAACTTAATTAATTCGTTACTAGTAGTGATGCTGAATGGTTAGTGAGGAAATAGTGGCCTAAATCAAATGCATAAACAAGACCGTTAAGTAGACATGGAAGAGGAGCTAATAGCGTTTTCTGTTCTTGCTATAATTGATATCTGCTTTGAGGGAAGAATCTTGTCTTTTACCTTGCCTTGTATTGGTTCCTAAGTTACATATACATGCTCAGTTTATTTAGCCAAAAAAGACATGGAAGATGGGATCTTAATGGGATCTTTTATCTTTATCATTCAGATGGCAAGGCATCTATTTCCTTTAGTATCATGATTTTGTGGCAAAAGGTGAAATAACATATACTATAACATTATGATTTCTGGTTAAGCATGGATCATTGTTTATAAAATTATTGAAAACTTTATATGCTATCCATCCATAATTAATTTATATATTACAGTCACATGGTTATGTCTCCCAGATCGTCTTTTGACAAAATAAATGCCAAGAGTGAAGGATGGAATGAATATGACACATATGATGAAGGAAAAATGTTAAAAGTTATTACAATTTTTACTATAACAAACTTAGAAATTGATATGTAACAATTATTTTGTGATTGGTGCTATATTAATAAGAGATAATATTAGATTTTTCTTTTTCTTTTTCTTTTTTTTTTTTTTTTTTTGTGGAAAAAACAATAAGATAATATTAGATGAATGGTTGAATGAACTTTTGTGATTGGTGATATATTTAGGGATGAACTAATACTAGTGTCCCATTGTATTCTTTCCTATCATATGAAATTATTAAAAAATTCAAAGACTCAGTCCAGTGGGTCCCCCAAAGATACGAATTAAAACAATGGGACTTTTTAAATAAATTATTAAAAAAAATTGGCTAATTGGTATGCTAGCTATAAAATCTGACTAGATTCATCAGACACATTCTTATATCGCATTCAACTAGCTTTTCAATTTTTTTTTTCTTTGTCCCATCTCATATAAAACTGGTTTATTAGTGGTGATCAATTACTTTTTATTCTATTTAATCTTTTGCTAGACTAATAATAATAGGGTATTGAATTCTTTTTGACCCTTGGTAGGATTCTCATCTCTACTTCTAATTATATCTTATATTAATTAAGTAAAAACCTGAAAATATAAAAGTTTGTACAAAATTTAGCTACAAACTTAGTTGTATCCTAAGACTACAACCTTACTCAATATATTTTTATTAGATTAGAATTTTGACAAATTCACCATTGGATTACATTTTCTTCTTATATTCTCAATACTCTTGCAAAATTTCCACACAAAAAAAAAAAAAAAAACTATAAATTAATAGGTATGTCATCAATCAATTGTTTAAATTGTAAGTTTTTGTAGTCTAAAATTATGCATAAAAATAATTTTATTGATTATAGAGTAAATAACATTCGATTGACGGAACAAAATTTGAAATGTGTATTAATAGTATAAAGAACGATTAAATTTTCAAAATATGAGCAATGCTAATTTTATTTAAAGGAAGTTGTAGTATTAGACTACAAACAAGTTTGCAAACAAACTTTATCCTAAAATTTTTAATCTCACAAATTTATTTTTTAATTAAAAAGACCATGGCTGGATGGGGTGTAGAAAAAAAATTCGGATTTCTACAGCTATTTGGTAGAATCATATAAACTTTCTTTAGTTGAGCAAATAATTGTTGCATATAAAAAGCTGTTCATACTATATAATTATAATTTTGTTGAACCACATTATACATATAGCTTGAAGAACAAAATAAACGTATAAATATATAGGCTCCTTTTCTATGTGGTTTTTTTTTTCTTTTCTTTTTTTTTTTGGGGGGGGGGGGGGGGGGGGGTGGGGTGGGGTTGGTTTAGAATCTGTGTTAAGTTGCATTAACTCTGGCGACTTTGTTCCTTGATTCCATTACTTAACTGGCAATTTGTGTTTTCATTAATGCTTTCAGTATATATCTATTTGGAAGACAATATGGATTGTTCAGTTTTGGTAGTGAACAATCCATATCTATTTGGAAGACAATATATATATATAAATATATATATATATATAATATTTTTGAGAAGAAATCGATGCAAAATAATTAGTTATTGAAAAAGGAGCTATTAAATTGAAAGATTTTCATATTTTCTATTTCTAAAAGATAGCATTATTTTATGACCGCCTTATAGAGTTCCCACAGCTTTATCTAATTTTTCCCAGTTATGAAACTATTACAATAAGTTAGCACTGAGTTCCTGTGAAAGTTATTATGATTTTAAAATTATGAAACTTTTAGTTTTGATTTTATGTAAAAGATTTGATGGTTCAACAGAGATATGCTCTGGTTCATAATTATTGACTGGGGTGTCACTACTGAATCTATTATAGATGTACGTAGAATAGTATCATAATTTCTGAAAGACAAACCTCGCAAAGCGTGGGATGTGATGATATAATTATATACATACTATATCATTATGATTTCAGGTTAAGCATGGATCACTGTTTATTATATACTAATTGTTTACTTTAGGTTATTCATCTACAATCGTATATATGTTATGCTCACATAATTACGTCTTCCCTACCATCGTTTGAAAAAAAAAATTAAAAAAAAATTAAAAACAAAAAAAAAAAATGACAAAAAATAAAGACAAGTATTTAAAAAAATATATATGTAAGTTTGAGTTAGCTTAATTGGTAAAAAATTTTATGGTTGAATTTGGGTTCAATCCCTACTTAATTACACTATAAATCGATTGGTATTTTAATCTAACGATAAAAAACTGTCATTATTATAAGTTAAAATCCTCTAAATTTTTTTTTTTTTTAAATGACACATTTAATAAAGAAGAAATTTCTACGTACATAATATTTATAAGATAATTTCTAAATGAGAAGATTATGCGTGCATGGTATTACTATAAAGTATAAAAAACATACATAGGAACTTTATGTGCTCATGGTGCACATAGCTGACCACGTGTGGACGCTACTATAAAATGGGAAATTTTGGCATTTAAACACATAGTGCGGTTCGCACATCGTATAGCTCCTTATTAAAGTCCTTTGCCTCGACTCTCGAACATAGAATGCATTATACGTAAACTGTGACGAAACCACCTTTGAGACTAAGATAATCATGATTGATAACACCCACGAACCCACAACTTGGGGTCCATTTAGTTAGTGATTTAGAAAAGTGGTAAAATAGAAAATGATGGGAGAATAGAAAAAATTTTAATTTTTATTCTTTTTGTTTGATTGGAAGTGAAAAAGTGAAAAGATTGAAAAAAATAATAATTTGCATAAATTTACACATATGCCCTTGTTAAAAAATAATGCCTAATTAAAACTAAAAAAGTGATAAACAATAAAAAAAAAATCACCTAAATTTATTTTTAAAATAAAAATTATATCAAGAAAAAAAAATCACATCTAAACAACAAAAACAAAACACAAAAAAGAAAACACAAAAGAAACCAAAAGTATATATATATATGAGCACTCGACAAAGAAGAGGCAAATAAAAACAATAATAAAATAAATAAAGAAAGAAAGAGAGCAACGTGGACAAAACCCATGTGCAATTGCACATGGGCATTTTCGGCCAAAAATAATGTCCAATTACTTCCTTAGTTTTTCACCATTATGGAGAACTTTTTTGTAAGCCTAAAAAGAAAATACTTGAACTCCACCATTTATTTTCTTTCCTCCCCATCTAACCAAAACACACTCCAAACAAGTTTTCCTTCCTATTTCCTCTCCAAAGTTTTCCATTCATCCTATTTCACCTCCAAACAAACACACCCTTAAGAAAGTATATATATAGTTAAAACTAGTTGACTAAAATGCAAAATTGACCCTATAACTTTCACCTTTTTGTCATTTCAGTCCTCTAAATTTTAGTTTTATCATTTTAGTCCTTTAAATTTCAAATTTTGTCAATTCAATCCTCTATTAAGACTCTGTTAACTGCTACCTTCTACTAACCAAAACACATCGTTTTGGACTCTATTTGTTTTTAATTTCTTAATTAAAAAACCGAAAACATTAATTAAAAAAAGAACCCCACCCCCACCCACCGATATGATACCTAGCCTCACATCTTGAAACCGATTTCTATGAGAAAAAAGTTAAGGGGTTGAGGGACTGAGGGAGAAACCAAGGAAGAAAGAGGGAGAAAGAGAGAGTGAGAGTGAGAGATAGGGAGAGGGAGAAGATTTCAGAAGACATGGAAGGACCAGTGTGATGTGATTGAAGAAGGACTTCTTGAAGATGAAGAGTGTATAAAGGGTCTTCTTCATCGTTGCTTGTTCTTGCTTTTGTGCTTGGGTTTCTCATTCTGTACACTATCTTTTCTTTGATTTTGTTGGGTGTTGGTAAGCCCATGAAGCCAGAGATCATAATCAAGGTATTATTAAAGATAACATTTTTATGGTTCTTCGAGGCAAATTTGAAATGGGTTTTGATTAAATTTTATTAATTTTGTGTTGTGTGTGTGTGTGTGTTTTTTTTTTTTTTTTTTTTTTTTTTTTGCATTCTCACTTCTCAAAGTATAATGTTTGGGCAATTTAAGATTCTTTTCAATTGGCAGGGGACGACGTTGTTCCCCTAAGTTTCATTTTTTTGTTCTTTTTTTTTTTTTTAATTAACATTTTCAGCTTTTTTTTAATTAAGAAATTATTTAAAAAAAAAAAAAAAGTCCTTTGGCTTGTAGACGGCAGCAGTTAACAAAGTCCTAACGAATGACTGAATTGACAAAATTTGAAACTTAGAGGACTAAAATAACAAAACTTAAACGATTGAAATGACAAAAGGTAAAAGTTAAAGGGTCAAATATTACATTTTAGCCAAACCAGTTTCTAATATATCTAATGTAATAAAAAAAATTTGATTAAAAAAAGGTAGTTAATATTTGGAAAAAAAAAAAACAAAAAAAAAAAAAAAAAAACTATTTTGATCCTTAATCTCATAAGTTTAAAGACAAAAAGCAAACTTTTTGCAAGTTTGAAGGACAAGAAAAAAACATTTTAAATAGTTTATGAACAAAAAAATGAACTTTTTAAAGTTCAAAGATTAAAAAAAAAAAAAATTTGGTAAAATTTAAGGATTTCACTTAATCTCAATTTTCAAATGAAATTAAGAATAGCTAATGACCTGTTTTCAATTTTGAAAACACAGAGAAGCCAAGTGCACTTAATGACGTATATGCTTAGAATCCCCTGGCTGAAACCAAAGGCACAATAACAAAGGAATTAAATGGGTTAGACTTTGTTTATTGTATTTGGTTAAAAACCTAGAGTTAAATGAGATTTCGTGTTCAGCTTGTGGTCTTTCGTTTTTGAAAGATACGATGCTTATGTGTTTAGTGAGTTTGTTTTAGTCTAGCAACAAATGCATGTACCTTCTAGGCTATTATGCCGGCATGGGATTGTTAAGACACATCTATTTCCTTTTAATTAATAAATAAATAAAATTTTTAAATTAGCCTAAAATCTATAATAAATTGGTTCATCACTTACTCACTTACTAGGCTCACTCTCCTCTAAAACCTTTTATATATATATATATATATAATTGCTGTATTTGTGCAAACCTTAAGGGGGAGTATTGTTTCATGAAACGTTTGATAGGCATTATTTTGTAAAACCTCAAAGGACACTGATGTAAGTTATCCTTTTTATCTATATAAAGAGAATTTACGTAGCCAAGCTTTAGAGTCTAAGGGAAATTGTTTTGAATTTTAGTACACGTTGATAGATGATTAACATCAAATATATTAGAATAAGTTATTATGATTTCTTAATTTTATACTGTGTCAACCCTGAATTGATGCAGGATTTATTTTTCATATATTTTTATTTTTCTTATAATTCTCATTATTACATGGTGATTTCTATCTTTTTCATACTCTGAACCCTTAAAGATGAAATCCTAGTTTTGTCCCTTCATCTAAATAATTATTATTTATAAATAAGAAAATTTTAGGGAAAATACACAATTTTTATAATCAATGTATAAAACATGTGTCCATTTTTAGACCCCTTAAAACACAACCAGATTAATCTAATTAATTAGCCAAGTGATTACTTAGTCAAATTATCAGATCTAAGTTAACACAAATATATCATATCAATGTAAAGTGCAGAAAATAAAAAACACAAAAATATGATGACCTAGGAAACCAAACCAGTAAAAACCTTAAGAGGATTTAACCTAACTATCCTCAAGGTAAACTGAATCCACTATGAAAGAATCGAAGTTTACACAATAGCGACTTAGACCACTAACATCCTATTGCTATCTTATATAGAAAACTTACTACCACGACCACGTGACAGCTCTGAGACCACGGACTCCTTCTTTTTTGGATTCCCAGCAAGTACAAACACTCCCGCTTGTGCATCTTTAAGTTTTTATTGCAGCAACTGAATGATCATCAAGCTCTCAATGAAATCTAATTGTTGATAATCCTAAGCATGTGTGAAGGCAACTACCTCTCAGATCTCACAAGAGATTCACACAGAGCAAAATAAAGCTACCTCAAAAATGTGGCTAGGGTTTCCCTTTTATACCTAGGGAAAAACATAAAACCCTACACGTCATATGGGCTTAGAGCTGAGTTGGAAATTCTGCAGAAAAAACATTTTGCCCGACTTTTGATCGATCGAGTCTAATTCTTGATCGATTGAGCTAGACCGAATTGCACAATGAATTCTACAGCAGCTCGATTCCAACTTTACATAAAACACATACTTTGAGCAAGTCTAAAACAAGATTAAAAACCTGTTTTGATCATGGTTTGCCAACAATACAAATTAGAGTTCTAATACATTAGTTCCTAAGTACTTAGAACCTAACAACATGTATTAAACATTTTCTATATTTTTTAAAAATGATCCAATTTGCCTAAAGTATAGTAATTTTATGATGAAAATACCATTTTAGTCCTTACATTTTAAGGTCATAGTAAATTTGGTCCATGTTATTTTCAAGTGGTAGTCAATTCAGTTCCTACCATCAACTCATTAACGGAAAATACTTACATTGCTAACGGATTACACAATTAGCACACTTGAAGTTGATGTAATTAATAAAATAATAATAATAATAATAATAATAAGGCGAAAACCACATTTTCGTCCATAAATTTTCAGGCGATTCCCACTTTGGTCCCTAGATTTTATTTTTATCGCTTTTAGTCCCTATCCTGAAAAACGCTTCCCGTTTTGGTCCCTACTATTACATCAGAGATGGAAAATACACACGTGGCAAACGACAAAATTTAAAAATATTAAAATAATGTCCACAAGCTCCACGTGGCTTTCCCGTCTTCAGTTAGTCCGATTCTTGCCTGTAGGAGGTCACGTGGCCCTCACGTGACTTCATAATCATCTGCTCCTCGCCACAAACTAACCCCCAAATTCAAAAATCCCTAACCCCCAAATTAATCTCCTCACCACAAACTTAGCTCCTCACTCACAACTGCTCTCATGGAATCAAGCTCAATGTCATCGAGTGGAAGCTTGAGGAAAAGGGACCCAACCCAATACTTCTGCTCTAAGAAACCCATTTTGGTTGTTTCGTTGACACTTGAGAACCCTGGAAGAAGGTTCTACGGGTGTCCAAATTTCTAGGTAAGTTAGTATCTATATAATACACAATCTCTCTTTTTTCCAATCATACACAATTTCTCTTTGTAAACTTTTTAAATTTCTATTGATTTTCTGGGTGGGAGTGAAGTTTAGGTGAAAAAAAAAAAAAAATGAGTGAGAAAGAGGAACTTTTTGGGGGCTTCTTTAACTGTAAAGATGTTGTTTTTATGGAACATTTATTGGATTCTGTTATTGGGTTTTTATTTTATAGCTATTTTCTTTAGTGGATCTTTTTTAGTTTCAAGGATTTTAGAATTTTGCTAATACAAGTATTGGATTGACAGTGACCAGATTTTGCTAATACTATTTATTGTTGTTTTTTATGATTTTGGTTGAAGATATAATGGATTTTATCTAGCTCTTTGGTGTCAGGCTGAACACAAGTGTAAATTTTTTCAATGGCGTGATGATGAAATCTGCGAGCGTGGCAAGTTGCTAATTCTGGAGCAGAGGCAACGGATTTTAACCTTTGAAGCTGACATTGCAAGCTACAGGAAGAGAGAGAAGTGGTTGCTAATCTACCTGGGGCTGTCTCTGGTGATAAGTCGGATGCTACTTTGATTGATGCTTCTTTTGGTTGGCTAAATAGGTGGGGGGGGGAATGGGTCTTTAGGTGGGTAGGTATTAGTCGAAAAAGGCCATAATTTTGGTGTATGTTGGTAGGTTTTGGCAGAATTTTTGTGTTGGTATGTGTTGGCCTGAATTTGTGTTGGTATGTATTAGTGGGAAAAGGCCTGAATTTTGGTGTAATTCTCTCTATAATCTGAGACTTTAGCAATGGAACGTCACTTTTTAATTTAATCTATGACTTGTATACCAATTTATTGCATTGTTGTGAAGTGTTTGTGCCTTGTGTGCACTCAATATTACTCTGCATATCAAGCTGAAAACCAAATAAACAAAGCCATATATCAGTTCCTATTGTTGACATATAGGACTACCCCAATTATAATATAAGACCCCAATTATAATATAACCAAACATGGTAAATAGCATCCCACAAAACAAGCCTAAACAAAACAGTATTGAAGCTTCTACCTTAACAATTTTTAATCCCCCAATTCACTATCTCATCCCATACTAGCATTGGATTCCTGAGTAGACAGCATTTTAGCAACTTTGGCATTTCAGTAATTCACTATCTCACATCAGGATGATACCAATTATCATTCCATAAAGAGATGTTTTGCATAATACACTCAAGCTGAATATTACCTGCATAATCATAGACCTACATATCTGAACCATATAAGGGTACCTGCATAATAGCCTTAAAAACACAATAGCCCCCCAATGCCAGTCAAACAAATCTGGCTTCAACTGTACAGTAATTAAGTATTCATCACAACAATGGGAGAAAGGGTAAATACTAATGAACATAGAAACACAGCATCACCTGTAAATACTAATGATTACTAATTAACACCAATGACAGTTTTTGGTGTACCACAATAATTACAAAATATGGATCAAAGTCTACCTAACACATTCATACAAAAAAAGGACTTGGTCAGCCATTATATAAGTATACCAAAATGCCAATTGTCCCGGCAATTACATAAACATATGAAGAGTGCTCTCAAGATATAGCACACCAAAACAAAAAGGTCCTGCTTCAACTTGCTATCTTCCTGCAGATCTCATTGCTACCATATACCTTGCTACATTCCCAGTTGCATTCAAGGTCTCAGTGGTGACTGCACTTCTCTTCCTCTATCTTTTTGGTCTTGGATTGGACTGGCTATCAGTGCGGGGTGGAGGCGCATTTGCAATTACATCATCATTAGAACTTGGTTGTGCCCTATGTACAGTTGGTTGAGCATTGGAGCCTAGTTGTGCACTACCTACAATTGGGTTGTTTGCACTTTTGGTCTTGGATTGGATTGGTTATCAGTGGGGGGTGGAGGTGCACTTGTGGTCACATCATCATTAAAACTTGGTTGTGCCCTATATACAGTTGGCTGAGCATTGGAGCTTGGTTGTGCACTGCCTACAGCTAGGCTATTTGCATGACCATCCTTGGCTACCTACAAGCACAAGCACAATAACAATTAATAATCTGCCAACTAAAAAAAAAAAAAACACAGATATCTAAGTCAAAGTAGTATATTTACCCTCCTAGTGGTCCTACTGACTTGGGATTCACTCCCAGGCAAGGAGGAGTTCCTTCCTACTTCTCCCTTGTAACTCCTCCTGTTATGGCCTAATTTCCCACATGACTTGCATTGTTTTGAGATGCCTATACCTTTGTTTTTTTTGTGACTTCTAGGTTCATCAGGCTCTAATGCCCTCTTCTTCTTAGGCCTGCCAGATAGTCTCCTCTTGATAGGGGGCAACACAGGTGGCAGTCTACTAGATCTTCACATATTTTGGCCATTAATGGGCTCTATAATGGGTCATAGCAATCAATGTAGGTAGTCCTTTTGTAACAAGCATTGACATACTTTTCAGCATCTTCCCCATTGAAAAAGATACAGCAAATGGCATGGAAACATGATATGCCAGTTATGTCCCACTTCCTACAGCTGCACTTTTTCTCTTCCAAGTCCACAATGAAACTCTCCAACCCATTCTTCACTTCAAACTTGGTACATTCAGCCCAACATGCTAGCCACTTGCTACATGCCAACTTCTCCTTGTACAATCTCTACCTTATCTTAGGACACTATAGACACTCAATTTTGCACCTATGATTTAATCAAGGAGAATGACTTGAATGACCAATCCATGTACCCCAAAAATCATAATTGCATTACATTCATCAATTTTTTCTTGCATTACATGCATCATTTTGTCTTTGCATTACATGCATTAATTCATTCATTGCATATCATAAAAATGATTTTGAGATTCTAACGGTCGCAGAGGTGTTTCGGGTTATCAAATTGAACTATCGGATTGAAAGACATCGCATGATCAAGTTTGCACGATCAACATGCATTGTGTCTAGGTAGAATTGACCACACATGATCAATTTAAATTAATTCTGATTGGTTAAATGATTAAAATTTATTAAATAATTTTGTGATTGGTTGATAATTAGTGTTCAAAATAGGGATGCATGCATGGGAATAAAAGGGATGATTGGATAACAATAAAATTGTGGATAATCTGAACTTTATCAAGATTTATTTTAGGGTATTTATCTAAAATATAATTGTTGTTAAATATCCTGAATTATCAAAAAAAGAGATGAAAAATCATAGGCAGAGGATGAAAACACGTCTAGATACAAGGACTGGCCAAAAAACCCTAGAAGAAGAGTTCAAATGGCACTCGAACACGAAAGTGCATTCGGAGCCATAAGGCCAATTCGGCACTTTTGGAGTGCCGAACAGCACTCTAAAAGGGCCGAATTCCCTTGATGTGGGCTTTGGCCCAACGGCCTTTGGGTGATGATTATGCATATCTTTTTCGATCTTTTTACAAAAGGATGCATCTAGATTCAAACCCTAATCGTCCATACCTATTTTTTAGAGTCTTCTGGTCTCTATAAATAGAGACTGAACCTCATAATTCAGCAGCTTTTTTTTTTTTTTTTTTTTTTTACATTTTAATAGGCATATGTTTTTACTCTCAAACCACCCATATTTTCATATCCCCTATCTGAGTGTTGCTGCTTAAATTAGGGTTTTTAGGTTTTAAAGAAAATTGAACAAATTTCTTTGAACCCTAAAACATCCACTCAAGAACAAAGTGTGCTCATGCAAGAGGTTGTTTCCTTCACCCTTTTTCTTGTGATGTGACGATGCATGTTATATCTCTTTCTTTTTCAAATATCCATAACATAAATTGTAAATTGTTGTTTTGTTAAAGCATGATTGTTTTTTATGTGATTGTTATAATCTTTTTCTTGAATATCAATAAATCTGCATGTAAACAATTATTTTTCTTAAAACAAAACAGATCTGCATCTTTTTAAGATGTAGATCTGAATTTTTTTCAATACAAAAACAGATCTACATCTTTATAAGATGTAGATTTGAATTTTTCTCAATACAAATACAAATCTGCATCTTGATAAAATGTAGATCTAATTTTTTTTTCAAACAAAAAGAGATCTGCATCTTTATGAGATGCAAATCTAAATTTTTCTCAAATCAAAACTGATTTGCATCTTTCTTAAGATGCAAATCTGATTTTCTTAATACATGCAAATTGTTGAAATAAAGAAAGAGATTATGTATTACTGTGTTTGTGTTTATTTTAATTCATGATTGCGTAAATTTAGATTATGAGTGGAGTTCTCTTCTTAGAAAATCCTTTTTTTTTTTTTTAAAAAAAATATATATATAGCAAAACAAATCTGAATTTTTGTCATCAAAAAATCATTCTTTTAAATATAACAAAACAAATCTAAATTTTTATCATCAAAAACCATTTTATTACATCCCACAAAACAGATCTATATTTTGACAAACTAAAATCAATTTTTTTTTAACAATAACAATAGATCTAATTTTTTTGAACAAAAGAAGAGACTTCGTTCATAAATAAATTTGTGTGATTTAAGTTTTGTCTCACATGTTCAACATATCATTCATGACATGCATAAGAAAGTACATTGGTCTCAAGAGTCTAGAAGACCAGACTTTGTCTGGGAGAAATGGGTGCCTAACCTTCCCATTCTGTAACCTAGCCTCTAGATTTAGGTTTTTGGTTTAGTAGATCTAGCCTTGCCTTCATTTATTTTGGGTAGAATGTAACTCGGACAATAGGCCATGTAATTATTTGGTAGATTGTAACCTAGACCCAAAGCTATGTAATTTGCAAGTTTTTCTAGATATGTAATTTTTATTCAATCAATGAATGGAACTATTCAGTCATGTATTTTGTAATTAGTATTTTTTCTTATTTTCTTTTATAAAGAAAAATAAGTGGTGACTCCATACCACTTACCCAAAAAGAAAGGTGCCCTAAAAGGTACCCAAATCTCTTTTTTGAGGTATATTCTTTCATTGAGGTGTCTCACAGTGGCGACTCCACTAGGGATGTCGAGGGCTAAGCTTCGTATTAGGCTTAAGTGACCAAATATGTACCTTTTTTTTGCATGGTCTTGCATGATATAGTTGTTGTTTGTTTATTTATGTTTTATGGGATGTTGCATAATATTGTGGTGTATGATATTTTGTTGATTCTTTTGGTTGTTAAAATCTTTCCCTAACTGTCATAGTGTGTGCCATCCAAACAACAATGTATGCACCCCTTTCAACAATTTGTAGTAGTAGTAACCATGGATCACCGGTCTTCGTTAGATTCGGGTACCCAGTGGTAAACTCACCAACTCATAGCCCAAAGTCACTGGATCATTTCTTGTTGACTGTAAAGGACAAACCGATTTGGACCAATGCAATATTCATTACATTACAAGTTAGGAGGTGTAACATCCTAGCTATGGGAAACAATGAAACAACAAACTCACCATACAACATAATGACTTAGAACCTACCCTTAGGTCGGTCCTGGTTAAAATTGCATTACATGTTGTGTGTGTTTGTTTTGGATGATTGATGGATGTGGAAGGGGTTTTAGCTTTGATTAACCTAACCAAGCCTGTCATTAGGGGAGAATCTGGTCAAGATCTGAAGGAAGGTTGCAAAGAGAACCTAAGCCCGACACTCAAGCTAGTAGCTCTAGCTCCAAGCCCGTCACTCCCATCACAATACTGAAGCCTTCAAGCGTAGAAGAGACTTCACTGCTGCAACATCACAACCCCATCTTTGAATTCCAAGACAGTTCAAGCCCCAAGAAGTTTAAAGCTTCTAGTAACAAGGCAGAAAAGGGAGAACACCCAAACATAGAGGAACCCATGAACACCCAAGAGCTACTCAACACTATGGTAGCTAGCTAGATTTAGCTGAAGGAAGACATGAACCGTATAATGCAACAATTTCAGAATTTAAAGAGTAATCAAGAAGGGGATAATACTAATCATGATCCACTAGCCGTAGAGAATGAGAAGAAGACCAAGGAGAGGATGAATAAAATGGAGGAAATGATTAGAAGAGCCCGTAAGATGGAGGAACTTATGGACTACGATTCTCTTTCCCTATTCCCCAATGCAAGGTTGCCACCCAAGTTCATGATGCCAAATCTAGACCTTCATAGGACCGGCTACCCAAAGTCCCATTTGAAGATGTATATGAGGGCTATCCAGCCCTTAGGTGCGACCGAGGAAGTACTTGCTCAAATAATCCAAAACACACTAACCAGAGCCGCTCTTAAATGGTTCCTCAACCTGGATGATGTAAGGGCAAGAAGTTGGGAGGACATCTGCTGAGAGTTTCACAAGCAATACAAGAACAATATGGAAATGGACATCGCAAGAAGAGACCTTGAGACTACCAAGCAAGAGCCGAAAGAATCCTTCTCTACTTTCATTACCAAGTGGAGAGCCAAGGCTGCACAAATGATGAGTAGGCCGAGTGAAGAAGAATAGTTAGCCATGGTTGTAAAGAACTTATTGCCTGTATACCATAATTTGTTTACACAGTATTTTCCCAATTTTAAAGCTTTAATTGCTGCCGAAACTCAAATTGAGGATGCTATAAACAGTGGCACTATAAAGACTGATGACCTTCCAAGATTTAGAAAGAATGTAGGGTCTAATTCTAAGGCTGCAAAAATTTCCAATATTCCTAAAAATGATCCTTATCAATTGATTGCACCCATTACACCTATGCAAGTACCCTAAGGGCCTAGACCCAAGAGAGAATTCCATGATTTGTACATGCCCATGAGTCAAGTGTTTGATAAGCTAAAAGCAAAAGGGTTACTAAAGCCCTTAGACCCAAGACCAATTCCAAACCCCTTGCCCTCAAAGTTTGATGTGAATAAAAGATGTGCTTACCATCAAATCCCTGGTCATGACACTGACCATCGTTTCACCCTTTGTCATGCAATTCAAGACCTAATACACAATAAAGTAATTGCGCCACCTACAAGGCCTAGCATCACTAACAATCCCTTGCCCAATCACAATTTTGGGAAAGGACCGAGGGTTAATTGCTTGATGATCGAAGAAGAGAGTAAGGAAGACCCATCCGACTTGATCTATGACCTACTCGAGTGTTTCATGATGACATGGGAAGAATTAATGAATAGGACCTCTACTACCACCACAGGATATGACATATGAAATGAAGTAACAAAACCCGAGAATTATCTAATATCCACAAATGGGGGGAGACACTTCAAACCCTAAGAGAATAACCAAATAGCTACAAATGGGGGGAGACACTTCAAACCCCAATAGAATAACCAAACACTCGTAAAAGGGGGGAGACACTTCAAACCCCAAGACACTGATCCCCATGATTTAACCAAAATTGCCCACATCACCGAGGGGGGGGGGGAGACACTTCAAACCACCACATTTAGAGACCGACAACCCGGTGGAAGCTCTGAACAGATCCACTCAACAAACACCCGCCGAAGAAGATAAAGTCCTCAAGCAACTACATAAGACACAAGCCAACATATCCTTATAGGGTTTACTCATGGCCTTATACAAACACCGACAAAACCTAGTAGACTTGCTCAACCAAATCCAAGTCCTAACAACCACAACCTCCCAAGATCTGAATGCTATGATTGGGTCCATAAATAGGGAACTCACTATTTCTTATTCTAACAAGGATCTAACCAAGAAAGGGAAGCACCACAATGATCCGTTGGATATCATTATAGATTCCATGGGGAAAAGAATACTGATGGTTTTGGTAGATGATGGAAGTGCCTTGAATGTTTGTCCTTTGAAGACTACAAGCTACCTTGGCCTAAGCATTGAAGACTTTGTGCCTACCGATCAACATGTGAGGGCATACGACAACAGTAGAAGAGAAGTCTTGAGAACCATAACATTAGAGCTTACCATAGGACCGATGGTTAAGAAAATGGATTTTCAAGTCCTTAACATAGCCTTATGCTTCAATATACTCCTTGGACGACCATGGATCCACGACATCAAAGCTGTACCTTCTTCCCTAAATCAAAAGGTTCGGTTTCCACATGAAGGAGCTATTATAACTATCTATGAGGATACTTTGACTGTGCCTAAACCCGTTTACGGTATTGATTCTGAGAAAGACCCATTGACTTTGGATGGCTTTGAGATTGAGAGGCCTAGTTTCGAGAAGAGGGAAGAAGAAGTTAAGAAGATCCCAATGGACTTTGCTTCTTATGGTAACAATAATGTGGTAGCAATGATGAGAAGAATGAATTACTTTTCTAGGATGAATATAGGGAGAGCTGTGAAGAAACCAACTGTTCAAGACTTGTGGATTCCTACTTGATGATGATTTGCTAGAAATGGAAGTGAGAAAAATGGCTCGAGCCAAAGCCAAAGCAAGAAGACTTCCTTATCCTCCAGAACCTTTGAAGCCCTAGACTCCTACACTAAATGGGAAGTTTGTAAAAGCTGGAGAAAGTCAACGTTATTGGGGATTCCCAAAACCAAGATTCGATCCTATAACAAATACAATGGTGCTCGGTTTCGAGATACTACTTGATTGCAACAATGAGGTTCCAGAATTGAAGAAAGAAGATACCACCTGGGTCCCTACTGATTAGGCTGATCACATGGATCCTGATGCCATGACTACACTCCTTGGAGATCATATCTACAACATAGAAGAAGAAGAATATTGGGAGGCCTGCTAGCATACATTGAAGAGCCCATATGAATTAAGAGCCAATGATGGAGATGAGGAAGGAGGAACAACCCTTAGTGATGATGAAAATGAAAGTGAAGACAAGAATGATAGTAGTAGTGACAACAACAGCAATGACGGTGGACATGGTGATGATAACAGCAGCATCAATAGTGATGACAACAGCAACAGAAGTTATGATAGCCCATACAACGGAGATGATTGGGGTGAACCCCCTAATGAAAGAGAAGATGAAGATGTAGACCTATTTTATGAGGAATATGACAGTGATGTGGACTACTATGATCAAGATATTGAAGATGATACTAAAGGTAACAGGTGGAGCGATACTAATAGTTATCAAAACGGGCTGATAAATGTGTTAGAGAATGCAAGAGAGGAGAATGCACAAGCCAATCAAATCTATCATGAAGAATATCCCTATGGGCATCTTTCAGATTGAAGTGATATCACTAATGTTAGCTAAAGATCTAGCCATAGGTATGACAACCATGGAAGAGAGGTTCTTGAATTGGGGTCATATTATGATTTAGAACCAAGTACACCAACCCTACATACTGTAGAGGATGATGACATAAACGCTAGGTTGGCCACTCTAGAACAAAAACAGATGGTCCACAGTCTTAGAATCATGACACTTGAGAATGCTGAACATAATGAGGAGAGAATGGAAGGAAGTGATCTAGAGCATCTCCCTCAACCCACTTATTTGGGCAACAGAGGCAAATATGAGCTATTTGATGAATGGAAGAATAGCATAGAGCACCTCGATGTTTTTATGACCGACAAGCCTATATATATGGAGGTTGAAGAAGAAGCTATGGATTATATGGATTTAGACCCCACAGTATTAATGCTGAGGGAAGAAAGAGTTTATTAGGAGCCACCGCCATTGCGGAAGCCACGACCGAGTTAAAGAACTGGGCATGGGAGGGAGCCGCCCACCCCATGAAGGACTTCGTGAGAAAGAACAAGACCATCAAGTTAGTCACTTTTTCCAAGAAGATCAGGATCGCCGAAACAGTCTCTCTTGCCAAGAACATTGTTTTCGTTCCTATTGAGTCTATTTCTGCTAGTGTCTCTATTCCTGTTAAATCTATTTGTGATAGTTTTCCAATTGAGTCCGTAGAGTCTGTTAAAAACTCTTTCCCTTTTAATATGATTTTTGACTCTTCTTATTTGCTGGCTTTGAATGTTTTTATATTTGAATTCGGTAAAGAAACTCTTAATAATAAGTGTAAGGTTGAATTTATTCAACCATCTAATTGGCTTTATTCCGTGCCAAATTTGCTTGTAATTCAGCATTTAGTAACCCTGTATTTAGGTGGGTTTGATGTAAGGGTAGTGAGTGAGATAGAGTGAAGTTTGCTCAAGAGTGTGCAAGAAAACAGAGTCTCGCGGCTGGGTCTCGCGGGTGACTCGCGGCTTCAAGCCGCCAGAAGCAACCTCACGTGCCAAGCATGCTGGAAGGTGAACAGTCTGCTAGCTGGAGCACTACAGGACAAAACAGGACAACTGGCCATACGGTTATCTCGCGACTGGATCTCGCGACTTAGTCAAGCCGGGAGGTCAAGCCGCGAGCCACCCCTGTTTTGTAGAATTCTGACGTTTCACATTCCTCTCCACTCCAGTATAAATACCCCTATTACCCACGATTGAAAGAGAGCTTCCAGAGAGAATTTTGAGAGAGAAACCCTAAAGAAAAACCAGATTGTTTCACCCACAATCTCTACCTTAGAATCTCTTCAAATTCCTCAACTCTCTTCCTCTCCATTGTCAAATCCTTGAGAGGCTTTATACCAAACCAGGTTCTCACCATCATCATCATTGTGAGACTGCTGTTTGGATTTCTGGGAAGCAGTTAGGAAGGAACCAATCTACATTGGTTGATGCTACGGTCTAGTAGCGGAATCCGGGAAGCTAGAAAAGAAAAAGGTTCGGCGTAACCTCGTTGGAGCAAGAAGCTTGGAGGGCTTAGGTGCACTGGGTAGATTAGGCTTGGAGGGTCTATTGCTGTCCTTGTATCCCAACTATATTTTCTAGTGGATTGATTACCGCTTGGAGGGCGGCGGAGAGGTTTTTCGCCGAGGGCTTCGGTTTCCTCTTCGATAACACATCGCGTGTTGTCTTTGTGTTTGCATCTTCTTTCCTTTCTATCTTTGCCTTTTTATTTACCTGCTGTGGATATTAATCTGTTATGGCTTAGATAGTATTTAATCAATTTCGTTTGATAGCATATGTTAAGTTTCCGCACACTAGTTGTTTGACATATTGCTTGAATTGATTAAGTTGTAATTTGGGGGTCTAAACGTTCAAAAGTGTTTTTGTACACGTTTTTGAACTTACAATTGGTATCAGAGCGGGTACACTGATATTGGTTTCATTACCATTGTGTGATCCTTGACTCCCTTTTGAGATGGATAGGTCTCAATCCCTAAATGCACCTCCATATTTTGATGGTAGTAATTATGCTTTTTGGAAGGTTCGAATGAGAGCTTTTCTGTGTTCTATTGATGAATCTGTTTGGGATGCTGTTGAGATTGGATGGACCAAACCAGAGGCAGCAAAATCCACATGGGATAAGGCAGCACTTGCTGCATCTAATGCTAACAGTAAAGCACTCAATGCTATTTTCTGTGGTGCGTCTCCAGATGAATTTCACAGGATTTCTCATATTACCGTAGCCAAAGAAGCATGGGAGATTTTGGAAACTACCTATGAAGGCACGAAGAAAGTGAAAGACACCAAGTTACAAATGCTGACCACTCGGTTTGAGGAGCTCAAAATGAGTGAGGATGAGTCTTTTGATTCTTTCTATGGGAAGTTAAATGAAGTGGTTGTCAGCAAGTTCAACTTGGGGGAGAAAACGGAGGACTCGAAGATTGTAAGGAAGATCCTTCGATCATTGCCGGAAAGCTTTCGAGCTAAAGTGACAGCAATTGAAGAGAGCAAGGACCTCGATGACATCAGAGTGCAAGAGCTGGTGGGTTCTCTACAGACTTATGAGATGTCGCTGCCCAATCAACGGAAGAGTAAATCTCTTGCTCTAAAGACCATTAATGAGAAGGTGGAAGATCAAGACTCATCGGGAGAAGATGTGATTGACAAAGATGTTGCATACCTTGTCAAAAATTTCAAAAAGTTTTTGAAATTCAAAAATAATGGGAAATTTGATGATAAAAGAAAATTCCAAAGTTCTGGAAGGGAAAAAAGGGAATTCAAAAGGAAAGATGGAAAAGAATCCCAATCTACACAAGGTGTCACTTGTTTTGAATGTAATGGGCATGGACACTTCAAGAAGGAATGTCCGAATTATTTGAAATCGAAAGGTAAAGTGTATGCCACGACCTTGAGTGACTCGGATTCGTCTGACTCAGAGTCTGAAGAAAGCTGTGATGGAGAGGGGAACTATTCGGCTTTTATGACTATAGCTCATGTTGAGTCGTCAGATGAACTGAATCTGCTTGTGCAAGACCTTGGAGAACATAGTGATGATGAATCACTAGGAATTGTTGAAGAATCAGATGCTGAAGAAGGTAGAAGCACAGCGAATCTTCAGGAGAATTATAACTTACTCTTGGAGAAGTCCGGGGAATACACAAGAGTGGCCAAGGCTGCTGTGAGAAAAATGAAGAAGGCTGAGGAGGACTACAAAAGTCTCCTAATCCGGTATAGGGAGGCTAAGTGTGAAATTGAAACTCTGAATGGAGAGTTGTCCGAAGCCTACACAAAAGTAAGGTTTCTTGAAAGTGAGGTTGTGCAAGCAAATGCCAAAGTAGAAAGGGTTACCACCAAGAAACTAGATGATGTTATCTCATCTCAAAAGAGCTTTTCAGACAAATCCGGATTGGGATATACCGGAGGAGGTAGTTCGTCTGGAAATATAACAAAAGAAGTAAAGTTTGTTAAGGCCAAAGATCAAGTTGTAGCTGATTCTACTGGTGAAAAGCTCGAGGTGAAGGAGAAGAAGAATTTGGTGAACCAACGGATGTTAAATTCTCACAATCAGTTTGCAGGCAGGTCTGAATCCCGTGCCAAGTCACGTCCTCGACCACAAAGAGGCCTAGAGGAACTTATGTGTGCCACTACTGCGGACTTCAAGGGCATACTCGACCAAATTGCCAAAAGCTGAGAGCAAAGAATAGTGCAACCCCTCAAAGGTCAGAAGGACCTAGAAATGAGAGAAGAAGTTGGGCTGGAGATCAATCTAGAGATCAAAATGGTGATCCCGGAATGATGAACGTGATGAAGATGATTGGTGCTTTCACCAACTGCTTGGAAAGCTTCTCACGAAGGTTTGAAAGCCCTAACTCCCGTACCCAATCCTATAAGGAAATCACCCCAAACGCAAGTGACGTGAGGGTGAATAAGGGTACTCATGCATAAGCATTACAACATGTCCATGCATCAATACTTCCTATGCTTTGTGACTATATTTGTTTGTTTTGCTTGCTATTTTTGCTGTTGGTTGTTTGTTTGTCTTCTTGTACATTTCTTTAATTTTGTCTTATCAATCTTTTTGTTTCTTGTGTCAAAAATCCAAAAAACACATAAAAATAGAAAATCAAAAAGCTTGATTGACTTTGTTGAGCTTTTGTCTCAAAACTTGTTTTGCCTTGTACCTTTGTGCTAATGGCTTTGTGCATTTTCGAGCATTGCTTGTCTTTATGCACTTATATCACTGTGGGAAAAATCTTGAAATCTTTGTGATTGTTGTAAATAGATCTTCAAACTTGTCATGAATGATTAGTGAATGATTTTGTTGATCTTGAGACTTGCATAGACTTGTGTCTATATATCTTCCCACTCTTTATTTTTTGTTTTTGCTAAAAAGAGCTCACCAAATGTAAATCTCCAAATGAAAAGAGATATTGAGCTGCAAAAGCCTGTCGCACACTCTAGTATTTGACTAGGGAAAAGGGTAAGCGACCTTATATTAAAGTGATTGTTCATTCAAAAAGCCAAAGGCTTATTCATTAAAGTGAAATATCATATATCACTCTCACAATGAGAAGTGATTGACTCAAAAGATCGAAAAGATCAATTGTTATGTTTTGAAAGTGGAGTCAAATGTAAAGCTCCAAATCATGTTATCAAGTTTTGTGGGAGGTCATATATACATACTTCTATAATTGAGATAGGTCACATGATCTAGTGCTAATTGTGTATGCCTTGGTTGAATTGATCATTGAAGCTTCACATTAGACAAAGGACTATCTCATAGTTGATATCCACACACAACACACAAGTTTATGCTCAAATAAATGCCATATTCATTTGTGTGATTGTACTTGATGAAATATGTTTTCACATGCTCAATCTTTGTTATTTCAAGCACAAAAAGATTTTTGAGTGTTTTAGGTGCTTTTGGAAAGTATTTTTGTTGAAAAATCTGAAAATTTTGAAAAACCAGTTTTGCCCTGTTTTGGCGGCTCAGTCGCGGGTATGTCAAGTCGCGAGTCTCAGTCGCATCTTCGCTGGTCAGTTTTGGCGACTTGCTCGCGAGTGGAAGGTCCAGTCGCGAGGTTCACTCAGAGATTTTCGCGGCTCAGCTCGCGACTCGCTCGCGGGTAGACCTTCCAGTCGCGAAAAACACTTAGAAAAATTTTTCAAAATTTTGTTCTTGTGTGCTTTGGCGGCTTGAGCTGGCGACTGTGTGGCGACTTAATCCAGTCGCGAAAATCGCGTGTTTGGCAAAAACGGGAGCAGTTTTAAAACTTGTTTCAGTTTTCCCTCGAACATTTGTAACTGTTCATCTTCTCTCTAAAACTTCCTCCTTTCCAAACACTCTGTGAATCCATTTTCAAACCTCATCGGTGCTTCATTTCTTATCCAAATCATCAAGAAAAGGTAAGGGTTTTTGTTTTCTCAATCTCATTTTCTTTTTCCTGGATATTCTTGCTGCTATTTGGGTTGATATTGTGTACGAAATACTTCTCTCCTATGAAATGGGTATGGCGGGTCTTGTTTGATATTGTTCCCATCAGTTTTTCATTTTGAGCGGTCAAAATGTGATTTTCATTGGTCTGATATTTGCCTATTTTTGAGTCTGAAAATCTTTTGGTAAATGGGTATGGTGTCTATTTGATTTTCTCATTCCACTTGCTTAAGCATTGTTTCTGATAAAGTTATTTGTTACTGATTTTTTTGTATTTATATTTCAACCTTGTACTCTTGTATGGTTGATTGGGTTCTTCATGTTGAAATATTTGCTTTGCTCATATCTCTGGTGGAGTATTTTATGTTATCTGCTCTAAATGTTCGAATGCTGTATCTGTTTGCATATCATGGTCTTTGATAACCTGTCTCAGTGACAGTTGTTAGTTGTTTTGTCCATCTATGTCTTTGTGCACTATCACCATATTGCTGCACCTATCATTTTGTGCTCCAATGTTTTGTTGGTAATTGGGTTTGGACTGCTATATCTCCAATTTGTGTTGAAATATTGAAATTTTGTTTACACCGAATCTTGTTGACATTTACCTTGTGTGGTATTGTTGTTTGGTTCTTTGCTGTGGGCCTGTTTTCTTGCAGATGTCTCGTCGATCTTCCAGGGGTAAAGACATTGTGACTGACGAACCAGCGACACCAGTTGCCAAAAGGACTCGTCTATCATCTCAGGCTTCTCAAGACCCCAATGAGGATAGGTTCAGACTTCCTCTTAACTCACACGTCTACTCAAATGTGTTTGACAAGTCGACCACTACAGTAGAACGGGTGGTGGAGTTTAATACCTTAGGGACCACTTTCATCCCTCGAATCTTTGAGAAACGAGATTGGGCAAACTTGTTCGGGAACTTTGAGGACCCAATGGATGAGCTGGTCAAAGAATGCTTCTCCAATGCATCTGATCTTGGACCTGAACTCGTTTTCTGGGTCAGAGGAACAGAGTTCATTGTTACCCCAAACTCCATCGCAGACCTTCTCAGCATCACCAGACCTCAGAATGTTAATATTACTCCTTACGATGAGCGAAATCCGGAAGTTGAAGAAATTTTGCAAATCCTAGGATACGATCATGAAGTATCCAGTGCAGGAACTTCCATCAGCACCGCCAAGTTTGCACCCGAGCTGACCACACTGAAGTTGATCATGTTCACCAATCTCTACCCATTGTCCAACACTACATTCATCAATCTTGGGAGAGCCCTATTTCTTTGTGACCTTATTACAGGAGCTCCCATTGACATATGTGCTCACATCTACTACATCTTGAGGAAGACCGCATGTCGATCTGCAGCACGAGGAGTTATTCCATTTTGCAGTCTCATCATGAAGCTCATTCTTCGTGAAGGCATTACTCCTCCTGCAGATGGAAAAATGTTGACTCGTCAACGTCCCATTTCCTTGCTCACTCTTCAAGCTAGCAGAAGTCACTCCTCTAAATCACCAAGGAGTGCTCACATCTCTCCGGTCACTCCATCTGCCCCTGACTCAGAGACACCAGCACATACCACATCTACATCACGTGCTGTTCCTGAAGCTTCACCAGCTCCTATTCCGCAAGCACCAACTGCTTCTCATACTGATAGAGCTGGCAGTGTACTTGAGCATATTCAGAAACGCGTTGATGAGCTTGTGGCACTTCTCTACTCCACAAACAACCATGTCCAAATGCGTCTCGAGACCATGGAGAATCAGCTAGATGATATCCAACGAAAGTTGGACGAGAGCCTTTAGCTATTCGTGACAAAAAGGGGGAGAGCTTTCAGTAAGGGGGAGAAAAGTCCAAAGGGAAGTGTGCATAGTGATAGGGGGAGTACACACATACACACATACTTTTGTCATACTTTTGTTTTTAGTCTTATCCTCTAAACTTATGGCTTTTAGGTTTATGCTTTTTGGGTACTATTTAATGTTTTATGGGTTTGATACACTATGTTTTTGGTGTATTGTTTTAAACTCTTAACTTATACTTTTGGTTTAAAGTTTAATATGTTTTGTAAACTGTTATTCAGGATGTTTGTGTTTTGTACCCATGTGCTTATGTAAGCTTTTAGGGTTTATGTTTTTATGCATGTTTGTAGGCTTTATGGTATGTACCTTGCCTAGTGCAGCCTTTATGCTATGTTGAAATCAGTACATTAATCTGAATGGTATACATTTTGGTTTATGTACTGTCACTCTTGTGCCCTTGTAGGATTGTTCCTAGATGCATATGACTTGTGTGATATGCATTGGTTGAGTGTTGTGCATACAAGTGTCTTGCCTTGTGCTTGTTAACTTGTATGTCCTTGTGTTCATTCCAAGTGTGAATGAGCACTGTGATCACTACATTGTGGTGTTCACTTGGTTGATCAAGCCATGGTTTGTTTCATAACTCCATCTTTGCTTGATCACATATTGCCTGTTTCATATGCATTTTATAATTTTCTGCTTACAATGATCATGGTGTATTGTTGTGTTTCAGGAGTATTATGTTCATATGATTCAAGTGCTTCACAGCTTCTAGAGTTAGGTGTGAGTGAGTTTTGTTCAACTGTTCCCAACTCACATGTTAAGTCTAGAGTCTGTTTTAGGGTTTTGTCACGGAATAGCCAAAGGGGGAGATTGTAAGGTTGAATTTATTCAACCATCTAATTGGCTTTATTCCGTGCCAAATTTGCTTGTAATTCAGCATTTAGTAACCCTGTATTTAGGTGGGTTTGATGTAAGGGTAGTGAGTGAGATAGAGTGAAGTTTGCTCAAGAGTGTGCAAGAAAACAGAGTCTCGCGGCTGGGTCTCGCGGGTGACTCGCGGCTTCAAGCCGCCAAAAGCAACCTCACGTGCCAAGCATGCTGGAAGGTGAACAGTCTGCTAGCTAGAGCACTACAGGACAAAACAGGACAACTGGCCATACGGTTATCTCGCGACTGGATCTCGCGACTTAGTCAAGCCGCGAGGTCAAGCCGCGAGCCACCCCTGTTTTTTAGAATTCTGACGTTTCACATTCCTCTCCACTCCAGTATAAATACCCCTATTACCCACGATTGAAAGAGAGCTTCCAGAGAGAATTTTGAGAGAGAAACCCTAAAGAAAAACCAGATTGTTTCACCCACAATCTCTACCTTAGAATCTCTTCAAATTCCTCAACTCTCTTCCTCTCCATTGTCAAATCCTTGAGAGGCTTTATACCAAACCAGGTTCTCACCATCATCATCATTGTGAGACTGCTGTTTGGATTTCTGGGAAGCAGTTAGGAAGGAACCAATCTACATTGGTTGATGCTACGGTCTAGTAGCGGAATCCGGGAAGCTAGAAAAGAAAAAGGTTCGGCGTAACCTCGTTGGAGCAAGAAGCTTGGAGGGCTTAGGTGCACTGGGTAGATTAGGCTTGGAGGGTCTATTGCTGTCCTTGTATCCCAACTATATTTTCTAGTGGATTGATTACCGCTTGGAGGGCGGCGGAGAGGTTTTTCGCCGAGGGCTTCGGTTTCCTCTTCGATAACACATCGCGTGTTGTCTTTGTGTTTGCATCTTCCTTCCTTTCTATCTTTGCCTTTTTATTTACCTGCTGTGGATATTAATCTGTTATGGCTTAGATAGTATTTAATCAATTTCGTTTGATAGCATATGTTAAGTTTCCGCACACTAGTTGTTTGACATATTGCTTAAATTGATTAAGTTGTAATTTGGGGGTCTAAACGTTCAAAAGTGTTTTTGTACACGTTTTTGTACACGTTTTTGAACTTACAATAAGGAATTAAAACATGGATACCTAGAACCTATAAAAGAAGAAACCCAACCAATTAACCTGGGAATTGATGATGAACCCAAAATGATCCAAATGGGCAATACCCTAACCGCCTCAGAGAAAGATGCATTAGTGGCACTGCTGACAGAGTTCAAAGAGATCTTTGCCTAGTCATATGAAGACATGCCTGGGATTGATACAAATATAGTTCAGCACTGCATTCCAACAGATACAACCATGAATCCGGTCAAGTAGAAGTTGAGAAGCATGAAGCCAGAATGGACTCTCAAGATCAAAGAAGAAGTAGAGAAACAATACAATGTAGGATTCCTAAGAGTGGTCAACTATCTAGAGTGGTTAGCTAATGTGGTTCCGATGCCAAAGAAGGATAGGAAGGTCAAAATGTATGTAGATTTTCGAGATCTAAACAAGGCCAGCCCAAAAGATGACTTTCCATTACCTCACATTGACGTCCAAGTTGACAACACAGTGGGACATGTGCTACTCTCGTTTATGGATGGATTTTCAAGATACAATCAGATTAAGATGGCTTCAGAAGAAATGGAGAAAACCTCCTTTATCACTCCATGGGAGACATACTGTTACAAGGTCATGCCATTTAGCCCTAAGAATGCTAGTGCTACTTACCAACGAGTAGCCACTACTTTGCTACATGATTTGATCCACAAAGAAGTAGAAGTTTATGTTGATGACATGATAGTAAAGTCCAAAGACCGTGAAGGGCACATACTGGCTTTGAGGAAGTTCTTTGAGAGAATTAGATTCCACAAGTTGTGGTTAAATCCAAAGAAATGTACTTTCGGAGTCACATCTGAAAAACTATTAGGATTTATGGTAAGCCAGAAGGGAGTAGAAGTTGATCCTAACAAAATCAAGGCAATTGTAGAGATGAATCCTCCAAGGACTAAAAAGGAGATTCGAGGATTTCCAGGTAGGATATAGTACATCAGCAGGTTCATAGCCCAACTCACTATGACATGTGAACCAATCTTCCGACTACTCAAGAAAGAAGTCCCTACAGTGTGGAATGAACAATGCCAAGAAGCCTTCGAGAAGATTAAGAGTTATCTGATGAAACCGCCAATACTTGTCCCACTAGTTCCTAAAAAGCCATTGTTGTTGTATCTCACCACTACAGATACAACAATGGGGGCTTCTTTACTTGCTCAATACCTAGAGGAGACTAGAAAGGAGAATGTGATTTACTACATCAGCAAGAAGATGTTGCCTTATGAAGAGAAGTATTCACCATTAGAAAAGACATGTATAGCACTCGTATGGGCAACCCGTAAATTCAGACATTACATGCTCGCATACAAGGTCCGGTTGATTGCAAGAATGGATCCTTTGAAGTACCTAATAGAAAAACCTGTGCAAGATGGAAAAACTACTAAATGGGTTTTGATTCTATTAGAAATTGATATTAAGTATGTGACTTAAATATCTGTAAAGGGGAGAGCAATTGCTGATCACCTAGCCCATTGTTCACCAGATGAAGCTGAAGAGATTCAAGGAGGCTTTCCGAATGAAGACATCATGGAGATTGAAGTAGAATCATGGAAGACGTATTTTGATTGAGCAACAGATCAAAATGGAAGTGGAATTGGAGTTCTCTTAGTTTCTCTAAAAGGGACACACATCCCATTTTCCGACAAACTCAACTTCCCTACCACCAACAATGCCATAGAATATGAAGCTTGCATTATGGGCCTATAAGCAGCCTTAGGCCTAGGAATGAAAGAGTTAGAGGTGTATGGAAACTCAGCTCTAATAATCTCTCAGGTATATAATAAATGGAAGATAAAAGAAGAAAGGCATATGCCTTATCATCAATGTCTCCAAAAATGGTCATCAAAATTCAGCAAGATCCAATATTAGTATGTGTCAAGGAATCATAATCAATTGCAAATGCTTTAGCAACCATAGCATCTATGATGGATGGGCCAAAAGAAGATGAAGCTAGACCGATAGTGTTGGAATGAAAAGAAGAACCAGCCAACTGCATTACAATAGAAGAAGATGAGGAAAAGAATGGGGAAGGCGAATGATATTCAGACATCCTACAATACCTCAAGGATGGAACATACCCAGAGTCTGTAGACAAGAATGATTAGTTAACCATCCAGAGGTTGTCTACTAATTACATCATTTGTGGTGAAAGGCTTTATCGAATATCATATGATGGAATTCATCTCCTTTGTGTAACTGCCAAGGAAGCACAACAGATAATTGAAGAGCTTCATGAGTCAAGTTATGGGCCACATATGAATGCACATATGCTATTACGGAAGGTAATGAGACAAGGTTACTACTGGACCACAATGGAAGCTGACTGTGCTACCCATGTTCGAAGATGCCATCAATGCTAAGTCCATGGAGATCTGAAGCACATGCCACCCATGCCATTACATACCATGACATCACCTTGGCCATTCTCTACATGGGGAATAGACATTATTGGGAAGATTCACCCAGCAGCATCCAATGGCCATGAATTCATACTTGTAGCTATTGACTACTTTACTAAATGGGTAGAAGCTCATACAAAGTCCTGAATTCAAAGAAAGTTTCTCAATTCATTCAAACCAATATCATTTGCAAATATGGGGTACCACATGAAATCATCTCAAACAATCGGTTGCACTTTAAAGGAGAAACAAAAAAGCTACTACGACAGTTCAACATTCAACACCACAAGTCTTCACCTTACCATCCTTAGACTAATGGAGCAGGTGAAGCTTCTAATAAAAACATAGGGCGGATCTTGAATAAGAGCAGAAAAGAACTACAAGGACTGGCACCTACAGTTGCCCTATGCACTCTGGAGGTATAGAACCTCAATTCGATCCACCACAAGAGAAACTCCTTATTCATTGGTGTATGGGATGGAAGTAGTCCTTCCTATTTAAATGGGTGTCCGTTCACTAAGGACAATATTGGAAAGTGAAATCTCTAAAGCAGATTGGTTGCAGAGTAGAAATGATCAGTTGTGCATGCTAGATGAGAAAAGAGTCAAAGCCTTGTATCACATTCAAGGATATCAGAGGAGGCTTAGGAAAGCTTTTGACAAGAAAGTGAGAACCAGAGATTTGAAGTTAGAGGATTTAATGTTGAAAGAAATCCGAGCCCTAGTTCAAGATGCAAATAGGAAGTTCAAGCAAAACTGGGTTGGTCCATACATTATTAAACAGATATACTCTGGGGGAGTAGTAAGGTTGATGGACTTAGATGCAAACCCTTTCACTGAGCCAACCAACATGGATCAATTGAAGAAATACCACGTTTGAGGTGGTAGTTTGAAAGCACCACATCTGAGGTGGTTGTAAATTATGTTATTTCCCTTCCTAATTTAAAAATAGAAAAGAAAACAAAAAGACTTGTTATGCTAAAAACCTGAAAGGGTAGTCTAGGCAAAAATTAGAGCAACAAAAAAAGAGAAGATAGGTTGAAAACCCAATAGGGCAATCTATGCAAAAGGAGAGTTTAAAAAAAAAAAAAAAAAAAGAGTGAGAGAGCCTGCTAGGTTGAAAACCTGAAAAGGCAACCTAGGCAAAAGCTAAGGCAAATAAAAGATCATCACTAATGAACTACGTGATGACCTGATCCTTCTATCAAGGGGGTACGTAGGCAACCATGCATTGGTTCGGTCACAATTTCCCAAAACCCACCATTTGCCCATTAGCCAAAATTACCCAAAAAATTCAACCATTCCATTCATGTCATTACACAAATCCCAAAAATCCAAACCCTAAACCAAGCCATAAAAATTCCAAAACCCCAAAAGCCTACACCTTAAACAGAATCTCTAACCTGCAAATCCTAAATAATTCCTAAACATAAGAGTTCTTTTACATCAACTTCTAAAATAAACATGATCAAAGCCAAAAAAATAAGATGGTCACTTTGTCTTCAGTCTTTTATTTTTCTATTGATCATCAATTCCCTCTATGGTAGGTACTTTGTCAGCATTGTCCCTTCTTTTGAATTCATAATTGTCTTCATCAAGTCCTTCCCGGTTGTCTCTAAGAAACTGTTCTCTCATAGCAATCCTTTCAGCTTCCTTGTCAACAATCTTGTCTATCAACTAGTTAGATTATTCTTTAGTCATCTTGCGAAAGTGAACCTTTATAAAAGATTGGTCCACTCGGTTAACCATCTCTAAACCCAATAGTATGTTTTGTACAGAAGTAGGATTTGTATCCACAAAAGAGAAAGGTCTTCTTCTTTTGCCACTAGGTATTCCTTACTCATATTTGAATTGCCTCAAGAGTCTGTCTCCCTTGTAGAAAGTTGCTCTCAGCAATCCAACAAAGAAAATATGATATGATCCTGGAGACCTTAGTAAAGGGGGTGGGCACTTCCACCAATAACAGTCCCATTGAATTGAGATACTAGATTTCTTGTCTAAGAATTTCACCCAGTCACTCTTAGTTTGGCATTTAGTCTTGATTACAGCCCTACTAAGAAAACTGCTAGGCCCATAATTACCAGTTGTAGGCTTGGCAATCATGTCCAATCACTCCATTAGCCATATCTGCAAAGTTAAAGGACTCCTTAAAAAGTTATGAGTTTCTCCACCATGAAATACAGCATCCAGTCCCAAAGAGTTTCTGCCAAGATCAAAGAAACAGGATTATCATCATCCTTAACCTTTTTCACAACACTTATGGCTCGAGCATCCATAAAGCTGTGTCTTCTAGAGCAAAGAAAAAGTTCTCCCACCATGCATAATAGCACGAAGATTCACCATATGACCTTCATTCATACTATCAGTAATGGAAATAGGAAGACTGAGAACATTAGACAAAGATTCCTTATGCCAGGGATCACAAGAAACCGCTACAGATTTTTTGTGGGGATCATAGCCCAGAATAGCAGAAAATTCTTCAATTGTCGAACAGAGTTCAGCAGTGTTAAACTGAAACACATGATCTTCGAGATCCCAGAATTTCATAGCAGCACGGAGGAAGTCCCACTTGATCTTTACATTCCTCAAAGCTTTGATTCCATCTAGTTTGAAGGCTGTAAAATTGGTTTTGGTACTGAAATTAAAGCTACGAACCCATCTATTGATGTCATGATTTGTTGAATGAGAAAAATTATGATTGCTAGCCATGGATGACTTTTGCTTGTGATTATTGTGTTTTACTAACCTTTATGCAGAGATTTCTCATAGGAGAATTCGTTTATAAGCTGCATCAATTCCTAATCAGGTTTGGAATAGGTTTCAAAGAGTTTGTAGCTGACTAGGAGAGAGTTTCATGACCACAAACGAAGTAAATGTTTTTCAAAAAACACGAAAATGCAAAGCGCGCATTGGGAGACCATGAGGAGTCGACCCACCATGGCGTGAGCATCATGGTGTGGCTTAGTGCAATTCGGCACTCTAGAAGTGCCAAACGACACTCTAAAAGTGCCGAACGACACCCAAGAGTGCCGAATGGCACTCTTCAGTTGCCAAGTGGCACGCAGCCCCTCAGTCCTACACTCATGCAATTCCATGCAGTTTCATGTTCTCATGTAATTTTTTAAGATCGTTTGCCACTCAAAAAGATTTTTGTTTTAATCAAGTTGAGACATTCTAACAAGTCTAATCATCACCTACATCATTATTCTCAAAAGGTGATCAACTCAAGTTTTCTTAAGACTCATGGATTTATGTTCCAAACTAGGGGCATTCGCCCACGCCTCATGCATTTTCAAAAAAAAAAACCACCATCATTTTAAAAAAAATAAAAAGAAGAAGAAAATCATCATAAAGATTTCCAAGAATCATGCATCCTTTAATATACTAGGAGCATTTTCCCATGGCTCATTTTTCAAAAAAAAAAAAAACGCCACCTTCATTTTCTTTTAAAAAAAAAAAAAAACCACATCAAGATTTTCAAAAATCATGCATTCATTTTAAACTAGGGGCATTCTGCTCCATCTCATGCAAGTAAGTACAAATTCCAACAGAGCCAAGCAAGATAAGTTTAAATCAGTACTACAAGATCTCATCAGGTGAATTCTAAACTTGTCTTAGTTAAAATTTCTACATGATCCAAGGTGATACCAAGGACAAAGAGCTAAACATGGAAAATAATACAAGATTGTCTAAGGAACACTTCCTTTTGTTTTGCAGGAAAAATAAACATACAAGTCATGCATCATTAGGACTCCAAGTCTACTTGCGGGAGGATCTCCTTGATCCACCTAGAGGAGCCACCTTTAGTATTTCCTTCCTGACTTGCGAAAAAGCGAGGACCATACTGACGATTTTCAAGTTCGAGGCTCCTAATACTTTCCTCTAAAGCTTTCCTAGAAGAGTCAGCAGTTTCCATTCGATATGCCTAAAAATTTAGTAAAATCAAGTGTAAAAGACACTATCAAGCAAATCTCAATCCAAAGACATTCAGAAAGCAACATGGTATACCCAGTTAGAATCATTGATCACATATTGGGAGTACTGAGTACTAGCCAATGACTGCAAGTCTCCAATCATCTGCATGCTTTCTTCCACAAGATCCACATCAACTTGAAGGCATAACTCTAACGAGTTAGAACCCACTCAAGAAATAAGGACAAAGAACTGAACATCCAAGAACACACCGGATCGGGCCAAGGAACATTTGGCATATGCTCTGGCCTAGTTAAAGGCATGAAACTATACGTTCCATCAGGATTCATCACATCATACTGCCATGCCGGAAAATAAGGATAAGTCTCTATGAAAGAACTAGAAGAACTACCAGCATAGTGAGGAGAAGGAACCTCTTCCTCTCCCTCTTTCTCTCCTTCATAAGAAGGATGTTGAAAGTCCAAAAAGCAAATATTGTTACCAAAAAAAAATATGGAAAAGGAATTTGCAGAACAAAAGTTAGATCTTAGAAGGGAAGAGAAATACCGTTTTGCCAACCAAGCAACCTTGCAGATGATCCCGGACAAAGTCAAAATATTTCCTTCTACTCCTACAACAATATAGCCATCATGGGCCCAAGCAATCTCTCCATTAGCCAAAAGGTTAGCCAACCAAATAGTGTGACAAGGATGAGCCGGAATTATGGCAGGAGGATGCATAGTTCAACTTGGGGTAGTACCCAATCACCAAGTTACTAGTACTTCATATGCCCACATTCAAACAATACTTGGCGAGTATTCAGTTCTAGAGCCCGCTCACACTCAACATACCCCTCACATCTAGCCCAAGGATTTAAGTTCATCTGAAAAGTCACAAAAAAACTCAGAAAGAGAAGAGACTGGATCATAACCAAGTGCTAAGGATTTAAAAAGGAGAAAGAAAGTACTCACATCATCAATTGTCGGATTGTCAATCACCAAGCGCCAAATCTCCAAAGAACGCCAAGAGGGTGGAGACAAGCGATGTTTGGGCAACCAACGAAGAAACCTAGAAAAAATGCCAGTAACTTCCTCCCGGATTTCGGGACCAACCCCGAAATTCTCATACATCCAAACCTGAAAAATTCACAACACCATTACCACATAGCCAAAATAATTTCCCAACCTACACATAGCCACAATAAATACCAAACCTCACCTACCAAACAAATGGAGCCCCACCTAAGCTTGAAAGACTCTGCCTAGAGAGTTGGGTCATGAAATGCATCAAAGTAGCATAGGCCATGCTGCCCCAGTCATAATTCCGGATTTGTTCAATTTTTCACAAGCTCTCCAAGTTGCGCAGATTCACAGTACTGCCTAAATCTGGACACAAGAAAGTCCCAATTAAAAGAAGCATGAACATTCGAGCACCCATTGCCACAGTCTCAAATTGGGGAACACTCTCGCATAACAAAGACAAAGGAACATTGTTATTCCTCATTCTAGAAGGCATTACACCTAGAAGTTTCTTGAGCTCAATTGAAGTAAGGGAATCATTGACAAGAATTCTTTTACCACCCAACCTCAAACTAGTGATGATAGAAAAGTCATAAGGTGCCAATATTACCTCCGTAATGTTTGGAAAATGGAAGGTACAAGTAGTGTCCCAAAAGTGCTCTGCTAAAGCAAGAAGTAACTAAAGATCCTTGTACTCATGTGTCACATGATTGGACAAAGCTTCGAAGAAGGTGCCAAAGCCCGCTTCATTGATGACGTTTTTTTATGCTAGGAGACAATGTCACCCATGCACTTTTCAACATTTGGAGACTCCCTCAATTCTTGAGGCTCTGCAACATAAAAATTCAGCTCATCAATTTCCATAACCAAAAAATTTCCATACCTAAAAAATATTCTCTCAATCAATACCCCACCACCACAAAATCAAATCAGTGCCCCACCAAAATGTCACCACTACCAAATTCATCACATATCCATACAACCACCAAATTTTGCCATAGCCATGCAAAAAGAAAATTTCTACATGTCTAAGAAAAAAATTCCCATGATCAAAGACAAATTTTTCACAATGCCAATACTCCCAAAATCCATCCAACAACACCACAAATTACCTACATTGTCAAAATTCCAAAAGCCACCAACATTGCCCAAATTGCACCATGATCAAAGAAAAAACACACTTCAAGAATGCTCCAAAACCAACATTCCAAACATGATCAATCACACAATGCCCCCAAAATTTCAAAAGTGACAATATCTCACCATGAAACTTTCAATGAAACATGCAACAACATTTTTCCAAGCAAAGAAACCAAAGAAAAACTCACCTTGGTGTCCACATGACAATATGGAGCATGGGTCCTAGGGTCATGAAGAAGTCCATCATCATCATTCCAATCACATGTTGAATCATATTTCTTACCATGAAAAGCTAGAAAAGAAGATCCCCTGGAGGAAGAAGCCATTTCAATGCAAAGAAAATATGTTTCACCAAAAATGGGTGTGGGATAAAAATGCCCAAAATACAAAGATCTAAAGAAATATTGATAGAGATGGATGAGGGAGAGTTGAGAAGCTTAGAAAAGTGTTTTTTGTGAGAAGAAATGGTGAAATGAAGAAGAAAAATCAAGGGGAAGAAGAAGGTGAATAGTGCCAATGTAGGAAGAGAAGTTGATGGAAGATGAAGCTAAAAAGCAAAAAGAGAGAAACAATGAAGTGGGGGCCCAAAATTTCGGCCCCTACACTCTTTAACTTAGCAAAAGCTAAGTCAACTCAGTCAATCAACCCAAAAAAAAAAAAAAAACTTTCATTCCCAAGCTTTCAATTTCACATTCTCAATACCCAAATTTTAAAACCCAAATCTCTAGGTTTTTTTTTTTTTTTTTTTTTTTCAAACTTTAGATTTCATGATCAAAATTCCAAGCCTTAATTTTCAAAATTCTAAGGCTCAAAATTTCAAATTTCAAATAAAAAATTTTCTAAGTTCCAAAGTCTTAGAGTTTGAAATAAGAATTTCAAAACTTCCAAGTTTCAAAGATCAAATGTTTCTCAAAATAAAAATCTTTTCTTAATTAAACTTTTTTCGACAAAAATCAAATCAAGAGTGAGCAAATGAAAATCATACAACTCAAAAACGGTGCGACCATGAAGCACCTATCAGTTAAAGTCTAATTCTAAATTTTCACTTTTTGCATAAAGCAAATCCAGATTATCAAAGAGAGGAGATCCCTTTGATCATCATTTCAGTTCTAGATTATCAAAGTAGAGGAGATTCCTTTGATCATCATTTCAAAGCCAAGTCGAGGTAAAAGAGACCCCCTTGATCATCAAATCAGTTCCAGATTATCAAAGTAGAGGAGATCCCTTTAATCATCATTCCAAAACCAGATCGAGGTAGAGGAGATCCCCTTGATCATCATTTCAGTTCCAGATTATCGAGGTAGAGGAGACCCCCTTGATCATCAGTTTAGTTCCAGATTATCAAAGTAGAGGAGATCCCTTTAATCATCATTCCAAAGCGAGTAGAGGAAATCCCCTTGATCATCATTTTAGTTCCAGGTTATCAAAGTAGAGGAGATCCCTCTGATCATCATTCCAAAGCCAGATCGAGGTAGAGGAGATCCCCTTGATCATCATTTTAGTTCCAAATTATCAAAGTAGAGGAGATTCCTTTGATCATCATCCCAAAGACAGATCGAGGTAGAGGAGATCCCCTTGATCATCATTTCAATTCCAGATTATCAAAGTAGAGAAGATTCCTTTGATAATCATCCCAATGCTAGATCGAGGTAGAGGAGATTCCCTTGATCATCATTTTAGTTCCAGATTATCAAAGTTCAAGCGATCCCTTTGATCATTACCCCAAAGACAGGTCGAGGCAGAGGAGATCTCCTTGATCATCAATTTAGTTCCAGATTATCGAGGTAGAAGATATCCCTTTGATCATCAATTCAGTTCCAGATTATCAAAGTAGAGGAGATCCCTTTGATCATCATTCCAAAGCCAGATCGAGATCAAAGTAGAGGAGATCCCTTTGATCATCATCCCAGACAACTCCATTTCCAAGATCAGGATAGGAAAGTTTCCTAGTCACCCCAATTGCTAAGAATCATTCACCAGCTAAGTCCAGTATTTTTATTTTTTTTTTTATTTTTTATTTGAGTCAAAAGATAAGGCTAGTTCTATGTTCCAAGGTTTTAGGTTCGAGCGCTAGGTAATCTTTGAAGATTCAACCACAATTAAATCATGGTCACTAAAATTAGTGTATTTGTTTTACATTGACATTCGCTTTTCAAGCTCTATCAATGAGGGGCATTCTGTAGACACTCAATTTTGCACTCGTGATTTAATCAAAGAGAATGACTTGAATGACCAATCCATGTATCCCAAAAATCATAATTGCATTACATGCATCAATTTGTCCTTGCATTACATGCATCATTTTGTCTTTGCATTACATACATTAATTCTTTGATTGCATATCATAAAAATGATATTGAGATTCTAACAGTCATAGCAGTGTTTTCGGTTATCAAATCGGACTATCGGATCAAAAGACATCGCATGATCAAGTTTGCACGGTCAACATGCATTGTGTCTAGGTAGAATCGACCACACATGATCAATCTAAATTAATTCTAATTGGTTAAATGATTAAAATTAATTAAATAATTTTGTAATTAGTTGATAATTAGTGTTTAAAATAGGGATGCATGTATGCGAATAAAAGAGATGATTGGATAACAATAAAATTGTGGATAATCTGAACTTTATCAACATTTATTTTAGGGTATTTATCTACAAGATAATTGTTCTTAAATATCCTAAATTATCCAAAAAAGAGATGAAAAATCATAGGCGGAGGATGAAAACGCGTCTATATACAAGGACCGGCCAAAAAACCCTAGAAGAGGAGTCCAAACGGCACCCAAACACGAAAGTGCATTCGGAGCCATAGAGCCAATTTGGCACTTTTGGAGTGTCGAAAGGCACTCTAAAAGGACCAAATTTCCCTAATGCGAGCTTTGGCCCAATGGCCTTCGAGTGACGATTATGCATACTATTTTCAATCTTTTCGCAAAAGGATGCGTCCAGATTCAAACCCTAATCATTCGTACCAATTTTTTAGAGTCTTCTGGCCTTTATAAATAGAGACTAAACCTCATAATTCAACACCTTTTTTTTTACGCTTTGAGAGGCATTACGTTTTTTACTCTCAAGCCACCCATATTTTCTGATCCCTTCTCTAAGTGTTGCTGTTTAAATTAGTGTTTTTAGCTTTCAAAGAAAATTGAACAAATTTCTTTGAACCCTAAAAAATCCTCTCAAGAACAAAGTGTGCTCATGCAAAAGGTTGTTTCCTTCACCCTTTTTCTTGTGATGTGATGATGCATGTTATATCACTTTCTTTTTCAAATATCCATAACATGAATTGTAAATTGTTGTTTTGTTGAAGCATGATTGTTTTTTATGTGATTGTTATAATCTTCATCTTAAATATCAATAAATCTGCATGTGAACAATTATTTTTCTTAAAACAAAACAGATTTGCATCTTTATAAGATGTAGATTTGAATTTTTCTCATTACAAAAACAGATCTACATCTTGATAAGATGTAGATCTGAATTTTTTTCAAACAAAAAGAGATCTGTATCTTTATAAGATGCAATTCTAAATTTTTTTCAAATCAAAACTGATTTGCATCTTTCTTAAGATACAAATATGATTTTCTTAATACATGCAAATTGTTGAAATAAAGAAAGAGATTATGTATTACTATGTTTGTGTTTATTTTAATTCATGATTGCATAAATTTAGATTATGAGTGGAATTCTCTTCTTAGAAATTTTTTTTTTTTTTTAAATATATAGCAAAACAGATTTGAATTTTTGTCATCAAAAAGTCATTCTTTTAAATATAACAAAACAGATCTGAATTTTTATCATCAAAAACCCTTTTTTTTTACATCCCACAAAACAGATCTATATTTTGACAAACTAAAATCAATTTTTTTTAACAATAAAAATAGATCTGATTTTTTTTAACAAAAGAAGAGACTTCATTCATAAATAAATTTGTTTGATTTTAGTTTTTTCTCGCATGTTCAACAAATCATTCAAGACATACATAAGAAAGTACATTGGTCACAAGAGTCTAGAAGACTAGACTTTGTCTAGGCGGAATGGGTGCCTAACACCTTCCCATTCCGTAACCTAGCCTCTGAATTTAGGTTTTTGGTTTAGTAGATCTAGCCTTGTCTTCATTTATTTTGGGTAGAATTTAACTAGGACAATAGGCCATGTAATTATTTGGTAGATTGTAACTAGGACCCACAGCTATGTAATTTTCAAGTTTTTCAAGATATGTAATTTTTATTCAGTCAATGAATGGAACTATTTAGTCATGTATTTTGAAATTAGTATTTTTTTTTTTTTTTGTATAAAGAAAAATAAGTGGCGACTCCATACCACTTACCCAAAAAGAGAGGTGCCCTAAAAGGTACACGAATCTCTTTTTTGAGGGACATTCTTTCATCGAGGTCTCTCACAGAGACAACTCAAATTCCACCTTCATAATCATTTTCCTATTTGCTTGAGATCTAGTCATCAGTTATAGCCTAATACACTCAAGCTACAAGCATATAGAAAGAAAGGGAGAATTAATCATTTATGAATCACACATCTCTATGGATCATAATGCACATTTATGCATACTAAGTGATGACTACCCTGAGTAGATTGCCTACCATGGTGATTATAGGTTTGCTCCTAAACTTAAGTACTGTTGAAGCTTTCACACATGTTGTTCAAAACTATGTCACTTTGGCCATCACTTTTAAACATGTGCCTAGCCCAGATAGTTGTTGAGTGAGACTACAGCCATTTGAATGCATCTTCATCCACCTCCTTTAGCTCATTCATTGCCCTCTCCCATGCTTGCTGATAGGTAGCCTTGGTTGCTTTCCAAAAAAGGTCTCTAATAAGGACAATAGGACGATTCTTCCTCAAGTTATTATGTAAATGTTTGCAGTAGATCCTATGCTCGTATTGTGGCCAATTGTCAACAAAGGCGTTCACCAACCCCTGCAAAGCACAATCATTTAATTCAGCAAGCAAAAAAGCTACCATCAACCACAATTAATTCAACAAGCAATAAATTAAGAACACCCATCAACCACAATTAATTTAGCAAGAAATAAAGCTACCATCAGACCTTCTACTGATCAGATATGAACACCCATTTGTTGCCATCTCCTATGTCAGCAAGCAATAAATTAAGAAATTAGGTTCAAGAATCCTTGGTTTCAGCCTTGACTACTGCATATGTGAAGGGGAAGTATTCATCATTGGGATCTATGCAAACAGCACAAATCAGCTGACCACCTATCTTAGTCTTCAGATGGCATGCATCTGGACTAATGATTGCCCTACACCTTGCCAAGAAGCCCTTCTTGCAACCATCCAAGCAGATGTAGATTCTTTCAAAATATGGCAACCCAACTGCCAAGTCATGCTCAACTGCCAAATCACCATCATTATAAGTATGCACCTTCATCAATACTATGCTCCCAAGACTGCTCCTTCTCAACTAATCACAGTACTCCCATAATTGGTTGAACTATGTAGTGTGGGCCCCATTAACAGCCTCTTGAGCTTTCTCTCTAGCCCTACTTGCCTTGCTTGCACATATGTCAACCATATATTTCTCATGCACAGCATCCTAAATGTCCTTAACCTTATGTCAGGCTATCTCCTAACCCTCTTCACCAACTTCTTCCCAATGTATGATGTTGTGCACCTTGGATTTCTATAACTTTTGCTGCATGTGTGTTACATGTTCAGTGTTTTCAATCAAAACTCTTCTCCCTTGGCACATTTCTAAGGTAGGCAACAAACTTGTACCCTGGTTGGCATCGGGCTCTCAAGTCATTTTTCACAAATTTTATACCCCACCCACCATGGACTGCATAATTAGTTATAACATCTTTAAATTGTTTAGGTGAGATGAACAACATATCTGTAAGGTTGAATTTAATCAGCCATCTTGTTGGCTTATTCCGTGCCAAATTTGCTTGTAATTTAGCAATTAGTAACCCTGTGTTTAGGTGGAAATCATGTAAGGGTAGTGTGTAAGAGAGTGTGAAGAAATGCTCAAGACTGTGCAGTCAAGCAGAGACTCGCGGCTAAATCTCATGGGTGACTCGCGACTTGCAAGCTGCCAGATGATGCGCACGAGTGAAGCATGTAGAGAAGCTGAACCATCATGCCAGCTGTAGTACTACAGGACAAAAAGTCCAGACTGGCCATTCAGTTAGCTCGCGGCTTGGACTCACGTCTCAGTCAAGTCACGAGGCTAAGTTGCCAATCCACTTTGTTATGGAAAAACTGACTCTTTGCATTCCTTTCTCACCCTAGTATAAATACCCCTTATACCCACGAAATATTGAGAGCTTCTAGAGAGAACTTTAAGAGAGAAACCCTAGAGAAAAACAAGATTGACTCATCCATAATCTTTATATAATGACTCTTCAAATTCCTCAACTCTCACTCTCTCCATTGTTACATCCTTGAGAGGTTCTTTAACCAAATCCTTTTCTCACCTTACCCATATCTGTGAGAAGGCTTTTTGGTGCTTTGGGAAGCAGTTCAGAAGGAACCAATTCATATTGGTTGATACTATGGGTTATAGCAGAATCCGGTAAACTAAAGAAGAAATAGATTCGGCGTAACCTCATTGGAATAGGAAATTGGAGGGCTTAGGTACACTGGGTAGTTTAGGCTTGGAGGGTCTTCTGCTATTCATGTATCTCAACTACATTCTTTAGTGGATTATTTACTGCTTGAAGGGCAGCGGAGAGGTTTTACGCCGAGGGCTTCGATTTCCTCTTCGATAACACATCGCTATGTTGTCCTTATTTTGCATATCTCTTTCCTTAATCTCTGCCATTTAATTTTTGCTGTGGATGTGATTTTATTTGGTTTAGATTGTTTATCAATGTTGTTATATGCTTATGTTCATATTCTATACATTAATTGTTTGATAATAAGCTTGAATTGATAATTTGGAAATTGGGAGTCTAAACGTTCATAGTGTTTTATACACATTTTGAACATTCAATATCCTTCTCAAACCTAAGGTGCTTAGCTTTGGCTACTGGCCAAAAGATTGGGTATCTACTCCTCCTAATAGAATTGTCAACCTCAGCAGTAGGGATGTCATCATCACTTGAATCATCATGCTCACTGCTTGATGATGATTCATCAAGGCTAAGCAACTCCTCACTCTTATAGTCAGAATTCATGACACTACCACCCATTTGTCCTAGTTCAACCTCATCATCTTCAACTTAATTGTCCTAGCTATCAATACTATCTTCACCAATGTTCATTGGTTGCATTTTTGGCTCTTCTTCTAAGTCATTCCCCTCAGCCTCACTACTCCCCTCAACTTGGTCATTAACAACTAGTGCTTTGCCAGCCCTCCTAGCATAAACCTGCTCAACATCTACCTCATGTGGCTTACCATGGTCAACATTAGTAGTTTCAACATTATCATGGCCTCCAAATTGTGAAAAATCAAGTCTATACTCTTCATCATCATTATCATGTGGCTCACCATGATCAACATTAGTAGTTTCAGCATTATCATGGCCTCCAAATTGTGAAAAATCATGTTTGTGCTCTTCATCATCATTATCATTATCATTATCATACTCAGCATACTCATAATAGTGATCACTTTGAAGCTCACTGTCATTGCTAACACAACAAACCATATCTTCATTTTGTTGATCACCAACAAAAACCTCTAAGGCATCTACACCTTCTGGTTCACTACCAGGTTGTCTAGCAGCTAAGGGCTCAAAATCCTCCATAGGTAACTTAAGTGATTCATGCACTAGATGCTCCACAAAGACATGAATCTCCCTATAGCCCTTCACCAAGTTAGTCATGAACACAGCAGCAGCATCATCAACCACCTCATGGAAATTTGCCTGCTCTGGGTTCACACTAGGCATTTTAAACCATAGCTTAGCCACTACAATGTACCCAAACTCCCTACATATACTCTCGATCTCTACTTTTGACCACTTATCTAGGTCATAATTATCTACTATATCAACTGTCCCTCCCACATAAACTTGAAGGTCCCACATAAAATGCCCCCCATAGTGGACATGCATAGAAAAACACTCATCCATCCTGCATGCAAGTCACAAAAAGAAAACAGAATGAAAATAGATATCCACTTTTTGAAATTAATAATACTTTGTTAGACTAATAAACTAATAAACAAATTAAAAAACATACAATCCAAACAAAGGGAACACATGGACCCAACCACTTCTCGAAAAGCAAGACACAATACAGACAATCAATACAAATACCAACACAAAGATTCTATGGTTTATCAAAGTCAATATAGTGGCCCTAATAAACAATAGTGACACACAATACAGACAAACAATGCAAATACCAACAAAAATATTCCATTGTTTATCACAATCAATATTGTGACCCCTGATAAACAAAAGTAAAACAAACAAAGCTGCAAATACCAAAAGTTATAAACAAAAGTAACACACAACAGCCAAACAATGCAAATCCCAAAAATATTCCACTATCACAGTCAATATTATGTATTTTACAAAAAGCTATAGAGAGAGAGAAATAGAGATAGAACCCAGAATAAGAACAAAACACAACATCTCAAAATTCCCAAATTCTCAAAACCAAAAAGCTGAGATTAAGACCCAGACCAATTATCCAGCACTTAGAAATAGCATTCATGAGAGAGAGAGAGAGAGAGAGAGAGAGAGAGAGAGTGAATGTTCAAATAGTGTGTAAAACATCTTGAATGTTTAGACCTCCAAATTACAAATTACCAATTCAAGCTTATTATCAAACAATGTATGTGTGGAATATGAAAATAAGCTAGAACAGAATTGATAAAACAATCTAAACCAAATAAAATCACAACCATAGCATAAATTTAATGGCAAAGATTAAGGGAAGAGAGATGCAAACACAAAGACAATACAGCGATGTGTTATCAAAGAGGAAACCGAAGTCCTCGGCGTAAAACCTCTCTACCGCACTCCAAGCAGTCAATAATCCACTAGAGAATAAAGTTGGGATATACGAATAGTAGAAGACCCTCCAAGCCTAATCTACCAAGTGTACCTAAGCCCTCCAAGCTTTTTGCTCCAACGAGGTTACGCCGAACCTTTGTCTTCTCTAGCTTGCCGGATTCCACTATAGCCTATAGCATCAACCAATATCAATTGGTCTCTTCCTAACTGCTTCCCAAGCACCAAATAGCCTCCTCACAAATATGGGTATGGTTAGAAAAGGTTTTGACTAATGTACCTCTCAAGAATGTAACAATGGAGAGGATGAGAGTAGAAGAATTTGGAGAATCAAAAGATGAGGATTGTGGATGAGTCAATCTTGTTTTTCTTTAGGGTTTCTCTTTCAAAATTCTCTCTCGAAGCCCACTACAATACATGGGTATAAGGGGTATTTATACTGGTGTGTGTTTGGAATACGAAAGGTCAGTTTTTCCCAAACAGAGTGGTCTGGTGACTCGACCTCGCGACTTGATTGAGTCACCAGTCTAAGCCACGAGCTAACTGCCTGGCCAGACTGAAAGTTTTGTCCTGTAGTGCTCCAGCTAGCGTGACTCTTCAGCTCCTTTGCATGCTTCACACGTGTGCCAGCTTTGGCAACTTGCCAGCCGCGAGCCAGTCGCAAGATCCAATTGCGAAGCCTTGCTAAGTGCACACTCTTGAGATTTTCTTCACACTCTCGAGATTTTCTTCACACTCTCTCACACACTACCCTTACATGAATCCCACCTAAATATAGGGTCTCTAAATGCTAAATTACAAGCAAATTTGGCACAGAATAAAGCCAACAAGATGATTGATTAAATTCAACCTTACAATCTCCTCCTTTGACTATTCCGTGACAAAACCTTAAAACAAACTCTAGACTTAACATGTGAGTTAGGAACAGTTGAACAAAACTTACTTACACCTACCTCTAAAATCTGTGTAGCTCTTGAACCATAAGAACAAGTATCTCTTGAAAAACAACAACACAATATGATCATTGTATGCAGAAAACTTGTAATGCATATGAAGCAAGCACAATGCGATCAAGCAAAATGGAATTAAGTAATAAACCATGACTTGACCAAAAATGAACAATCACTATAAATAGTAACCACAATGCTCATTCACATGAGGAATGAACATCCGGACATGCAAGCTAATAAGCTCAATGCAAAGCATCATTTGCATGTCCAACACTCAATCGATACAAAAACTCAAAGTAATTGCATCAAGGATATAAAATACAACAAGGGCACAAGAGTGATGTACTTAAAGAAAATGCACAACATTTAACAACAAGTACTAAGCTACAAAGCATGGGTACAAAGAATATAGTTAATATAACACAAAGCTCTTTCTCTCTTTCTCTCCCTATCATATCACTCCCCCTATTATGAATCATAGGAGCTGTGATGAACTTGGAACATATATGCCTGTAACCTGAAACACTTGCACAAAACACATTAGACCCTTAAGGTAAAGCAAGTAATAAAAGGACAAGTATAATGTAACAGGTAAATTGCGATCAAATAAACATGATGTGAAACATATGAGCAACTTGATCAGACACCAAAACAATCATAAGGAAATGACTACAATGATCACATAGCCAAGCAAATGATCATCCGAACATGCATTCAATGAAGCACAATAGCATAAGGATTTATGCATGTCCAACACACAAACACGATGCAATGAGAACAAGAAAGCATAGGTACTAAACTTAACTCAAAGCACCATAAAACAAACAAAACAAAGTTTTCTTATTAACAAAGTCTTCTCCCCCTTGGTATATGCATCTACCCTATGGTAATCTCTCCCCCTACGAATATGCATGAGATAAAATTTCTCCCCATAAGGATGTGCACAAAAGTCATATAAAAATAACAAAACTCTTTAGTATACTCTCTAGAGTATACTCTCCCCCTTTTTGTCACGAATAGACAAAGGATCAAGGAGAAACGAGGGCAAGAGATGAAGGTACGAACAATGATAATGATGCATAAGGGGTGCAAGATGAATGAGAAAATGAAGCTCAAACCTAAGACAAAACAAAATACTACAAAGCATAAGGTAAAAATGACATGCTAGGATGAAGAAACAAGGTATAGACCAAGGCATGACAAAGGTAGTAAAGGTGTGTGCAAGAGGTGGCTATGTGCAATGCATGATCAGAGCAATGAAAATGCACATTTGGGGCAAGGTGTGTTAAATACACAACCAATAAACTAAACATGTTCCTAATGAGGAAACATGAGAAACCCCAAAGTTTGGTACTCATCAGAGTCCAAACAAGTGAGAAAGTGTCTAAGAGGCATTTTTTCAAACACCTAATGTGCACACTATGAACAACAATGTTAAACAATGCATGAACATCATTAAATCTACCCTTAATACATGATCTTTTTGCTATAAGGGGCCAACATCCAAAGCAAATCATCAAAAGAAACCAATCCCATACAAAAATTTGACAAAAATTAAATCTCCCCAACCCCTATAATGAAAATCCCAACCAAGAGCACAAAAACTCTCCAAAATATAATCTAAGGTTCAAAATCAAAGAAAAGAGTTTAGAATTACCTTAAAGATGTTAATGAAATGAAAAACCATTCAAATTAATTGGGTTTTAATGTAAAAGTATTGAAAGAGAGGTTTAAGAGAGGATGGAAGAGGTTTAAAACAAATTTCCCACAAAAAGCCCTTTAAAAAACTGTTTCTGGGCGTTTCATGACTGGCGAGTCGCGAGATGAGTCACGAGTAAGTCGCGAAACCATTTTGAGTAAACTTGCTACTAGGTCTTGCGACTGGGCGAGTTGCCAAAAAGAGTAGCCAAAACTTGCTACTCGCGAGAGTAGCCAAAATGAGTAGCGAAAAATTTTGACACCTATTTTTCAACACAAAACATGCTCAAACAATGAAAAACAAAGTAAGCACTAAACATGAACACAAAGAGTAATAAAACTTACTTCCAAAAACATATAAAATGATCAAAAACTTTTTGGATTGATCCATATATAGTTGAGCACACACACATCACATTTAAATAAGTACAATCGAACAAATTAATAAGGCATTCATTGAACATTAGGCATGTGTGTTTTGTGTGTGTATCAAATGTGGAATAGTCCTTAGTCTAGGGTGAAGTTTCAATGATCAATTCAATCAAGTCATACATAACTAGTACTAAGTCAAGTCTATCTCAATTATAGAAATAAACATATATGACCTCCCACAAGAAAATGATTACATATCTTTGAAACTTTTCATTTGGCTTCTTTACAATTCATAACATTTTATCATTTTTGATCTTTACATCTCTTTTTGAGATCGATGCCTGAAATTTTTTTATATTTCAATTTGATGAACAAGCCTTTGGCTTTTTGGGCATCATACATTGTCATATATGTCGCTTTCCCTTTTTTCTAGTCAAATACTAGTATGTGCGATAACTTTTGCAGCTCATTATATCTTTTCATTTTGAAATTTACATATTAGTTGAGCTCTTTAAGCAAAAATATAAAAGAGTGGGAAGATATATAAGCACAAGTCTACGCATGTTTCAAAACCAACATGACAATTGACTAATCATTCATGACAAGCTTGAAAATCGATTTACAGCAATCACACATAGATGTCAAGATTTTTCCCACAGAGATATAAATGAATAAAGAACAAGCTAAGCTTGTAAATGCACAAAGCCATTTGTACGGAGGTACAAGGCAATACTCACATGTGATATGTGCTCAAACATATACGATCAAACTTTTTGGATTTTCTACTTTTTATGTGTTTTTGGATTTTTGACATAAAAGCAAGAAAAGATTAATCAAAAGACAATGTGAAAACATTTAAAACAAAAACAAACAAACAAACAAACATTTTCAAACCACGCTAGCATGATAACAAAGAGCATACAACCAAGCAAAATCCCAAAACATAGGAAGTATTAATGCATGGACATGTTGTAATGCTTATGCATAAGTACCCTTCTTCCCCCACATGTCACGTACGTTTGGGTACAAGTGTTGTGGCTTTCAAACCTTCTGTTGAAGCTTGCCAAACAGGTGGTGAATGCATCAATCATCTTCATCACATCCATCACTCTAGAATCACCATCTTGACCTCTTGATTGCTCAATAGCCCAATTCCTTTTGTCATTTCTTGGTCCTCTTGACCTCTGATCACTTGCATTTATCAATACTCTAAGCTTATGACAATTTGGTCTAGGGTGTCCTTGAAGTCCACAATGATGGCAAAAATGTTTTGTTCTCGGATCTCCTTGTGATTTTGGAAGTGATTTCCCTTTGGCTTCAGACTTAACCACTGATTGGTTACGAGGCTTATTCAACACCTGTTGGTCAGCCACATTTCTATTCTTCTCCACCTTTACTTTCTCAACAGTAATGGTAACTACTATTGGTTCTTTGGCTTTCACAAACTTTACTTCCTTGGAGATATTGACAGTCGAACAACTCTCTCTGGTATATCCCAATCCGGTTCTATCGAAGAAAGGTTTTTGATGAGAAAGGACTTCATCAAGCTTCTTGGAGGAGACTCGCTCTACTTTGGTATTTGCTTGAACCACCTCAAGCTCAAGAAATTTTATCTTTGAGTAGGCTTTAGTCAGCTCTCCATTCAGCGTCTCTATTTCACATTTGGCCTCCTTATATCGCACTAGGAGACTTCTATAGTCCTCCTCTACCTTCCTCATCTTTCTAACGCCTACCTTGGCCACCCTTGCATATTCTCCTGACCTCTCAAGAAGGGAATTGTAGTTCTCTTGAAGTCCCACTGTACTTTCATCTTCCTCAACATCATATTCTTCAACTACTCCCATTGATTCCACCTCACTATGCTCCCCAAGCTCTTCTACAAGCAAATTTAAATCATCCGAAGACTCAACGGGAGCAATAGTCAAAAAAGCATAGTAATCCCTTCTCCATCACAGCTCTCTTCCGAATCTGAATTGGAAGAGTCTGAATTACTAAGAGTTGTGGCATACACCTTGCCCTTCATTCTCAAATAATTGGGACATTCTTTCTTGAAATGTCCATGTCCATTGCACTCGAAGCAAGTGAATCCTGGAGTAGATTGAGACTCCTTCTCATCTTTCCTTTTAAAGTCCTTTTTATCCTTTCCAAAACTTGGGAATTTCCCTTTCTCAGAAAATTTTCCATTGTTCTTGAATTTCAAGAATTTTCGGAAATTCTTCACAAGGTATGCAACATCTTTCTCGACAACATCCTCATCCGATGAGTCGTGAGCTTCTAACCTTTCATTAATCATCTTAAGAGCAAGGGATTTGCTTTTCCTTTGTGAGGGCAATGACAGCTCATATGTTTGAAGTGAGCCAATTAGTTCTTGAACTTTGATATCATCAAGGTTCTTGCTCTCTTCAATTGTTGTAACCTTTGCACGGAAGCTCTCCGACAATGATCGAAGGATTTTCCTCACTATCTTTGAGTCCTCCATTTTCTCACCCAAGTTGAACTTGCCAATAACCACCTCATTCAGCTTGCTATAGAATAAGTCAAATGACTTGTCCTCACTCATTTTCAGCTCCTCAAACCAAGTGGTCAGCATCTGCAACTTAGTGTCTTTCACTTTCTTTGTTCCTTCATATGTGGTCTCCAATATTTGCCACGCCTCCTTGGCAATTGTGACATGAGATATCCTGTGAAACTCATCTGGACAGACACCACAAAAAACTGCATTCAAAGCTTTACTGTTAGCGATAGCTGCCGCAAGGGCTGCCTTATCCCATGTGGATTTAGCAGCCTCTAGCCTAGTCCATCCAATAGCCACTGTACCCCAAACAGTTTCATCAATTGAACACAAAAATTCCCTCATCCGGACTTTCCAAAAGGCATAGTTGCTATCATCAAAATATGGTGGAGCATTTAAAGATTGAGACCGGTCCATCTTAAATGAGGTCAAGGATCGCACTAAGGTAATTAAACCACAGCAAGTGCACCTGCTCTGATACCAATTGAATGTTCAAATAGAGTGTAAAACACCTTGAACATTTAGACCCCCAAATTACCAATTCAAGCTTATTATCAAACAATGTATGTGCGGAATATGAAAATAAGCTAAAACAAAATTGATAAAACAATCTAAACCAAATAAAATCACAACCACGTCAGAAATTAAATGGCAAAGATTAAGGGAAGAGAGATGCAAACACAAAGACAACACAGCGATGTGTTATCGAAGAGGAAACCGAAGTCCTCGACGTAAAACCTCTCTGCCGCCCTCTAAGCGACCAATAATCCACTAGAGAATAAAGTTGGGATACATGAACAGCAGAAGACCCTCCAAGCCTAATCTACCCAATATACCTAAGCCCTCAAAGCTTCTTGCTCTAACAAGTTACGCCGAACCTTTGTCTTCTCTAGCTTACCGGATTCCGGTATAGCCCATAGCATCAACTAATATCAATTGGTCCCTTCCTAACTACTTCCCAAGCACTAAATAGCCTTCTCACAAATATGGGTATGGTGAGAAAATGTTTTGGCTAATGTACCTCTCAAGGATGTAACAATGCAGAGGGTGAGAGTAGAGGAATTTGGAGAATCAAAGGATGAAGATTATGAATGAGTCAATCTCATTTTTCTCTAGGGTTTCTCTCTCAAAATTCTCTCTGGAAGCCCTCTACAATACTTGGGTATAAGGGGTATTTATACTGATGTGTGTTTGGAATGTGAAAAGTCAGTTTTTCCCAAACAGAGTGGTCTGGTGACTTGACCTCGCAACTTGATTGAGTCGCGAGTCTAAGTCGCGAGCTAACTGCCTGGCCAGACTGGAAGTTTTGTCTTGTAGTGCTCCAGCTAGCGTGACTCTTCAGCTCCTCTACATGCTTCACACGTGTGCCAGCTTTAGCGACTTGCTAGTCGCGAGATCAAGTCGCGAGGCCCTGCTAAGTGCACACTCTGGAGCTTTTCTTCACACTCTCTCACACACTACCCTTACATGAATCCCACCTAAATACAGGGTTTCTAAATGCTGAATTACAAGCAAATTTGGCATGGAATAAAGCCAACAATATGGTTGATTAAATTCAACCTTACAGAGAGAACCTTCACAATGTGCCTTTCACAAACACGGAGCTGCTACAATCACTCTAAAGCTATTTGGGTAAGAGGTTAGGGATTGTGCTTGTTGATTTAGGGTTTTTTGTGGTCTATGGTCATGTGACGAGCAATGGGTAAGAGGTTAGGGTAAAGTTGTTAGTTAATTTGGGGTTTTTTGGTTTAGAAAGAATGTCACGTGAGGGCCACGTGACTAACTAAGGGCTGGAAAGCTAGGTGGAAATTGTGGGCATTATTTTAATATTTTCTAATTCTGCCATTTGCCACATGTGCACTTTCCATCTCCGATGTAACGATAGGGACAAAAACTAGAAGCGTTTTTCAGGATAGAGACTAAAAGTGGTAAAAATAAAATCTAGGGACCAAAGTGGGAATTGCCTAAAAATGTAGGGACGAAAATGCAATTTTCGCCTAATAATAATAATAATAATAATTATGTTTTATTTTAAAATGCCACATTAGCATTTAAATTGAAAAAAAAAATCAAACCAAAAAAATATTAATTTTTTAATTTAAAATAATGAAAAAAATTGTAGTAACCCAGATTCTCTTGCACATTTTCATGGTAGACAAACACAAATACGCAAAGAAAATCTCTCTCCATTTTTCTCGATCTGACCAAATATCTAGCTCTCAGTGTTTTCTCTACCCTCTACTCACTTTTCCATTTTTCTCACTCACTTTTCGATCTAAACATGGAAAAGCCTCCTTGCTCCACCTAGACACTCGCAAACTACCACCATCACAATGGTGGTCTTTGCCTCTCTTCCTAAACCTCTTCACCTCAATGAAGATGATGATGAATCCTTAGGAGGATGGAGGGTTTTGATGGTTTATGGGTTGGTTAGGTGAAAAAGTTTTCACCTCAATGAAGATGATGATGAATCCTTAGGAGGATGGAGGGTTTTGATGGTTTATGGGTTGGTTAGGTGAAAAAGTTTTAAATGTTTACGTACTTTGTTTCGTAAAATTGAATTAGACCTAATGATGCTTAAAATCATCAGTAGGTCTATCGCCCAAACCTGTAGTCTTTCGTAAAAAAACAAAGAGTCAAAAACCAAAACAATGAAAATACCTTCAGAGTGCATCGATGTGGTGCCAGCCTAAAACCCTCCAAAGATTAAGTCAAAAACTCACAATAATCTCAATGAACTCAAAAGAAAGAGCTTAAAAATTTTGTTTTTCACCTACGTTGAAATTGGGGTGTCTATGGATGACCACCTTAGCTTAATTATAAGGACTTAGGTTATCCCTCAGTTGACTTGTAGAAGGCAGGACTTATCCCACAACTGATTTGTAGGAAATGGGAATTATCCCTTTGCTAGCAGTTGCGTGAATGTAAGAGAGCCTTAGGCAATAGCTACTATGTAAGCGTTGGAGTGTAGGCTTCATATGCCCATCTTCATCTGTCTACGGGGGTGATGGACGGATGTCAAGCTCAGGCTTACAAGTGCTTACTTGTCTGTTCTTGTATGTGATGGATGACTTATTAGAGTAGACGTGATAAGTTGCATTTGTTGCATTGAGTCTTCCAATTTTGACAAGTCAATATTTTTAGATGACACACCTTACATTCGGAAGGTTGACTGTGGAGTTAGCTAAAAAGTTCCCCATCAAGACCCATGATAATTTTATATTTGGTTTGAATTGTGAAAGTCTAAAAGTTTTTGGTAAATTTGGTCACTATTTTGGGAACTTAGCCAGACCCATATAATTTTATGGCTTGAAATTGTGAATTTTGGTATTTTGTCTGAAACTTTATCAAGCCCATGATAGTTCTTAGAAGAAAGTTGTTGAATTTTTTATCCATTTTGTTGAACGAGATTAGACTCAAAAAAACCTTTGAAGTTTGAAGGTTAAAAAGTTGCTAAGTTTAGGATGACTAATTCAGATAACAAGTCAGGACAATCACAAGAGATTGCAAACGTGAGCAGAATCACTAGAGAAAATGTAATCACAACCCATTTGGATGCCAAGCAAGTGCAATAAAATTTGGGTTTTTTTTTTCTTTATTTTTTTAAATTGAAAAAAAAAATCCAATTTAAATGCTGGCGTGGCATTTTTTAATAGCAATTTTTTTTTTTTTTTACTAGTCATGTCAACTTCAAATGTGCTAATTGTGTAATCCATTATCCATGTAGGTCATATTTTTTGTTAGAGAGTTGATAATAGAGACCAAAACAAGTTCAACTTGAAAATAACATGGACCAAATTGAGTTTTACCAAAATATAGGAATCAAATTGACCGTGACTCCAAAATATATGGACCAAAATAGTATTTTCACATACTTTTATTGGCATTATAATTGTGTATTATGACCAAGGGAGTCAATCTCGCACCGAAAGCTGTTCCGGTTTAACCAGTGGAACGATATATTTCAGTACCGGTCAATACCGATGTACCATTTCGAGTTTACCGTTATTTTTATATTTATAAATATATGTGTGTGTTTGTGTGTGTGTGTGTGTGTGTGTGTGTGTGTTATAATAAATATAAAATTTTACCATAAAAAATTACCTCAATTCAGAACAAATTATTCATGGTTTTAGACTTTAGCATCAATTAAAAGAAAAAAACAAAAACACACAATATAAAAAAATAGAAAGCTTAGTTGTTCATTGCATACTAAGAAAACAAATAATACTAATAAGTTAATGCTAATAAGTTACTATTCTACCCTCACAAAAATTCAAAAATTATAAAACTTTAAAAAAAAAAAAAAAAAAAAGCTTTTTTCTGTACCAGCTAGTATGCCTGGTACCGACCAGTATTACCAGAAATTAGCCAGTATTTAAACCAGTATGAAATGTTAGCATTTCAATACCGATATACATACTGGTACGGTACATACCGGCCGATACAACTGGTATCGATACGGTATTGACTACACTGATTATGACAATGAATGTTAATGCCAATGACAATAAAATTATTAAAATCAATCTTTTTATTTATTTAATTATATGCTTTACTATTGATATTAACAAACACGCCTTATCCCTGATCTCCCCCAACACACACAATAGATACTCCATATGGGACAAAAACGATTACACACACCCTTTTACAAACACAATGTTACACACATTTTTTGAACTAAATCGTGAGTTGAATTTGAAATTGCATTTTCAACTCAAGATTTCAGTTCATGAATTTAGTTCGAGGTATTTCTATTATTTTTTAAGTTCTAAGGATATTTGGGTAATTTTTTTAGCTTTCGAGGGCATTTCAATCACTTTTTAGGTTCTATGGATATTTTGATTAACTTTTAGGCTTCAAGGTCATTTCTGTCAAATTCTAGGTTTACAAGTATTTTGGTTATTTTGGAGACCTTGGGAGTATTTCAGTCATTTTTTAGCTTTCGGTGGTATTTTGGTCATTTTTATATTTCTGGGTATCAGTCATTTTTTTAGGTTTTAAGACTCTTGCAATCAATTTTTTTAGGTTTTGGGGGCATTTTTGTCATTTTATAGGTTTCGGAGATATTTCAGTCATTTTTTTTAGGTTTAGGTGTAGTTTGGTTATTTTAGAAGTCCTAAGGGTATTTCAGTTATGTTTTAGGTTTTCGGTGATATTTTGGTCATTTTATAGGTTTATGGGTATTTTGGAGGACTCAGGGGTAATTCAATCATTTTTAATATTTAGGTTTCAAGGGTATTTTGGTCATTTTTTAGGCTCTAAGGGTATATTAGTCAATTTTGTTGGTTTAAGTCATTTTTTAGATTTAGGGGTTGGTGATTTTGGAGGTCCCGAGGGTATTTCGATCACTTTTTATACTTTGGAGGTATTTTGGTCATTTTTTAGGTTATGGGGTCATTTCTATCATTTTTAGATTCTAAGGGTATTTTGATCATTTTTTAGGTTTTGAGACCATTTGATCACTTTTTTAAGTTTTAAGAGTATTTTAATTATTTTTTAGGTTCTAAAGGTATTTTGGTAATTTTCAAGGATTTTGGAGGGCATTTTGGTCATTTTGATCATTTATATGCATTTTAATAATTTTTAGATTTGAGTATTTTGGCCATTTTAGAGGTTTTAGTGGTATTTTTGTTATATATAATCATTGATTATTGAGTAATTGGGTAGGTTGGGTTTTACATATAATAATTGGGTTGAGTTGGGTTAGATTGGATTTAGTTTATAATTAATTAGTTAAATATTATAATGAGTAAATGGGTTTTATGTACCAATTAATTTATTCATAGCACAAACTCACCCATTAGACAACCTAGTTTTAGTGCCCAAGTTTTGGAAATCTCATCTTGGCAGAGGTTTGGCAGAGGCTTCCCAGGCTGCAGTGTAATCCTTGTTAAGCAAAAAACATAAGAGGAATAATAGATAATTTTCCAACACCGACAAGAGTTGGTGAAGACTAATTTACACCATCAGTCATCAGAAGAGAGAATTGTGGGTCATACAAATGAAATAAAATCTCCAACTAATTTAATTTTAACAGGTCAAATAACGGCTGCTAAACTTTGGTAGACATCGATATGGACTAGTTTCTTCAGTGGGATTTCCAAGAATGATCATAAAAAGTGAGGGATTGGCCTTGCTATTTCACACTGACATACATCAGAGAGAGGTCTGTGAGAGAGAGAGAGAGAGAAATCAGAAATGGCAGTGAGAATGGTGGTGTTTCAAATAATTGTCTTATTGGGATCAATGAATGCATTTGCAAAAGCAGTGGGTTTGGTGAACAGTTCAAAATGTAGTGAAGCAACCTGTGGGAACGTTAGCATTCCATACCCTTTTGGAATAGATACTGATTGCAACATGACCGCCTTGTATTGGATAAATTGCAATCACAGTTTCAGTCCTCCCAAGCCTTTTTTTGGCGTCCGTAAACCTGGAGGTTCTGGACATCTCATTAGACGGCACACTTCGCGTCAACTATCCAAAGCTTTGGGGTTGTTCAAATGCTACAAGGACAGAATTTGAAAGCTATTATTCAAGAAGTCTTGTCTTCTCCCAATCAAGAAACAAATTCATTGCCATGGGTTGCAACAATTTTGCTTCATTGATAGATGCAGAAAGTGCTGTTCTTTGTGGGTGCATGTCCGTTTGTGATAACAAAAACAGAGATGAATATCAGCAGTAGTTGCAATGGCATCAACTGCTGCCAAACTACGATCCCTTCCGTTCTCCAGGACTTTTCTGTATCTCTGAAGTCAATAGACACCGAATCTGACAGAATTAACCCATCTTGCAAGTATGCATTCATAGTAGAACAGAAGTGGTTCGAGACCAATTTAACTAACCCGTTTGAAGTCCAAAATATGTCCCACGTTCCTGTGGTATTGGAATGGCTCATCGATCTAAGATCATATCCTGGTGAAACTGGAAATAACCAGCCAAATGAAGAAACCTCAACCTATGTTTGTGCTAATCGTTCTTCGACTCTTACATGTTCTTGCAAACGAGGCTTTAAGGGAAATCCCTATCTGCCTCATCCTGAACGATGTGCAGGTAAACTACTTCTCACCTCCGTCTTTTAATTTTACTCCTGTAAATTAAATATTTCATCACATAACAAAATTTTTGGACATAGTTGGCATTAGCCCAAACTTCAGAATATTTTAATGGAATTTACCTAATTATTTAATACATACCACCAAATCAAAATATGAATTTTATTCTTGATACTCTAGGTTGTAATGGTTGAAAATTTCAAAGGATTGTTAAGATTGGCCAAAGAGTGTTAGCTCCGATGGTAATGAACTAGGAAGGATATTCATCAATTAGATACTTTAAAATTATTCATCTTAACAATTTAGAAAATGATATCTCTCTCACAAGCTTATGTCCAATCTAAGGGGACTTTTGGTTCACATGATGTTAGATAGATTTCTAAAATCTTAATCTATGGAATTACATTTTAAGTTTTTAACAATATAAGATTATAGTGTTTGAGTCATTAGTAACATTCCCATCATATTTCAAGGATTTAACGTTCCTATAATTGGAGAGTTCCAGTTAACTTAACTAGTAAAATCTTTTGTAGTCAAATAATAGATCTGGGATTTGATCCCTGCCTACACGGAAAAACCAATTGCTATTTTGGTCTGTTGATAAAGAGTTATCATCAAGAGTGGACACTATAGGTTAAAACTATAGTTATTAAACCCAAGCCTACCTGGCCAATCACACCAAAAACCTGATTACCCGGCACCTAGATCGATTCAAGTGTTAAAATGGACCGTTTATGCATAAAACCTTGTCAAACCCAGTCAATCCCGACAGGTTTCTACCGACTTGAGTAACCCGAATGGGGTTTATAGCTCAATTGGGTTTGTGAAATTTGTAAAATTACATCAATAGGTCCACTTTATTGACTTCTTTACTGTTTAATATGTTATAATATGGTAATTTAAAGAGGAAAAAACCTAAAGAATTTTTTTTTTTTTTAAATGCACTTATCTGTCTATCTACCTATCTCCAAGACTCTCATCCTATTAAGTCTACTCTGTTATTGTGAAATCTTGATTTTGAATTATGATTACCAGTTTAATTTAGGATATGCCTATTTTTTTTAGTTACATATTTATGTTAAGATTTCTCAAACTTTTATATATATATATATATATATATATATATATATATAACGATAAATTTCACTAACTATCCTGAGGTTTGGACAAATACCAAGAAAGTCTAGATGATTAAAAAACTGACCATTTTAGTCCTTAGTCCAAACAGACTCTAAAACCGTTAACCTCAGTCCTCTCATTCCTTTCTCTTTGCTCTCTCTTCTTCATGCCAGAAACTCTCTCTGTGTCAAGCTCAAGCTAGCCATAAGGTTTCAAACTCAACAAATGATCAATAAGACAATCAAAAACAAATCAACCCAAACAAACAACCATCCAACATCAAACCTCAAGCATACCTAGATCAAAACATTTCAAAACAAAACCAAGACCCATAACAAAACCAAACCCAAACAAACCCAAATCAACAAATTAAAAAAAAAAAAAAAAAAAAAAAAAAAACTTATACCCATAACGGCAAGCCCTGCCAGATTGGGATCTTGCAACCACCGGCCACCACTCATCGCGACCCACAAAGCCTTTGCTCAAACCAAAGCAAACCCACCTCGCCGATCCAAACCAAAATCCACCGCCGACCCACCACCGATCCAAACCAAAATCACAAACCACCACCGCCAACCCACAACTGATCCAAACCAAAATCACAAACCTCCACCACCGAGCCACACCAAAACCCATGACATTGCCACCCAAAGACCACAAAAACCAACACCAATCCACACCAAAACCCAACAACACCAATCCACACTGAAACCCACCAACACCGATCCACACCGAAAGTCTCCAAAACTGCTTACCCACACCACCACACCGTCACAAAGACCACGATAGAGAGAAGAAAAGAACGTGAGAGTCAAAGAGAGGTTTGAGAGTGGAAAGGATGAGGGAGTCAGAGAGAGTGATGAGAAGAAAATGTGAGAAGAAAAGGTGAGAAGAAAGAGAGTCAGAAGAAAGAAGGACCCGTGTGAGGGTGAGAGAGAGAAACCAAAAATAAATAATGGCGTTAGAGTCCGTTTGGACTTAAGGACTGAAAATGGTCAGTTTTTTAATCTTCTAGACCTCCTTAGTATTTGTCCAAACCTTAGGGGTAGTTAGTGAAATTTACCCCAAAAAAAAGAAAAAAATTTATTTGACCCTACGATTTGATCGATAACCTACTAGTTGAATCGATGGCCCAATGACCCGACTCATAGACTAGGTCAATTTCCAAGTAGGGTTTGATAAATAAAGTTGAAAGTTGAAATTGTCTCTCAAGAAAACCCTATAATTGTTTAATAACATTTTCATGAATAGTTTCAATTTTTAAGGGTGGTTTGGCTATTTTAGAGGTTTTGTGATTTTTTTTTTTTTTTTTTTTTTTTTGTCATTCTAGGCTTCCAGTGCTTTAGGGATATTTTGGTTATATTAGACGTTTTTCTGCAATTATTTTAAAGATTTGGAGTATAGCTTGGTCATTTGGGTGGTTTTAATGGTATTTTGATTATTTTAGAGGTTTTTTTTGGTTATTTAAGTCATTCCATTAGTAAAAAATATAAGATTTTCATCATCTAATAAAATAATCCATTACAATGATATATACATAATCCATATTACTATAATATTGTTGTAAATTGTATTGTTTGTCATGTTACAATGAATCAAACACCCCGTAATATTAACATGAGCTTGGGCTGGACTACCATTATAAATAATTAACCAATTTTTGTTTCAAATTCTTAGTTACACAATATCCACACTTTCATACCAAATGTCCGCATTTTACACATAATGTGAAAGAGTGTGAAGACCATTACTATTACAATACATAGAAAATCATTGTTTTTGGATGATTGTCAGCGTGGCTTTGAGTTTTGTTCCTCAATGTTCTAATGCGCTATGTTTCATGTTTGTCGTTACAATTTACATGACAGATATTTACGAATGCATAGATAATTCCACACCGTGTTTGGATTTCTGGAATAGCTCTTCGAGGGACTGGAATAAGAATAACTATTCGAACCTCCGCTGCGTAAATACTTATAGGTCATACTATTTTGTAGAAGATGATCCAATCATCGAGCCTTCTCCTCCTTCGACCAAAGCGATCACAATAGGTATGTCTTTTTAGTTTTTACACTAAGAGATCTACAATAATAATTGCAAGAAAGATTTTTGCCTTTTAAAAAAAATAATAAAAAAATAAAAAAAAAGCTTTCTAAAATATCTTAAATGTGACTCACTGCTTCATTTTTACTATTCTGGACTACTACTTCTTATTGGATTTTTGTCTTGAGAGGATTCATGTCTGAATTAAGGGAACTTTATCAAATTGCACTTGATAAAACAAATAAACACAAGTCTAAAAATAAAAAAGATCATGAGAAAATTACTAGTTTAAATGTTCCAATCAGTGCAATGGGAATCCATGATTGTCCTCAATTGAACTACAAACAGATAATAATAAAGAGACAACTACTGAATAAAACTACTGTCACGTTATGCCCACTCTAAATCCTATCATTTATTCCCACGTTTGGGAGATTATGAAAGAATGAAACGAAAAGTAATAGAGAGAATGAGAGATCATAATGGAATAAAATATGATGTATTTTTTCTTAGTGCATTTGAGAGTTTATAAAAGAAGAAATAAAATAGAAAGAAATATACGATTTTATCTCCTTAAAGCAGATCGAGTCTTGTGTTTGACATAATCTTCTTAAAGCAGATTTCGCCCCTCACACAATTTGTGGTGCTTTGAGACTCATGGACATTTGCCTCCCAGGATAAAATGATCTACAGTACGAAGAAGTACACAAAGTCCGTGCTCTGTGAACTACACTATGTCTCTTTCTCTCTCTTTGACTCAAATGAATGCACAAAAAAAAAAAAAAAAAATTCTAGAAGAGATTCTCAAAAAGTTGATTTTCATGAACGAGTGATTATGAAAATATACGTTACTGAATAGACACAATGTGTCAAAAAAAACTATTGTATACAAACTTACTGACTCAAAAAATAAAATAATAAAATATTATTTTAATTGGATAAGTGGGCACAGTCCACACATGCCTAAAGCCCAACCCAATATCCAACCCAAAACTCATATTCTCTATCATTTCTTATGTGGGACTCAAGGACTCTCGCCACTTTAATATTATGTTCAAATGGACACATTAGGAGTTAATTTCTTATTCACTCCATACTATTTTTCCAACAATTCCCCCACATGAATAGAAATTGATAAAACACAATGCAGATGATAATGCAGACACACAGAGAGTAGAAGAAAAGTTACTATATCAAGAGAGGTGGCTTTTGGCTTTGAACCTTCCTTTGTGAAAAACTATCGAATATACTAGCAAATCAATGAACACGTTATTTTTGAATTGTCAGTCAGTTGTGTATACCAAGATAATAGAATTCACATAGCTCCTTTTCGAACATATTTTGTTCTTATAGTTGTGTTCATTTCGGCCCTGAACATATCTTGTAAATTCATGAAGTGCTTTAGAGAATTCAGCCTTAAAACTCTCATGGAAGCAGTCCACTTTACACTCATATAGGTGACTCTTATTAAGAATATCCTACTATACCCCACTTGGTTTTCCAAAATATAAGAATCATTAAAAGCAAATCTTACCCTAAACATCGCTTACAGGCATCACTATTTCATTATAGGAATGGGTGGGAGATGTTATCTCCATAGTGATAAAACTAGTCTCCACGATTCGATTATCCCTTTGAACCTAGATTTTGGGATCTCCAGTCAGCTAGGTTGGGTTGCCATCCCAGAGACTTTTAGGTCATAGGCTTTAACCCCATTCCCCTTGATGACCCTCGATGAACACGCAATTTATTTGCTCTTGATTACAGATCCATTTTATAAGCTGTAAGTAATTCCATTTGAGAGCAACTACCTCAAGGTATTTTCTCCAACAAATATGTAGAGACCTACTATAACTCTATGCCTTACCATTATATACAAATAGGAGGCACAAGTATCCAACAATGCATGTTTGTTTAGATTTTTAAAGACTTCCCGAAAAATACATATCCTCTTCGCATAAGGTGTTCTCATTAGACCATCTTCACATCTCTCATGTGATTGAGACAAGACAAGTCCATCAGATGTATTAGAAAATTTTATTTCTAGTATCATATCTACAACACCTACATCTTTCGAGTTGAATTCATTGGTCAACATCATCTTTATAGCTTTTATTATTGCTACATACACGAGCATATCCCACAATGACATAGCCTCTTGTGATATATTTCACATCACACACTAGTCACATTAAATCTAAACTCATTTGACATCATCTTATTGTCAAATTTCTCATGTCATTGGATTGAAACTTGCTTCAATCTATACAAAGATTTAACAAGTTTAAGCACTTTGTTTCCTTGTACAAGAACCATAAACCCCTTTGGTTTATTTTGTATCAAGAAAACTCACATCTTCCTTTTGTTTGTAACCTTCTACAACTAGTCTTCCCTTGTAATAGTCAATAATTCCATCAACTCTCAAATTCTTAGGTACTAGATCAACCAATTACCATGCACAGTTTTCCAAGGTGGATTTATTGCACTATTGACAATTTCTTTTCCAAGAAGGCGTCTCTCAAGATATCGCTTCTTTGAGGCTTTAAGTTCATCTTCTAACATTTAAATTAGAAAATTTAGATCAAACGAATATGATGTTTGTCCTTTTACTATGCTTAGGCTCAACCTCTCTTCCATCAACTCTTGACCATGAGAAATACTAAACGTAGACTCAAACTTTCTTTTAAGAAAGTTTAAAACTTGAAATATATTCAAATTAATTTTCATGAATAGATTCATAAATTAGAAAGTACTATGCACTACTGTTATGACCATAACCAATAAAAACACAATCAATGGTTCTTTATCATTTAGGAATAAGAACCACCACCTTCATCAAACACCCCCACGTTTAAAGAATTTATAGAAAGACAATCACTCTTTTCATAATTCACAAGGTATCTTAGAGGTTTCTTTTAAGGCATCTCAATGATCAAATAATTGGTGGAAATAATAGCATCCCCCCACAAGTTCTACGGTAATCAAGAACTTATTATATTGATTGAGTTATTTCTCAACTACATTCTTATAATGAATGAATATCTCTAATGCCTCATCCGCTTACTTAATAAGCACTCATAATAGACTCTTGTGCATTACAAATTTTAGAAAACTCAAGTATGTCAACTAAGGCATGTAACATATATTTCATTCAAAGAAATATTACAAAACATATATTGGGACTAAACACACTAATATCCAATCAAGTTCACACATGCTCAAAATATATATACATGTATGTAATTAAATAAGACTATATGTGCTCAAATACAATAGTCATGCATCCTCCATATCAATACAAACAATTGTCTCTTAAACTTTATAAATAAATAACACATTTGGCGTAGGGGTGAACTAAACATACTCTAACTGAGTTTGAAACCCCATAATAACAACCCTGTTAATGTGCAATTCATCTCATTCTCTCTCTTTTTTTCTTTTTTTGTTTCAAGTTTAACTCTATCAAATATTGGGCTTATATCCACACATTTGAAATTATTAATAAGAGCTCTCATAAAGCTATTGTAATCATCAATTAGTGGATCACTTAATGAAATAGAGAAAACTAACCAATAAATAAGATGGCAGCCACGCCCTGAGAGCATTTAAAAGGATTCCAAAAAAAAAAAAAAAATTCTCCAATAAAATTCCCAATTTCCTTTATTCATCTAGCCCATACACCATTGCACATAAAAGGCCAAGGACACGTGATTGACATTTAAAGCATATTCAGTTACTATGAACTATAAACCAGTCAAGCATCATGTATATCACTAAGGATATTCACACAATGAATTACAAGATTTACACAAATCCAAATAATTCTCAAATCAATTATTAAACAAGATGAAATTCCAAGCTTAAAGTCATGTTTGTTGATGCGTTACTAGCACTATTTATCTTTCCCTTCAAAAAAAAAGAGAGAGAAAAAAAAAAAAAAAAAAAAAAAAAAAAAAAAAAAAAAAAAGGCACCATTTATCTTCAAATAATATACATATATCAATTGGCCAAAGATCAAACAGATTGAAACTGCATGGTCCATGGAAAAATTGAAGTTATGATCCATGCCAAAGTTCAATCTTGAACTTGACTCATTGGCCAAGTTTAATAATTAACTGTTTCTTTAAACTCTGTTGAATTCTAAAATTCAACTATTACACCAAATAACCAATCATGGCATCCAAAATAAATAAGCATACTCATAGAGGCATTGACGCACAACCACATCTAGTAAACCATAAAAATTAAACTAATATATATATATCAACCAACCCAAGCGATGGATACAATTATTTCGCTTGGGTCATCCCTGAAAAAATTCACATGGTCTTCTCGAAATCGGTCCTAGGTTCCATTCAGGGACAGAACCAGGATTCAAACTTAGGTGGGGTCGAATTTCTTGTTCAAAAATTTTAATTAATTGAAATATCAATATTAGAGGTTGTCAACAATGCATTATTAGCATTAATTTTTTAATTATTTTTATTTTTTATTTTGAAAAAAAAATCACAAATGACAATTTATAATCAAGAGTTTTGTAAATTGTGATTTACAACTATGTTTTTTATTGGATTTAATTCCATGTCAAATTTGGTTGTAATTATGTTCAATCATTTCCCTGCTTTTTTGTGGGATTTAATGTAAGGGTTGTATGTGAGCGTTTAGTGAAGATTCTATGAAAATAAGAATTTCACGACTAGCTCGCAAGTGCCAACTCACGAAAAAAGCCACGCAAGAAGCACATGCTGGCATTTGAAGAGTCTTTGACAGGCTGGATTTCACGAGTCATTCGCGACTCAGGCCAAGTCGCAAGTGAAATATTCAAACATTGTAGCGTACCATATATGAAAATCAAAATCAAGTAGTTCAAATATCAAAATCACGTAGTTTAATACTCAAATATTGTAATTTCATTTCTTTATTAATGAAAATGATGGGGATGTTACTTTGACCAAGCAAGAAGAAAATAGCAATTAGAGGAAAGCTGATCAAAAAGTATATAGTGAGCGTAGGAAAGCAAGTCAACGGAATTGTACCATACCATGAGCAATAAGGCTTGTAAATCTTAACCCAACATGGCAGTAAGTCAATAACAAAGAAAAAGTCTTGCCAAGAAACTTGGAAGGCAAGCTAGCTACAAAATATTTGGTCGCAATTTGCTATTCACAATCAAATGACATGGAGTTAATAGTTATGACCGAGTGGGAGGCTCATGTGTGATAAAAGCACCATTTTTCAAGCAAATATTAAAAGCAGTTTAATATTATGTGAAACCCTCATCAAAAATTCAAGTTTACATGAGCCAACAAAACAACGTCCAACGAAACAAACTCACTCAAACGGTTATATTATAATCACGATTTTCAACTTTAGCCTAGAGAAGAAGATTCATAGATTAACGTTGGCACACACAACGTCTACTAACAAGAACCAGAAATTGTAAAACAGTTTCAGAGAAAAACAAAGTTTCAGAATGTATAAAACAATACCATTCCCACTATGGGCTTTTTTCGCAGAAAACTGTTATTTATAAAATCACAGAATTCCTTTAACAATAATCACAAAAATAAATTAAGAAACAGAAATTTGCTTTAAGATTGTTGGATATATTTCAACAATTTACTTTTGTGATTAACAAAAAGGAATAACATACAGATTTAAATATAAGTAATAACATAAATAGATCTAATAGGCAAAAGCAATGAATAGATAATGTATATATAAGAAGAAATCTCCAAATAATTATAAACTCACAAACCAAATGCGTGAAGGATGAATGAATCAGATCAAGTCTTGTGTTTGACACAATTTCCTTAAAGCAGATTTTGCCTCTCACACAACCTACTTTGAGACTCATAGACATCTGCTTCCTAGAAAAAAAACTTTCTACAGCACAGAAAAGAAGCACACAAGGTCCGAGCTTTGCGAACTATACTATGTTTCTTTCTCTCTCTTTGACTCAAATGAATGCACAAATTTTTTTTTTTTTCTAAAAGAGTTTCTCAAAAAGTTGTTTTTCATGAATGAGAGACTATGAAAATATAAGTTACTGAACAGACACACTATTTTTTTTTTTTTAAAAGAAAACTACTATATACAGACTTATTGATTCAAAAAATAAAATAATAAAATATTATTATTAATTTGATAAGTGGGCCCAGTCCATACATACCTAAAGCCCAACCCAATATCTAACTCAAAACTCATATTCTTTATCATTTTCTATATGGACTCAAGAATTCTCACCACTTTAATATCATATTCAAATGGGTCAATTTCTCTCCGTACTATTTTTCTAAAGCAAAATTCCTTCCTTTATCGCCTTCGCTTTTACTTCTAGAAATTAGAAAAGAGAATTGTGGGTCATCCCAATGAAATAAATTTTCCAACTAATTTTAATAGGTCAATAACGGCTGCTAGACATAGATATTGACTTTGTTCTTCTACGAAATTTCCAAGAAATTTCTAGATATTTTAGTCTCTGATCATAAAAAGTGAGGGCTTGGCCTTGCTATTTCACACTCACATTCATCAGAGAGAGAGGTCTGAGAGAGAGAAATCAGAAATGGCAATGCGAATGGTGGTGTTTCAAATAATTGTCTTATTGGGGTCAATGAATGCATTTGTAAAAGCAGTGGGTTTGGTAAACAGTTCAAAATGTAGTGAAGCAACCTGTGGGAACGTAACCATTCCATACCCTTTTGGAATAGATACTGATTGCAACATGACCGCCTTGTATTGGATAAATTGCGATCACAGTTTCAGTCCTCCCAAGCCTTTCTTGGCGTCCATAAACCTGGAGGTTCTGGATATTTCATTAATAGACGGCACACTTCGCGTCAACTATCCATTGCTTTTGGGTTGTTCTGATACAAGTTCCGAATTTGTCAACTATACTTCAAGAGGTCTTGTCTTCTCCCAATCCAGAAACAAATTCGTTGCCATGGGTTGCGACAATTTTGCTTCATTGAATGATAAAGAAGATATTGTTCTTTGTGGGTGCATGTCTGTTTGTAATAACAAATCCAGAGAGACGAATATCAACAATAGTTGCAATGGCATCGACTGCTGCCAAACTGCTATCCCAGTTCTCAACGTCTTTCAAGCATCTCTAAGGTCAATAGCCACCGATACTGTCTAAATTATGTCATCACCTTGCAAGTATGCATTCATAGTAGAACAGAAGTGGTTCGAGACCAATTTAACAAACTCGTCTGAAGTCCAAAATATGTCCCACGTTCCTGTGGTATTGGAATGGCGCATCGATCCAAAATTATTTCCTCTTGTAACTGGAAATAACCAGTCAGATGAAAAAATCACAACCTATGTTTGTGCTAATCTTTCTTCAACTCTTACATGTTCTTGCAAACCAGGCTTTAAAGGAAATCCTTATCTGCCTCATCCTGAACGATGTGCAGGTAAACTACTTCTCACCTCCGTCTATTAATTTTACTCCTGCAAATTAAATATTCATCACATCACATGTTATTGTTTTCTTAGATAACTTTCATGCCCTGCCCAAATTAGTTATAGAGCTGGATCAGACCACAACAACAGAGTGTGGAGGAGAAAAAATACATTTCATGTTGTCATCTATGACTCAAATTCCTTCTCCTAACTATATTAAATTATCCAAAAATAAATAAAATAAGATGGCTAAAACATTTTTTTTTTCATTTGTGTGTATCATTTATATGAATATATTTATTTAAACTACCTTTTGAGAAAATACCAAACACATCTACAACTTGTTAAAAATGTCAATTTAGTCATTCAACACAAACGATATTAATATCTACCATTGATAACAAAGTTATCTAAAAACAAAATTAAAACTCAAATCTAACTCTCTCTCTCTCTCTTCTTTTCTATTTCCTAATCTTACTGTCTCTCTCATAAGTCACAACTTTCTTTTTCATTACTTATCCAAATCTTAAAATTTTGAATAGTCCATTTATGGACCAAAGATTCATTCTCTGAAATTTCCTTCCTTTTTCTTCTTAAAATCAACAACATAGCAATGTTTTTTTTTTTTTCTTTTTTGGTTCTTTTTTCTTAAAAAAATAATTAACAAAAAAGGAAATTATTTTGCCAAAATCAAAGAGAAAAGCTAAAAAAATCAAAAGGAAAAAAGCCTTAGAAAAATACTCATCTCCTCCATATAGTGTTTGAAAGCAAAGAAAATCAAAAGAAAAAGAAAAAGAAAAAGCTCCTTAAAAACAAGCCCTTTTCTCCTCCACAAAGAAACCCAAGAAAACCCATTCACACTAGCCAAGGTCCTAACTCCACCACAAAATTGTCGTCAACCACCAAGCAAACATCAAAACTGGTTATACCTATGTCAGCCAAACCCAAATCCAATCCCACCACCGCAAGATTTCCACACCAAAATAGAGAGATGAGAGAGAAAGAGGATCCATCATCCACCATCGGCAAGATTTAGACAACCAAAGGCAAAAGAAATTGAGAAAGAAAGAAAGTGTTAGGTGAGATTGTGAAAAAGAAAAGAGAGAGAGAGTCAAATTTGGAAAGAACAAAAATTGAGAGAGAAAGAGAGTATGGTGAGATTAAGAAAAAGAAAAAGTGAGAGAGAGAGAGAGTCAAACTTTGTTATTAACGGCAAATGTTAACACTGTTTGTGTTAAAGGATGAAATTGGCCATTTTTAACAAATTATGGATATATTTGGTATTTTCTCAAACCTCAAGTTATGGATGTATTAGTCAATTTTCTCAACTGTCTTTAGGACTAAGTTAGTTTTAGAGACCAAATTGATCAGTTTTGAAAAATTTTGAACATGATTGGCATTAACCCAAACCTCAAAGTACGTTAATGGAATTTACTTAGTTGTTAAATACGTACTACCAAATCAATATATGAATTTTATTCTTGATACTCGGTAGGTTGTAAAGGTTGAAACTTTCAAAGGATTGTTAAGACTGGCCAAAGAGTGTTAGCTTCGATGGTAATGAACTTTCAAATTCATCAATTAGATATTTTAAAATTATTCATCTTAACAATTTAGAAAACGATATCTCTCTCACAAGCGTACATCCAATCTAAGGGGATATTTGGTTCGTGTAATGTTAGATTTCTAGGATCTTAATCTATGGAATTACATTTTAAGTTTTTAACAATACAAGATTACAGTGTTTGAGTCATTAGTAACATTCCCATCATATTTCAAGGATTTAACATTCCTATAATTGGTGGGTTCTAGTTAGCTCAACTAGTAAAATCTCTTGTAATCAAATAAGAGATCTGAGATTTGATCTCCACCTACACGAAAAAATAAATAAATAAAAAATAAAAATTTTGTTTTAGCCTGTCAATAAAGAGCTATCATTAGGAGTGAACATCATAGGTTAAAACCACAGTTATTAAACCCAAGCCGACTCGGCCAGTCACACCAAAAACTTGATTACCCGGCACCTAAACCGATTCAAGTGTTAAAATGGACTGTTTATGCATAAAACCTGGTCAAACCTAGTTAAACCCAACAAGTTTGTGGCGACTCAAGTAACTCAGATGGGTTTATAACTCAATTGGGTTTGTGAAATTTGTAAAATTATATCAATAGGTCCACTTTATTGAATTCTTTACTGTTTAATGTGTTATAATATGGTAATTTGAAGAGGAGAAAACCTAAAGAATTTATATTAAAAAAATGCACTTATCTGTCTATCTACCTACCTCCAAGACTCTCATCTCCAATTAAAAGTCTACTCTGTTATTGTGAAATCTTGATTTTGAATAATAATTGCTAGTTTAATTTACGATATGCCTATTTTTTAAATTTACATATATATGTTATGATTTCTCAAACTTATATTTATATATATATATATATATATTAAATTAATTGACCCTACAATTCGATCAATAACTCACTAGTTGAACCAATAACCCAGTGACCTGACTCATAGACTGGGTCAATGTCTAAACTAGGTTTAATAAATAACCTTGAAACTGTCTCTCAAAAAAAAAAAAAAAATCCTATAATTGGTTAATAACATTTTCATGAATAATTTCAAATTTTAAGTGGGGTTTGGTCATTTTAGATGTTTTGTGATATATATATATATATATATATATTTTTTGTCCTTCTAGGCTTCTAGTACTTTAGGAGTATTTTGGTTATATTAGACGCTTTTCTGCAATTATTTTAAAGATTTGGTGTTTAATTTGGTCATTTTGGTAGTTTTAATGGTATTTTAATTACTTTAGACATTTTCTAGTTATTCAAGGCATTCCATTAGTAAAAAAAATATAGGATTTTCGTCATCTAATAAATTAATCTATTACAATGATATATATATATATAATCCATATTACTGTAATATTGTTGTAAATTGTAATGTTTGTCACATTACAATGAATCGATCACCTTGCAATTTAACATGAGCTTGGGGTTGGACTATATACCATTATAAATAATTAGCTAGTTCTTGTTTCAAATTCTTAGAAATTAATGGTTACACAATATCCACAGTATCATACCAAATGTCCATATTTTACACCTAATGTGAAAGAGTGTGAAGACAATTACCATTAGAATACAAAGAAAATCGTTGTTTTTGGATGAATGTCAACGTGGCTTTTTGAGTTTTGTTCCTCAATGTTCTAATGCTATGTTTCATGTTTGTCATTACAATTTACATGTCAGATATTAACGAATGCATAGAAAATTCCACACCGTGTTTGGATTTCTGGAATAGCTCTTCGAGGGACTGGAATAAGAATAACGATTCGAGCGTCCGCTGCGTAAATACTTATGGGTCATACGGTTGTGCAGAAATCATCAAGCCTTCTCCTCCTCCGACCAAAGCGATCACAATAGGTATGTCTTTTTAGTTTTTACACTCAGAGATCTACAATAATAATTGCAAGAAGGATTTTTGTTAGCCCGCAAGTATAATTATTGCATTGGTACAAGATTTTTGCCTTTTTTATTATATAAAAAAATAAAATTAAAATTAAAAAACTTTCTAAAATATCTTAAACGTGACTCACTGCTTCATTTTTACTATTCTGGACTACTTATTGGATTTTTGTCTTGAGAGAATTCATGTCTGAATTAAGGGAACTTTTTCAAACTGCACTTGATAAACAAATAAACACGAGTCTAAAAATAAAAAAATAAAAAAATCATGAGAAAATTACTAGTTTAAATGTTCCAATCAGTACAATGGGAATCCATGATTGTCCTCAATTGAACTACAAACAGCTAATAAAGAGACAACTACTGAATAAAACTACTGTCACGTTCTGCCCACTCTAAATCCTATCATTTATTCCCACGTTTGGGAGATTATGAAAGAATGAAATGAAAAATAATAGAGAGAATGAGAGATCATAATGGAATAAAATATGATGTATTTTTTTCTTAGTGTATTTGAGAGTTTATAAAAGAAGAAATAAAATAAAAAGAAATATACAATTTTATCTTCCTCTTTTTTTTTCTTTTTCTTTTTTTGATACAAAATAGAATTTCTACGCTAGCCTAATCTAAGTGTATATGTATGTGAAGCTCCCTCTTGGAGACTTGAACTCCAACCCTTACTCCCCACACCCCACAAGCACTTATACTTGTGAACTGACTATCGCACCAAGGGTGTGCGGTGGTAACAATTTTATCAATGTATCGTTTACAATATATTTGCATTTTATTTTAATTAGGAATAAAATCGGTAGTTCATCACAATTCATTAAAAGAATAAGTATTATTTACAATTTTTGGAGGAATAGTGTTTCCTAATAATCATTTCAAATAAGGAAATATTTGGGAAAATTACACTTTCCCCCCATAAACTACATCCCATTTTACACTTACCCTCTTCATCAACCTGAATTAGTGTAAAAGGGAATATAGTTTAGGAAACAAAGTGTAATTTCCCATAATCTTTTCCCTTCATCAACACGAGTTAGTGTTTCCTTCTCTCCTATAGTTTGCCTAGTTTTTTTTAGCATTAAGAGAAGATGTGTCTCTGCTATACACAAAATTGTTATAACCTTTACTACAATGAGTAACCCTTTTTCCATTTAATTGTGTTATGCAGCTATTAGCACAAGCCTTGGGCTACTATTTTTGCTAATTGGTGGATGGTGGTCCTACAAAGCAATAAAGAAAAGGAAGAACATTAAACGTAAGGAGAAGTTCTTCAAACGAAATGGTGACTTATTGTTACAACAACAATTATCTTCAAGTGAAGCCAATGTTGAGAAAACTAAATTGTTTAATTCAAAGGATTTGGAAAAGGCCACTGACCATTTTAATGTGAATAGAATACTTGGTCAAGGAGGACAAGGCACTGTTTACAAAGGAATGTTGGTAGATGGGAAAATCATTGCAGTAAAGAAGTCCAAGGTAATTGATGAAGAAAAACAACTTGAAGAATTCATTAATGAAGTTGTCATTCTTTCACAAATTAATCATAGGCATGTGGTTAAACTACTTGGTTGTTGTTTGGAGACAGAAGTTCCTTTGCTAGTTTATGAATTCATTCCTAATGGAACTCTATCCCAATATCTTCATGTCCAAAATGAGGAGTTTCCGGCAACATGGGATATGCGTTTACGAATTGCCACAGAAATTGCAGGAGCTCTTTTCTACTTACACTCAGCAGCTTCCTCGCCCATTTACCACCGAGACATTAAGAGTACAAACATACTCTTAGATGATAAGTACAGAGCAAAAGTAGCAGACTTTGGGACTTCAAGATCCATTGGTGTTGATCAAACTCACTTAACCATAGTAGTACAGGGCATTTTTGGATACTTGGACCCTGAGTATTTCCAGTCAAGTCAATTTACAGAAAAAAGTGATGTTTATAGTTTTGGTGTTGTTCTCGTTGAGCTTTTAACCGGAGAAAAAGCGATCTCTTCTACAAGGACACCAGAGAGTAAAAGTTTAGCCACATATTTCATTCACGCAATGGAGGAGAACAATTTGTTTGATATTATTGATGCTCAAGTTATGAAGGATTCTAAAAAAGAAGAGATCATATCAGTTGCAAACCTTGCAAAAATGTGCCTAAACTTAAATGGGAAGAAAAGACCTACAATGAAAGAAGTTGCAATGCAATTGGAAGCAGTTCAAACGTTGCGGAAAACTTCTAATTTTCAACAAAACCTTGAAGGTTGAATGTGTTAGAAGTGAAATGTATGAGCAATGGGATGCCATTTCTACATCAACAATGTCAGGTGCAGACAATAGTGTAGCCTCATCTTCAAACACTCACCCATTGTTATCTTCGTGGTAATGGCAAATGATTAAAGCGTTATAATGCCTAAGAAACATTATGTAGTTGTTCCTTTCTCGTGTTTTGTTTTCTTTCTTTCCTTCAAGTGACGACCTTTGTAAGGGATAATGTCACAAGAAAGTATTGTAGTGTGCTCTTGTTTGTAAAAAGTAATGAAGACTATGGAGTATTAGCAAAACATATTGTGTCATGATTATAGTAATAGCTATAGCAGATGTAGCATAATAGAGAAAAAAGAAGTGTACTGGGCAGGGAGAAAGTGGAAAGAAAATAAACAAAGGCTTGAAATAAGGGTCTGATCTTCAAAGCAGCTAGGGTCAGCGTCACCAGAAAGGAGATGCTCACGACGTGCCTCTAGATCTGCCACCTCTTTCTTCAAAACCTCAAGGCAAGCATCTATGGCATCCACAACAAGCTGAACCTTCTTCATAAAGAAGGCTTGAGCAATCTCTCACAAGTAATCCAACATGAACTCCATAGCAAAGCCAACTCTGATCAACTCCTGAACTACGGCCCTCCACTGCAGAATCCTCTCAGCAGACATGGTATCTATGAAGTTATGCTTAATGTCATTCATCATGCTCCCCAATAGCTTAAGGAAATGCTCCCTCATGGATCGGCCAAAGAGAAACCCCTGCATGAAATCCCCACAGCTGTTGAAGACTGCCTCCATGTGGGTGATGCACTCCCCAAGAATCCGAAAAACATGGAAGTCAACATAAGGAGCTCCAACACCCTAAAAGTCCGCAGGATCAAGATCATTGGCCTCAGGTTGGTCAAATCGGATGAAGAAGGTAACAGCCTCACTTGCTGGATCAAGAACAGTGGCAGAACTATTGCTAACCTCAAACCAAGAAGATGGAGCCACCTTAACAAGAGTCAGACCTAGAAAGAAGTATGAGACAGAGCATAAGTTCACAAGAAATAGACGAAGTAAAGGGATGAGTCCAATAATGAAGATCAAAGAAGGTACAAGAGAAGGGAAATTACTAGAACCCATATGAGTGAGGGCTACAGGTGTGGCAGAAGCAGGAGCCATAGGTATCGCGATGCCTACTGCAGCCTTGGGATCCTCAAGAATGTCTGTGGCTGCGAAGAATGATATGAAAAGCAATCAGAGAGTTGTATCAGGAATTGACAGGAAGAAAAGAAAAAGAAGAATTGCCAAGAACAAAAGACACATACCCATAGCCTCGGTTTCTTACTCACTGCCGTCGTCGACCTCATCAAAATCAGAAACCCTCGTCTTCATGACAAGCTCATCCTCAGAATCCTCAAGGATCTCCTCGGATCCCTCATCAGAAGACAAGTTTGCATCGAGCCCTCAGATGGCAGAGCTAGGAATGGATGAAAGGGTGACCACCAAAGAGGAGCCATCCTTCACGACTGTAAACACTTGATTTTGCACCCATAATTTAATCTTGGAAGATGACTAGAGTAACCATTCATATACCCAAAAATTTAGAGTTTCATTACATGCATTAATTCATTTGTTACATATCATAAAAATGATCTTGAGATTCTAATGATCGCAATGGTATGTCCAATTCCCAAATCAGACCGACAAATTGAAAGATATCATGAGATCAAGTTTTCAAGGTCTGCATGCATTGTATGGGGTGGAACCAACCACGCATGATTAATTTAAATTAATTCTGATTGACTAGACAATTAAAATTAATTAAATAATTTTATAATTGGTTGTTAGTTAGTGTTAAAAATAGACTTGCTTGCATGGGAATAAAGTAGATAATCAGATAACATAGGAATTGTGGATAACCAAGACTTTTTGGGAAATTTATCTACAAGATAATCATCATTTTAAAGAACTGAATATCCTGAAAAGGGGTTTAATTTTTAGAACACAGATTAAGAATGCGTCTAAGTGCAAGTCCCGGCTCAAAAAACGTCAAAAAAGAGTCCAAAATGGACTAAAACTTAAACGTGGGTCCGGCACCCAAAAGGGTCATTCCCAAGTACCGATTGGCACAAATTCGAAGCCTGGCCCGAGGACTCGAGATAAACCTTACCCTTTTTGAGAAATAAGGAGGCGTCCTAATTCGTATCTAATCATTCAGCTAATTTTTCGAAACAAATTCAAGACACTTTACACTTTCTGACCCCCCGCCCCCCCTCTTTCTAGCTCTTCTCTTCTTTTCAAAGAGGCTTTTGCTTTAGGAATTTATTTTTTGTAAGCAAAGTATTTTAGGCTTCAAAGAGTTGAATAAATTTCTTTGAATCCTAAAATATTCTTTCACTAGAAGAGCACGCTCATGCAAGAGACATTCTATTTTTTTCAAGTTCTTCTCTATTAATTTTGGTTGATCATGCATGAATAGGTTTAATATGTTTTATTATTTCTTGTTCTTGATATATAATTACAATGTTTTGTTTGAAATTTTTCTTTAATATGTTCTTAGATGATTGTTAGTTGTGGTTTCTTTCATAAATCTCAAAATCTGTTAACTATCAAAGATTTCTTTAAACATAAAAACCGATATGTATTTTCATTCAATATAGATCTAATTTTTTTAACACAAAACTGATCTGTATTTTCATTAAATACAGATTTGATTTTTTTTAACTCTCAAAACTGATCTGTATTTTCATTAAATACAAATCTAATTTTTTTAACTCTCAAAACTGATCTGTATTTTCATTAAATACAGATCTGATATTTTTTTTAATTCTAAAAACTTATCTGTATTTTCATTATATAGAGATTTGATTTTTTTTAACTCTCAAAACTAATCTATATTTTCATTAAATACAAATCTGATTTTAGTTACACAATTGCAGATTTTGAAATTTAAAAGAAGGGATTGAAAATTAGGTTAAAGTCTTTTCTTTTTCTTAATATGTGATGCATGCAAAATGAATTTATCTCATGAATGTGAATCCTCTTTCAAAAGTCTTTTTTATTTTATGTCCAACAACAGATCTAATTTTTTTATAAACCAAAAATCATTTTCTTAACTTTTCAAAACAAATCTGATTTTACTTAATAAAATCACTTTTTTTTTTTTTTTTTAACTTTACACAAAAATAGATCTGATTTTTCTTGATAAAATCACTTTTTTTACTTTACACAAAACAAATCTAATTTTTTCTTGATAAAACTTTCGTTCTTTTTCCTTTATAAAAACATATCTAATTTTCTTTTTACAAACCAAGTCTCATTCTTTTTTACCCTCAAAATAGATATGGTTTTTCCTTTAAAAAGAAGACATATTCATGAGGTAAATTTATTTAGATTAATTCTTGTCAAGTTTTTGCCATGTGTATTAAACATATCATTCAACATCATGCAAAAGAGGGTATATTGGTCATTAGAGTCTAGAAGACCACTCTCTCTGGGTGGAATGGGTGCCTAACACCTTCCCATTCCGTATCCTAGCCCCCGAGATTAGGATTTTTGGATAGGTAGATTAGTGTCTTGTTTTTTTAATTTTAGTAGATTGTAACTAGAACCAAAGCTTTGTATTCTTTTGCATAGATTGTAACTAGAACCCAAAGCCTTGTAAGGTTTAATTTACCAAAATTGTATTGTTCTCTATTCAATCAATGACATTCAAAGTATTCCTAAATATGTTTTTTGTATTTAGTTATTTTTTTTCTTATTTTTGTATAAAAAAATAAGTGGCAGCTCCATACCACTTACACAAAAAAAGAGGTGCCCTTCAAAGCACCCAAATCTCTTTTTTAAGAGCACCCCAAAGTTTTGCGGTCTCTCACAATAGCCAGGGAAAGGGCAGCAAAAAGATCACTAGCAGAGATGACAAGAGGGGTAGCAGGAGAAGCCCTCCCAGTCTGAGATGCAGCTGTAGGAGTGACCTCCTTCTGGGGAGTAGGAATCCCAGCAAGAATAGGAACAAACTCACAAACCCTCTTACTCTCCTCAACACGAATAGGATTGGGTGGACGAATCAAAACCTCGACAGGAGCCCCCCCGTGCAACAACAAAAGCAGAGGCCATGGCCTTAACCATGATATTCGCCTCATTAAAGAAGCCCTCTATGGGCATGCCCATAGTAGCAGGAAATTCCCTACTTGTGGGGTGATAAACAAAAAGAAGCTCAGGATCAACCTTTTAGAAAAATAAATAAATAAATAAAAAGGAGATGAAGAAGAAGAAAAGGAAGGAAGAAGGCAGGTATTAATACAAAAGGAAGGAATAAATAAACATGCAAAAGAGAAAAGAGCACACAACAACACGTGGCAACGCAAATGCATGCAAGGGAAAAGAATGTATCTCAAACTCGGGCTCATCAAGCAATATGGGGCGAGTGATAGAAGTGTCCTCCTTGTGCTTAGACTATTGTTGAGGTCTAAAAAAGGGTCATAATGAAATAAGCCCAAAACAGAAGAACAAGTCAAGCCCAAAAGGAAAAATTCAGGCTAAGCCCAAAGCAATAGATACGGAAGACCCATGGGGAAATAAAAGAAAGGCCCAGAGGATCCTGAAGCCCAGAAAAGAAAGAAGCATCCAAAAAAGAGACCACGGCAAAGTATAAAGAAGCAAGGATCCTTAGGAACAATCAATAGGCATGGATCCCTTCAGGCACAAAGAAAAAGGAAGACTGGGACAGATCGATAGAAAGAAGACAGAAGAAGAAAACAAGAAATAAAAGCAAAAAAACGCGAGCGACCTCTCATGGCACAGATAGAAAGGGTCTCGGGGAACCAGGACAAGGAAGAAGAATGGTAACAAATGACTTTCAAAAATGGCAGAACAGGATTCCGCCCAAATAGGAAAGAAAGGGAAAAGAGGAAGACGCCAAAAATGGGGATGCCGAGAAGGGCATACCTCAGCACGTCCCAAAGAGGATGGCCAACCAGAAGCTTTTGAAGGAATCAGAACCAAGAGAAGGAAAGAATGAGAGAAAAACGGAAAAGGGACTTACCAAGACGATGGGGACAGAACATACTTTGTTTGCAAAAGAACAAAACAGGGGAACCAACGGTTCCCCGGGACGCCCAGAAAACTCCATTATAAAATGAGGGGATGGGTTGTGAAGAAAGCAGCGAGAAAAAAAAAGAAAAGAAACACAAGAAAGAAGAAATTCTCTAGGAAAAACTATCAGAAAAATCTGTGCAGAAAGAAAATACTAAGGGAAAAATAAATACTGCTTCCCGATATCCTGTAAAGGCCACTATTGCACATACTCGGATTCAACGAGAATCAAACTTTGCAAGTTTTGAAAGCTGAAATAGCCATTCAAGACTGCAATTTTTGAGCTTGATTGGACCTTGTATCACGTCCTAGTGAGCTTTCTGTAATCAAACAGATAATGTATTAATGAAATACTGTTTCATAATTCCTAGGATCCCCACAGCACTTTTTTTTTATCGTCTTGCTAATCCTGTTTTTCTTTCCTTCTGAACTTACGTTGTTAATTTTTTGGCACTCTTCGATATCCTTGTTTGTCATTTTTCTGTATATTGTCAGGAGTATTCTCTGCATTCACTTGATTCTTAAACAGCTCGTTAGCTGCGGTGAGTCAAGGCCCAGTCCACCAAATCCTTCCTTTTCATTCGGGCCCGGGATCCTTGGGCCTGAGTATCCCGGAAAAGGCACTCTCACATTTTGGCGATTCCGCTGGGGACTGGGTAAAGAAGAAGGAAGAAGCAACCCCTTCACAGAGAATGCCTCCAAGACAAAGAAACAGCAAAGAAACTAATGTGCCACCTACGGCCTCTGAGCCTATAGGAGAAAACGAGGAAGTCTCCAGGCAAGGAGGTAGGATACCCTTGGTAGAGCAGGAGGTTGTGTCAGAATAAAGACACGCAAGACAGGAACCAGACCTAATGGCCAGGATGACGACAATGTTAAAGGATCTGGAGCAAGAAGTTCGTCTTCTCAAAGAAGGCAGGACACAGGAAATCAGAGACAATATTCCCCCTACTGGACACCAAGATAGGACGTAGCCAGAAGGAAGGTCAGCAGTGGGAGGAAGAGCCAACCCTCAGTACTTGACACTAGCAGACGTCAATGCCCTCCTGGAGCAAGAAAGGGAAAAACAATCAGGGATCCCCAAGCAATTCTCTCGGGATCCCCCGTTTCCTCCATAACTTCTTGGCAAACCATACCCTAAGGGGTACGAACCCCCAAAGTTCCATCCTTTCGATGGGAGGAATGGAAGTGCCGTGGAACATGTGAGTAGGTTTGTCCATACTATGGGCCCCCTATGCAGGAGATAAAGAATTATGTCTAAGGGAATTCGCCAAATCCTTAGTGGATAGGGCATACACTTGGTACACCACGCTGAGACCCGGGTCCATCAAGACCTGGGATGAGATGATGGAAAAATTCTGAGCCAAATATTACCCTGGTGAAGACAAAATCACTTTCCAGAACCTACAAATGGTGAGGCAGAGACCTAGAGAAGATCCTGTTCAATTCATTAAAAGATTCGAAGATGTGTCCCTAGACTGCTATGGAGACCATGAAGAAAAGGAGCTCGTGGAAACCTGTATAGCCAACATGCTTTTTGATTACAGGCTCAACCTTGAAAATTTATGTATCACACAGTTTGCTGACCTGCTACAGAGAACCAGAAGGACGGCGCAAACCATGAGAACAAAAAGGCTGCCCGCATCCCAAGCTATGACAGCATCAGCAGGAGAGAAAAGGAAGAAACCAGATGGGAAGGTGTTTGAGGAACCACCAGTGATCCCATGTACAGCTGAGGAGTTAAGCCATGTACTAGACAAATGGATTGGAGATGGGGTTGTCAGGCCATTCACTGTGTCCAGGCCACCAACAGAAGAAGAAATGAAGAACCCTTTATTTTGCAGAATCCATAATTATGTCAAGCACTCCACCAAGGATTGCTGGACCCTTCACAGACTCTTCCACAAAAAGTTAAGAGAAGGAACCCTGGAACTCATTCAGAAGGAGCCGGAAGTGCAGAGGAACCCCTTGCCTAACCACAAAGGAAAAGGGGTGGTAGCAGTAGTAATACATGGGAACCCGGCAGAAGCAGGAGAATCTGAAGGATCCTTCCACCCGAGCACAGTCAGGACCCTCCAGAAGAATCCTAAGTTCAAGTCACTATTCAATCAATTAGGATTCGGACCAGAAGCAAGAAGGGTGGCCACAGAATCTCTCATGAGCATAGCAGCAGATTTAGGGATGGAATGCTTTACAGCTGAGTCACATGCTAGTCGAGCTTTCCTGGAGACAACCAATGCAATAACCTTCACTGATGAAGACATGGAGATTGAGCACCCAGACCACCGTAGACCCCTTTATCTAATGGCCACCATAAACGGCGTTCAAGTCAGAAGAGCACTAGTGGATACGGGGGCATCACTCAACCTCATAGCCTTAAGTACCCTGGAAGCTGTTGGCTTAGTTGACAGAAGGATCTTGGGGGCTCCCATGGAGATAACAGGATTTGGAGGATCGGTAGAATCAACAGAAGGATACGTGCAGCTAGCCTTAAGGGTGGGGCCAATAGTAGCTCTAACAAGGTTTCATGTGATTAATGCAGAAGTTTCTTATCATGTGTTGCTGGGACGCCCGTGGCTTCATAAACATCGCCTTATTCCATCCACGTTCCATCAATGCATTAAAGGGAGACTGAATGGGAGGCCCATAAGGATCCCTGCCAATCATAATCCTTTCAGCCAGGGAGAAGTGAACTTTGCAGAAACGATGTTTTATGATGAGTTGGAGCCAGATGATGAGAACCCCGTCCCGGGGACCCCGGGGGCACCTATCCTAGAAGAAGAAGAAGGTGGAAGGGGCACCCATGACCTGAGAAACCTTCTAGAAAGAAAAAGACAAAAGAGGGAGCCCAGCTCTTTAGGATCCTGAGAATGTGTGGTGGTACGAGAACCTGGGGGAAGGCTAATTTATCGTTTGTGAAGGTGCGCGGGACCCGAATGCATTGTGCAGGAAGGTCCCGGACCACCAAGCTGCATGATGGCCCAAGAAGAAATCCTAGAAGAACCAGTTAAGGAGGCCCAGATTCAGCCTGAGGAAGAATTAAAGGAAATAGACTTGGGGACAGAACCAGGATCCCGAAAACCTGTTTTCATTAGCAGTCAATTGGTGGCTCAAGAAAGAGAACAACTGGTAACCTTGCTTCAAAAATACAGAGATGTGTTTGCATGGACCTATGATGAGATGTCTGGTCTAGACCCAGAGTTGGTAGTCCATTCTCTTAATGTAGACCCAGGGATGAGGCCAGTAGTCCAACCAGCCAGGGTCTTCCACACTGAGGTAGAAGCTCAAATAGTTTAAGAGGTCAAGAAATTACTAACAGCTGATTTTATCAAACCAATCCAACACCCAAAATGGCTTTCCAACATTGTACCTGTGAAGAAGAAAAATGGTCAAATCCGTTGCTGTGTAGACTTTCGCAACTTGAACAAGGCATGTCCTAAAGATGAGTTCCCCTTGCCCAATATCGACCTCCTTGTAGATTCAGCTGCAAGAAACTCAATGTTCTCGTTTATGGATGGGTACAGTGGATACAACCAAATCCGCATGGCAGCCAAAGATGCAAAGAAGACGGCATTCAGAACTTCGATTGGGAACTTTTACTACACTATAATGCCCTTTGGCCTCAAAAATGCGGGGGCTACGTATCAGCGGACCATAACAGCCATTTTCCATGACATGATGCATGAGGAGATGGAAGATTATGTAGATGATATTGTGGTCAAGTCAAAAACCAGAACAGGACATTTCCAAGTACTCGAGCAAGTCTTTGAAAGATGCAGGAAGTACAAGTTACGTATGAACCCCATGAAGTGCGCCTTTGGAGTGTCTGCTGGAAAGTTCCTTGGGTTCCTGGTACATCACAAAGGCATAAGTGTGGATCCAGCCAAGGCCACAGCTATCACCACAATGAGGAGACCAACTACTGTTAGGGAACTCAAAAGCTTCCTGGGAAGGGTCTCTTATATTAGGAGGTTTGTGCCTGGTTTAGCCTCAGCTACAGCAGGGCTATCCAAACTATTGAAAAAGGGAAATGAATTTACCTGGGGAACGGAGCAACTGGAAGCTTTTCAAAGAATTCAGGGCATTATGAATCATCTGCCCACCCTCCAGGCACCAGTACGTGGGCGACCTCTATTGCTATACTTAGCATCAAACTCTCAGGCAATAGGAGCTTTGTCGGCACAAGAAGATGACCAAGGAAATGAGCAGCCCATATATTATGTAAGCAGAACACTTAAGGATACCGAGACCAGGTACCCCAGAATAGAAAAAGCCTGCCTAGTAATCGTTTATGCATCCCAAAGGTTGAAGAGGTACTTCTCAGCTCACCAAATCCTCTTGGTAACCAAGTCTCACCCCATAAAAGCACTCCTGCACCAACCCCTTCTCATGGGAAGGATAGCACAATGGCTAGTGTTGCTCTCACAATATGATATAGGTATAAGAATTCCCAAGGCTGTCAAGAGCCAGGCCATAGCAGATTTGCTAGCTCAATTCCCAGGAAAGGAAGAAGGCCCGCTGAGCGAAGAAATCCCTGGTGAGGTAGCAGTGATGGAGATCCCAGGGAAGAAATGGACCATGAGGTTTGACGGGTCAGCTACAGCAACTTCAAATGGGGTAGGAATTGTACTAAGCTGTGAAAATGGGGATATCATGCCCCTGTCTTTCAAGCTTGGTTTCTCATGCTCTAATAATGCAGCTGAGTATGAGGCATACTTAACTGGGTTGACTATAGCACTCAGCATAGGAGTGAAACATATGAGAGTGCTGGGAGATTCTAATCTTGTAGTCTCCCAAGTGAAAGGTGACTTTGCATTACGGGAACAAAGTTTAGCAGCCTACAGGACTTGGGCACAAAGGCTGGAGATGAAATTTCAAACCTTCAGCATAGAATACACTCAAAGAAGTGAAAACAGGTTTGCAGATGCTCTCGCCACCCTGGGATCCCAAATACCATTTAATGGGAGGGATACGCTGATAAAAATAGGAAGGCAGGAACATTCTATTGTAAGGATCCTCCAAGGGATGTACCCCGGGGAATCCAAACAGTGGGACTGGAAGGACGAAGTCAAAGAAAGGATGAAAGAGGCAAGCCCTAGAGGAAACATCAAAGAACTAATGGATTACACTCAGATAGAAGGAGAATTGTATAGAAGACTGCCAGGAGGAATACTGTCCAGATGTATCACCGAGAAGGAAGGAAAGTCGAAACTAGAAGAATTACACGCCCAAGCATGTGGAGTTGCAGAAAAAGTCAGCCTATACAGAAGGATGCAACGCATGGGGTATTACTGGCCAGATATGGACAAGGAAGCAGCAATCATACAGGGGAAATGCCAGGAATGTCGTTTGGCAATTGATAAAGAAGAAATTTACGCAGTGTTTATTGCAGAAGATTGGCGGGTTCCTTTCATAGGATACCTGGCTCGGGGGATCCTGCCAACCTACAGGGAACTGGCCCACAAGCTCAAAAAACTAGCGTGCACGTATTTCTTGCAGAACGACATTTTATTCAAAAAGGGATACCATGGGGATCCCCTCAGGTGCCTGGGACCAAAGGAAGCTAGAGAAGTAGTCAGAGAGGTACACTCTGGAGATTGCGGAAGTCACCCAGGAAAGAGAAGGCTGTACAAGCAGTTACTGTTGTTGGGATATTACTGGCCAACGATGAAAAGAGACTCTGAGGAGCTGGTCAAAACATGTCATGCTTGCCAAGTCCTAGGAGATGCAATTCACACTCACCCAAATGTCCTACAGGATATGACGACGCCATGGCCTTTTCATACTTGGGGGCTCGATCTCATAGGGCCCATAAATCCTCCATCCAATGGTTATATATGGATCCTGGCAGCCACGGAGTATTTTACAAAATGGGTAGAGGCCATCCCTTTGAAAAAAGCTACTGGAGCAGCTGTAGCAAATTTCATTCGAGACCACATCATTACAAGGTTCGGGATCCCCAGAAGATTGATCAGTGACAATGGAACCCCGTTCATAAACAAAGATATGAAGGGATTAACTGAAGCATACCACATCAAGCATGGAAGATCTACCCCGTACTACCCACAAGGAAACGGCCAAGCTAAAGCTACTAATAGGGTAATATTAAAAATCCTTAAGAAAATGAAGCATGAGTATGGAGGAAAATGGAGTGACCATCTGGCAGATGTGCTTTGGGCATGTAGAAGCTCTGTAAAGACAGCCACAGGATTCTCCCCATTCTCCCTGGTTTATGGAACAGAAGCCATCAGCCCTATGAAGTTAGTCATTCCTACACCAAGGGTAGTCCTGGAGGAAAATCAATGAGAAAGTGAGGACGCAAGCAATGAAAAGAGGCTAGCAGATTTGGAAGGAGTAGAAGAAGAAAGAGAGCTGGCCAAGAAAAGGAGCCAGAGATACCAGCAAAGAATGACCAGAGCATATGCACAAGCAGTACGCCCAAGAGTGTTCACTAAAGGGCAATTAGTACTAAGGATGGTGGAGCACGTGAGGAGGAACCTGCCAGGGCCTTCCAAGTTCACCCTAAAATGGGAAGGACCCTACATCATCAATGCAGCTCATGAAAGTGGGTATTATTACCTTGCCAAAGAAGATGGAACAATCCTGACAGAGCCCATAAACGGGAAATGGCTGAAGCAATACTATGCATAAGGACAAGGGGATCCCGGTACCACAGGGTCCTTTCACCAGCTTCACTATCTGCTAAGTTCTTTTATTTTGTCTTTTATTTTGTCTTTTATTTTTCAGCCTTTATCATGAATTCTGGTCTAAGATAATTTTGTTCAGGAACATGTGATAGATTGACACTTTGTGGTCAATACTGCACCAAAAGACTTTTTCTTTGTTCCTTAAAAATGACCATGTTTTAATGAAATTCCTGTTTTTTCAACATTTAAGTTTTTCTCTAAATACTGCAAAGACCAAATTTGGATAAATTTAAGGAAGGATACCTGAGTCAAAAAAAAAGGGGAGAATATGTAATACTCTTTTACATATGGCCCAGGATCCACCTCACAAATAATTTCAGATATCCCACAAACAGTCCCAAGTGCATAGGTCTAGGATCACAGAATAAAAGTAAAATATCTAGGATACCTAGCCTAGCACTTGGCAAAAGGGGAACCTGTTAAAGTTCATGAACTGGGACCGTATCTCGAAAAAAAAATAGGGAAGGATACCAGTGTACCCAGTTCAGTACTTGCATAATAGATTACCGGGTACCTGGACCAGAATTTACAGTGAAGCCTGTGGAAACCATGGTCCAGGACTCAGGAAAGAAAAAAAAAGCCATAGGAAAGAAAAGACAATATACCAAAAAGGCAGATTCACATACTAAGAAATAAGAAGCAGTCTTGAAACACAAAAGAGAAAGCAAATAGCAGAGCAATGTTCAAAAAAAAAAAAAAAACTTATACAACCCCAAATTGTTCACGTAAATCTGAGAAAAAAAAAAAAAAAAAAAAAAAAAGGCGCTAAGGAATGAGGCCGACCAACAGGGAGGCATCCGGAGAAATAACAGGCACAGCCAAAGTAGAAAGGATCCTCTGCCGCTTGACCTTCAAGTCTTGTAAAACCTTGTGAGCATGAGCCAAAGCTTCCTCAGCAGCAGCTATCTCAATGTCTATACTCTTGAATGATTGCCTCTGAAACAGCATATGAGCCAGCAGACGCAAGTGATCCAGCAGAAAAGACAAATTGAACTTGGCCTCTAGAAGGTCTTGCACCACCCCTCTCCACTCCAGAAGCTTTTCTTCAGACAAGGAATCTACAAAGGAATTCCTTAGGGAAATCAGCACAGCACACAGCAACTCCATCAAAATATTGCCTAGAAAAACGCCTCCCCTGAAGCCGCTGGTGAAATCCCTATGACTCTTGAGCAGACTCTCTAGCAGCGGCAGGCTTTCCACAGGAACAGAGAAGCGCAGGAAGCTGCCATAAGAAGATCCAAAAACATGGAAGTGGCTAGCGGGAAGACTGTTGAATTCCAAGAGATCAAAGCGAGCCAGGAAAGAGGAAAGCCTTGAATTAAGATCTGAGGCAGCCATCTTCGAGGCATCCCCCATCGCCGTGTCATCACTTGCAGAGACAGGAGGACTTGCAACCTTTTGCTCTGGATGAAGGTCAGCAACTTGAACAGGTTTCACAATTCCTTCAGGGATAACAGGCTCAGAACCTGCAAAGCCTGTATCAATATTCAATAAAAAGAAGAAAAGAAAAGGAAGAACAGATTTAGTCTTTTTTTTTTTTTTTTTTTTAAAAAAGGAGAAAAAGAAAAACAAACCGGTTCCAGTTTCTTGGGGCAGAGCCTCTTCTTCCTGATCTCCTGACTTCCCCGAAGATTCTGGGAAGGAACATAAAGCAAGTTGAAGAAAATGTGAAGGACCAATGGCAAAGTGGCTAAAGGAAGGGATAGATGCAGAGGGCTTCGCCATATAAAAAAAAAAGGGGGGGAAGAAAAGGAAACAAGATGGGAGCAGCTTGCACTCACCTTCTGAGCTTTCTGATTCTAAAGAAGAGGCAACACTGGGAGCGGATTTCTCACTGGTTTGACCTAAAAGGAAAAGGAAAAGGAGGAACTCAAAAAAAACTGGAAAAGAAAGTAAAATATAACGCTATTTCAAGGAAACAAGGTTTACCTGTTTGTTTGGATAAAGGAGTGTCTCCCAAAGCACCTTTATCTGACAAGGATTAAGGAAACACAGTCCTGATAGGACTAGGAGTGCGTTCAAGATGGGGACTTTGAGATGACGGGATCCTAGAAGTTTTGGGATCCTGAGAATCCTGGGAACCTTGCATCGGTTGCCTGGTTTCCTCAGCTGGATCATCAGTAGGGGGCTCCTCCCCCATAACAGGAAAAACAACAGAAAGAGTTGTGATAGTTTCCTCCCCCAGAGCCTTGTCAGTCATAGGAGGGGATACCTCCACCTAAAGGAAGAAGAAGCGGAGAAGGCAGTGCCAAGTGAAAAAAAAAAAAAAAAAAAAAAAAAAAAAGTAAAACACAACAGCAGGAAATGCTAACAACACAATGTCAGAACAAAAGGGAAAGAACAAAAGAAGGGGGGGAACACACATACCACGTCGTCTCTAGAAGATTGGCTCTTACCCTTCTTGTGATCAGACTTGCGCTTGGACTGCAAAGGAAATCACCACTCGTCAGCAAAATAGAAATAAATGCAACAAGGTGAATAGGTAAAAAAAAAAAAAAGAGAGAAGAAGGAAAGAAGTCTTGCCCTTCTCTCTCTCTCTACAGATTCTCTGGAAGTCTTTTGCTTACTACGAGTACGCCCAGAGGGTCCTAAAGAAGGCTGGGATACCAAACCAGAGGATCCTAAAGAACCATGGACTGAAGCAGTCACAGGAACCTGGGGAAAAGAAGACTCTACCTTGGTCTTCTTCCGAGTCCTTGAAACTAAAGGTTACATCCTTGCCTTCCTGGGATGCCAAGTGTGCTTGAGATTTCCCCGTTTTCCTTCTTTTCGCTTCAGAGCCTATCTCCAGACCCCCTGTACTTCCGCCAACATCAGCAGCTTTCATTTTCTTCGACTTGACATCCTTACCTTTACTCGGAGCAGTGGCAGCACTTATTGTCTCTGTTGCACCTATTTTGATGGGCACCCCAGAGGAAGCACCAATGATGAGACTATCACCCAGCCAAGTCTCAGGAAAATCCTGTCCATAAGTCACCCAACCTCCCCTGGAGGCATGCCACTCTGCAAACCCAGTCTTGCTGCTTGCGGCAGCAGAAACAATCCCAGCAGTAGGAAGGGATAAACGTCTATTGGATGTCGGAGCAGAAACAATGCTAGGATTCGGGGCTCCCCGAACTGTACCAGTGCCAACATAATCAACAAAAGACTTTTGTACTCTTCTCCAATAACTGGTATAGCCACTAGAAGTAAAGACTCCTCTCTGGGAGTTAGGCACTGCAAATTGGTGGCTCCTCCGTGACCAATAAGAAAAGGCCTACAGCCTCAAGAAAGGATCCAAGGAAGGAAGGGATGGCACCACATCCTTAAAAACTGGAGGAATGTCCTGATCAAAACCAAATTATCGAAGCACCCGGTGTGCTGAGTAATGAGTATATTTTGGGCCACTTGAAGAAGGCACAGGAAGCTAGGAGGGGCTAATGCAAGCAAGATAAGCCAGACTGCCCTCATCGCCACGGCGCAAGTCAAAGGTATTACCTGTAGAAGATAAAAAAGAAGACAACACAGAATCACACGCAAAGCCAGGACCAAACTCACGAGGGGATCTCCAATATAAGCTCCCTGCTTGGTCAAACAACTCCACAAGATTGAGGCCACCGCCTTTCAAGCTAATCCAACGAAAAATAATGGGAAAGGCATCAGTAGAATTGCCACAAAGACCCTTCACTATGTCGGGGGATCCTTGGAACTTGTCCTTCACAAATTTCAAATTCTTGCACTTAGCCAAAGTAGCTGCAGAACGGTCCCACATGAAAATTTTAAGAATAGCACAGTGAAGAGATGAAGTGATCACATAACAAGAATCACCCTCAGCCTCATCTCCATGAAGCTGGTCCAATTGAGAGTAAACATGACCCAAAAACAGAGGGGCCAAAGGATACTGGGTACCTCGAGCCAACTTGATTGCCAACGGAAAAAACGAAGACTTAACTCCGTACCCAGGGAACTCACTAAACAAAAACTTACTAAGCCAAAAAGCCAGGAAACCAGCCCACCTCACTTCCTTATCCTTCTCACGAGAGAGGGTCATCACCCATCTCCCCATCCTAGCCGGCTTACCACCAAAAGAGGCGATGCGACCACCAAAATGACCAAATAATTTTTCTTCCACCACGAGATCCTCACCAGAAAGGTTAATATCAAAGGGGTTCTCTTCACCAAACACCGGGAGGAGGAAGTTATTAACCACATCCTCCAAGGTGATCGTCAATTCACCAGTAGAAAAGAAAAAAGTATGAAGGGAAGGGCACCAACGACGTACCAGATGCCTGAGCCCTTTGGCGTCTCTGAAGCCCTCAAGGTTTTTGGAAATAGCCACTGCCTTTAGGATACCGGCGCGCTCCAAACGACCCACAAACTCAGCATCAGACAGTTCCTTGTCTACCCATATAGGCCAACCCTGAATCTTTCCCGAAACAAAATCAAAGAAAATAGGAACCGCCTCTCGGATTCCTTGTCTGATCTGGAGATCGAAAATCTCTCTAGGGTCAGGAACCTGGGCGGAACCAGCGAAACCCACTTGGCCAGAAAACATCCAAACGTGAGGGGATGGAGGGGCCTCGCCATGAGATATATGAGGAAAAAATAAACTGAGAGAATACCAAGGATCCCGTAAAGGGAAGGCCGGACGTTCAGTAACCCCATGAGAATCGCTCGGAGCAGAACCAGAAGAACCTTCACCCTCAGAAGGACTGGGAGTACGCTCTCTCCTCTTTCGAGAAGAAGAAGAAGCCATCGGAACAAAACGTACTATGAGAAGAAAAGAGACTGAAGGTGCGAAAGGGAAGAAGACCAGAGTAACAGAGAAGAAGAGAAAAAGAAAGAGAAACACAAAGAGTGAAAGATTCAGAGAAGCAAAGTGATAAGATGAAACGGCTACAATAAAGGCGCAAATAGCAGTTGGGGAAAACAGTTTATGGAAAGACGCGCTAGTTGCCAAGAAATTTAATTTGAAGAAGGGATTAATCAGCAGTTATTAATGAGAAGTAACGGGAAACGAGAAAAGTGGGTAGAGGGGTTTTACCTCAAATACCCAACTGCCACGTCCCGTGTGAAGAGGAAGCTGCAAAAAGTAATAATTATAAGGGAATGCGACACGCGAAAAGGAGGTGACTAAAAGCAGCAGAAAAGGGCCGGGATCCCAAGTAAAAAGGAAGAGAACCCAGTAGAAGTTAAAAAAAAAAAAAAAAAAAAAAAAAAAAAAAAAAAAAAAAAAAAGGGATATCACGAAAATCTTAGGAAACTTAAATCACTCACGCGTGGGCTTCAGGCAACCCACGAGCTCGGGGGGCTAAATGTTGAGGTCTAAAAAAGGGTTATAATGAAATAAGCCCAAAACAGAAGAACAAGTCAAGCCCAAAAGGAAAAATTCAGGCTAAGCCCAAAGTAATAGATACGGAAGACCCATGGGGGAATAAAAGAAAGGCCCAGAGGATGCTGAAGCCCAGAAAAGAAAGAAGCATCCAAAAAAGAGACCACGGCAAAGTATAAAGAAGCAAGGATCCTCAGGAACAATCAATAGGCATGGATCCCTTCAGGCACAAAGAAAAAGGAAGACTGGGACAGATCGATAGAAAGAAGACAGAAGAAGAAAACAAGAAATAAAAGCAAAAAAACGCAAGCGACCTCTCATGGCACAGACAGAAAGGGTCTCGGGGAACCAGGACAAGGAAGAAGAATGGTAACAAATGACTTTCAAAAATGGCAGAACAGGATTCCGCCCAAATAAGAAAGAAAGGGAAAAGAGGAAGACGCCAGAAATGGGGATGCCGAGAAGGGCATACCTCAGCACGTCCCAAAGAGGATGGCCAACCAGAAGCTTTCAAAGGAATCAGAACCAAGAGAAGGAAAGAATGAGAGAAAAACAAAAAAGGGACTTACCGAGACGATGGGGACAGAACATACTCTGTTTGCAAAAGAACAAAACAGGGGAACCAATGGTTCCCCGGGATGCCCAGAAAACTCCATTATAAAATGAGGGGATGGGTTGTGAAGAAAGCAGCGAGAAAAAAAAAAAGAAAAGAAACACAAGAAAGAAGAAATTCTCTAGGAAAAAACTATCAGAAAAATCTGTGCAGAAAGAAAATACTAAGGGAAAAACAAATACTGCTTCCCGATATCCTGTAAAGGCCACTATTGCACATACTCGGATTCAACGAGAATCAAACTTTGCAAGTTTTGAAGGCTGAAATAGCCATTCAAGACTGCAATTTTTGAGCTTGATTGGACCTTGTATCATGTCCTAGTGAGCTTTCTGTAATCAAACAAATAATGTATTAATGAAATACTGTTTCATAATTCCCAGGATCCCCACAGTACTTTTTTTTTATCGTCTTGCTAATCCTGTTTTTCTTTCCTTCTGAACTTACGTTGTTAATTTTTTGGCACTTTTCGATATCCTTGTTTGTCATTTTTCTGTATATTGTCAAGAGTATTCTCTGCATTCACTTGATTCTTAAACAGCTCGTTAGCTGTGGTGAGTCAAGGCCCGGTCCACCAAATCCTTCCTTTTCATTCGGGCCCGGGATCCTTGGGCCTGAGTATCCCGGAAAAGGCACTCTCACAACTATCAAGGAAGAAAAAAAAAGGGAAGGGAGAGAGACGAATGAGTATACATGTGGAGTTAGCCGCAAGGAAGTCCCATAAGTAAGTAAAATAAAGAAAGAGGTGAAGTTTAGGAATAATATACTCTCCTCTCAGTAGTGGCAGATGGGGGTGGTGGAGATGTCTTCCTCTTGTTGCCACGGGTCCTGCTAGAAGGAGGAGCATCCGTGGTCGGCCTTGAAGCCAAGGGCTTGCGCTTGCTTGCAATAGAGTGCCTGCTGGAATGGGTGAAGGCAGAAGGAAGAGAAGAGCTCTCAAGAACTATATTGCCAACAGAGGGAAGGCCACCCTCATAAGGAACGATGTTAAAACAAGTCTCAGAAGATTCATCCCCTCTCTCGGCAGATTTAGGCCTAGCGATCTGAGACACCGAGCCCTTCTTCGCAAGCGCAAGAAGGTTTAACACCCTCACCTTCTTCTCACAACCCGCAGGATACTCACCAGCATACAGATACCACCCTTTCTCCTTCTCTTTCCACTCAAATATTGCGGACTTGCTCTGTTTCCTAGCATATGCCACGACAAACTTGGTAGGAAGTAACAACCGTTGGTTGGTAAAATTAATAGCACATAGACCTTCAAGAGGAATAAGAGAAAACCCGCGGCCACCCAACAACTCTTGCCTAAAGGAAGTCATCACGGCCTGCCAATACCCATGCATTGCAGATGTGCAAAGACCCTCTCTCTGTGAACCCATAATTGTGACAACCATGAAGTGCTTGTTCCAAAACTCAAAAGCACTAAGACGCAAAAATGCCTAAACGAAAGTAGTGGACTCTAGAATGACGTGAAAATCATTAGGTATGTCCTGATCCAACCTAAACTGTCTCCTCACTCTGTTGGCAAAATAGTGCACAAAGCGGATGCCCTCATCAGTAAGGTAAGGCAACCACCCAGCATTAGTGGCTGCTAAATATGTAATCCCCCTCTCATCAAAGGCAGTCAAAGGGGTGGTGGTCCTAATAGTGTCTGTAAAGAGGCCCATAACTAAATCAGCACACGTGAAGCTAATGCCTACATTTATGTACTCTCTCTAACAAAAGCCAACTCCCCTTATCAAAGAACTCAACCGTAGGATGCCCAAACTGCTTCAAACCAACCCAGCGGTAAGCCGATGAAAAATCAAATACGAAATGACCACAAAAAACAATAATAACTTTCGGACAAGAACGGTACTTCTCTTTGGAAAAATGGACAGACTTGCACTTAGCCAAATGCCTGGCACAACATTCCCACAACAAATGCTGCAATATGGTATTGTGGGTAGAAGTAGTAACTATGTGGCAGGAGCCCGTATGTGGCAGGAGCCTGCCTGTCTCTCATCACTCTGCAAAATATCCAACTGCACATATAAATGACCCAGAAACATAGGGACCAAAGGCAAACTCAACCCAGCAAAAATCTTTATGGCTAAGCGGAAGTAAAAAAGTTTTACAGCATAATAAGGGTGAGAGGCAAAGATAAACTTACAAAGCCAGAATGCAACAAAGGCCGCACGGCGGACAACATCAGAAGCCTTGGAGAAAGCCCCAACCCAATGCGACAACTTCGCGTTGCCACTCATCCCTTTCCTCAACTCGGCCTCCACGACCTCCTCATTGACGGAAAGTTCAATGCTACTCAGGTCCGCATCGCCAAGGATAGGCAACAGTAGTTGGTTTGCCACATCCTCCAAGGTCACGGTGATCTCGCCACAAGAAAGGAAGAAGGTATATGTGGTGCTGCACCATCATCAAACCAAATGGCAGAGATTAAATAAATCCCTGTACTTGGATAAGCAACGAGACAAAACAATGGCCTTTAACATGCCGGCCTACTGCAACACTACCATGAAACCCGTGTCAGACAACTCTTCATCTACCTACTCCTTCCAACCCAAAGAGGTACCCAAACCAAATTCGAAGAGAATCGGCACAGGAAGCGATGTCCCTTGGCGTATATCAAGATCAAGAATGGAAGAAGCCAAAGGGGCCCAAGACACCTCCATATCATGGCAGCAAATGGAGAGCCACACACAGAAGAGCGGTGGAGGCAAATAATCATCAGGCACCACAGGAAAGTGAATGTGGGTATTGTACCACGGATCGATAAGGGGAAGGCACTCTATATTTAGGTCACGACCCCTTTCCTCCTTGGAACGATCCGATTTGGAGAGGGGAACCTCTTTGCCCACGGTCTTGGCAGGAGGATCATCAACGGCAACTTCTTTCCCCTTACAACAAGAAGAACCTTCATCTTTTGCCTGCGACATGACGGGTATTTGAACGAGGAAGATTGATGGTGAGGTTTTGAGAAAGAAGACATGGTGAAGAGAAAGAATGAGAAAATTTTTTTGAACGAATGATGGGAAAGGGAATAGTTTAAGTACTAATGACAATAAAGGTGATGTGAAAGGATGCAATGGGTTAGTCGTCAAAAGAAGCATCGTATTAATGAAGCAAGGGCTATGTTTCAGAATAATTGCTAAACTAGGAAATTCAAAGAGACAACACTACTCACAGTAAGAAAGAAAATAAGGCAAGGCTCACTATTCAAAAAACCTACGAAAAAAAGGGGGAGAAAAAGGAGAAAGGAAACTTCTTTTTTATTCGCATATGAACCACAGGAGCAATTCATATGCTCAGGGGGCTAAATGTTGATGCCTATTTAGACAAAAGGGCCCAATGGTAGAAGAGGCCTAATAATATGAAAAAGGAAAGTAGTAAAGTAAAGACCATTGGGCTAGAATGGCAGGAATAATGGTCCACAAGCCCACAAGATAATAAATGGCCCCAAAGAAAGCAAAACGGGCTGAGGAAGCTCCAAAGGATAAGGTAGTAAGCCCATGGGAATTATAAGAAATAGAAAGAAAGCAAAAAGGGGCCGGATGAGCCTAAAGCAAGGAAGTAGTAAATGGGATTGGTTTAAAGGCCAATAAACCCAAAGGCAAAGGATGTGGTAAATGGTTCAAGGAAGCCCAAAGGATTTAGCAAAAGCTCATGAGAATGTAAAAGGTAGGAAAGAATGAAATGGGCCAAGGATGCCCAAAGAATAAAACGGGCCGAGGATGCCCAAAGAATAAAATGGGCTGAGGAAGCCTGAGGCATTGAATGGACTGGCCTAGCAGGAATACTGAGCAGTAAAGACTAAAAGAATGAGTACTATGAGAAATTAGTACGGTAAACACTACAACCCATAAGCCCAGAAGAAATAACAAGGCAAAAAGAGATGAATGATATCATAGCAGGAACAATGTAGTGGTTTGGCAAGAGCACGAGCTAGCCCATGGACAAAGGGTAAAAAAAAGGGGACATGGGCCGAATTAAGAAGAGAAAGCCCACACTCAAGCAATATCCATCCCGAAGAAGAAATGAGATGTAGAGAATGAAGACCCAAGAACTCATTTATGCCACAAGAGTTAAACAAATACCAAATCCTAAAGGCAATGGCAAATGCGTGAAAGCCAGAAAAGCAATGGACTCATATGGAAGTGGGGCATGCACACAAGGCTCAGACACCGTTTACCTGTATCCAGCCAATACAGGGGAAATGGGCCACGGGTCAGAGGTAAGAGAGGTGTGGTCTAGCGGTGGGGAGAAAGGAGAACCTATTTTTAGGTTCTCGCTCAAGTTCTATTGGGAGAAATGTTCTGTTGGGATGGCATCTCATCCAAAAGAGGTAAATATGAGTTGGAGCCACTAGATGCATGCTATAGGGTTTGGTAAGGGAGAGGATTAACCCTTATCCAAATGGAAACACCAAAGGAGAGTAAAAAACAAAAGAAGACTACTTTTGTCTAGGAATGAGGTGTGGCACAACCAACACAGTATAAAGGTAGTGGCTGGGCAGCCGGCAAACCAGTGGGTAGTCTTGGAAGGACACCCACAATGGGCCAAAAAGAGTTAAAGGGGTAAAAGTGGTAAATCTTATAATGGCAGGCAGTATAAAAGGGTCATAAACGTGCACAGTACAACAACAACAACAAAAGGAGAATAAAAAAAAGAAAGAATAATAGAAAACGAAGAGTAATGAAAAAAAGTATGAGTGATAGGAGTAAAAGCATGCATCAATAGGCTACCCAATTTACTCCCTCTCAATAGCCCACTCTCTAACAAGTCAATACTTTAAGACTAAGTCATCTAGGTCTATTTTCCAAAGTGAGTAACTTCTGTAGCAGGATCCCCCTTTGAGGTTACCCACATTAGACATTGGTTACCTTTTAAACTTGAATCTATTAAAGGGTCAAGTTCATTCCTTTAGCAGACTACTCCTCTTTTCCTTTTCCATGGTTAAGTAATGACTAACATAACACCTCATTATTAACCTATTCCTGCCATAATCGCGTACTAATACTTCTTCCTTTGTGAAACTATTCACGTATTATTGTTGTTAGCAAAGAAAGATAATTTAGTTAAAGTGTTTTAGCTATCCTGCTATATTGTATTTTCTTGCTGTAACACTTGTAACAATTACTCCTGCCGTGGGCACGTGAACACGCTCAAGATTCCTGCCAGGATGCGTCAACAAAAGGAGGGTCCAACTTGTGCACAAGCTGGCCTAAGTTGCATCTCAATTAGGCCAGTCCCGACTCTCCTACCCCAGAATAATAGGATCATGGTATAGCAGGAGCAATCCAACCCAAGACGCAAAAAAGGCCCATCACACCGTTTAAATTTAGAATGGCAACTAGGGTATAAGTATCTTATTTTAAAAGTAGATTCAAAGCTTGTTTATTAATGGCTAACAACCTGGTGCATTGGCACAAAATATTTCTGTTTTGATTTAACACTTTGTTAGAACACAATTGGATTGTCCTTCCTACTCTAATGCCAACGGATGTGCAAATGGACTAGCAAAGATCGGAAAAGAGCAAACGAGTAACATAGAAGAATTTGATAGGTGCCCATCTTTTGTTGAACTGTTTTGTATGGGATTTGATGAAAATGAGAAAAGAGGGGATGAGAGCAAAGTTTATCAAACAAAAAAAAAAAAAAAAAAAAAGGGTGGGGGGGATGAGAGCAAATGAGCAGTGTAGAAGAATTTGATAAATGCCCATCTTCTTCTTCTTTTTCTTTTACTTTTTTTTTCTTTTTTTTTTTATAGGAATAGATGCCCATCTTTTGTTTAACTTTTTTGTATGAGATTTGATGAAAATGGGAACACGTAGGGTATGTTTGGTTTGGTGGATTTTAGGGAGGATGGGAGAAAAAAAATGAGTAGAAATGTTGCTTTTCTTTTTTCTTTTTTCTTTTTTTCTCTGGCAGTAATGTTGCCTATTTTTTTTTCTTTTTTCTTTTGATTTTTTAGGGCTTGGGCATGATAATTGCTTTTTTTTTTTAACTAGAATTTTTTTTTTGGACATGATTTTTATTTTATTAATAAATTTGTGTGATTTCTTTTTTTCTTTTTTTTATAGTTATTTGTCACTTTTTAGTTTTAATTGGGCATCATTCTTTAACAAGGGTATATGAGTAAATTTATTCAAACTCATTTTTTCCATCCCTCCATTTTTCCACTCCCAACTAAACAAATATGAGATAAATTAAAATATTTTCTACCTTCCCACTTTTCCATCCTCCCACCATTTTCTATCTTTCTGTTAGGACATATGTGAATCATGTTAAGAAAATATGTCAATATAGAATTGGCTAATCCTTTGACAAAACCCACTTTACTTGTAATTGGGTAGATCAAGGATGTGTTCAATGCTTTAAGGGACAAGATTTCAAGTTCAAGTGTTAAAGCCATACAAGTCTGTCGAGGTTTAAAAAGCTGTTTCAGCCCGAGACTCAACAGCTGCTCGATAGATAGGATATTTGTCGAGGTTTATGAAAATCAGTTTTTCAGATCTGATTTCACTCCAATCTGTGAATAGATGTTTTTGCTTTCTTTTCTCACAATCCTAAACATATATAAGGATTGTTTTAAGCGCTGTCACAACTGATGGGAACTCAATGCAAAAGTTTTTCACAAGCATGTTTTGAACCAAAGACATATGCCCTAGTTCATCTTTCTATTCAAGAAGCTGCTGTATTTGTACACCGTAGGGTTTTGTAACCAAGGAGTTTCGTGATCTTCATCGTGTTGATGAACTGAAGAACTTTGCAGCCAACATCCTTCCCAAGTTGGTGAGTAAGCCGTGTACTGGGATCTGCGCATCGATTGATTAGTCACGTACTGGGAGTCGTGTATTAAAAGGAGAGATTGTCACTATAGAACAAGTCCAATTGGGTATTGGGGTAAGAGTTCAACTATAAGTTAGTATAAGGTATTGGAATTCATTTACTTGTAACCGCTTGTTGTGATAATAGTGAATTCTCAAGAATGGTAACCTTAAAATCATCCGATGGGGTTTTTACCGTGTAAGTTTTCCCCATTCGTAAATAAATCACCGTGTCAATTTATTTTCCGCTGCACTTTAACTTAATTGGTGATTTGTTTGTGCCACCATGTGTATTGCATACTAATTAAATTAATTAATTAACTTAGCTAATTAATTTGTTAATTCATCAAAAGGAGTCAATACAATCCTGGCCTATCAAGTGGTATCAAAGTAGACATACTCTGATTAGATTTTAATCTGTGTTGTGTGATCCATTAACCCCTAATTGTCATGGATAGAGGATAGTCTCTTATTATACCTCCTTTATTTTATGGCACCAACTATGCTTACTGGAAAGTATGCATGAGAGTTTTCTTGCAGTCTTTAGATGAGAAAGTGTAGCAAGCTGTGGACATAGGCTAGACCAAGCCTACGGAAGTGCCAGCCGATTGGGATGATGCTAAGACCAAGGCAGCAAATTTCAACAGCAGAGCATTGAATGCGTTATTCAGTGCAATCATGAATGAGGAATTTAAGAAAATATCATCTACTAGAATTGTGAAGGAAGCATGGACCATCCTCCAGATAACCTATGAAGGAACCAAGGCTGTCAAGGGTTCAAAGCTTTAGAGGCTTACCACAAGCTTTGAAGAGATTAAGATGGAGGAGGATGAGTCATTCGATGAGTTCTATGCCAAGCTCAAGGACATAGTGAACTCAACCTTCAATCTTGGGGAAACCATTCCCGAACCCAAGATTGTTAAAAAGGTGCTTAGATCTCTACCCGAGAGATTTCATGCCAAGATCACCGCGATTGAGGAATTGAAGGATATTGACAAAATTCCTTTGACAGAGTTAGTTGGCAATCTTCGAACCTATGAGTTGGGTTTGATAAGGATAGGGAAATCTAGTAAGGGAAAGAGCATGGCATTGAAGGCCAAGAGCAGTGATACTGATGAGTCTTCAGATGATAAAGATTCTAAGATGAAATCCTATATCACCCGACAATTCAAAAATTTTATGAAGAATGCCAATGCTAAAGGATTTGACAAAGACCGCAAGCAGTCTAGCTCGTCTCAGTTCAAGAACCAAGACAAAGGAAAGAAGGATGCTAGGGATGGCAGTCAATACACTGTTCCCTCAGGACCAAAATGCTTTGGATGTCAAGGCTTTGGACACATGAAACAAGAATGCCCTACGTATCTCAAGACCATTGGGAAAAGCAAGGCACTTGCTACTACTTTGAGCAACACCAAGCTCGAAGATGATTCCGACAATGAGGATGATGGAATCCTAAATGCCTTCACTGCCACTGTAAATCCTACTAAAGGGATTGTTGAAGATGTGGATGATGAAGAAGACTTGGTGGACTCTAAGTTCGAGAAAATGGACAATCAAGATGATATCCATACAGCTTATGAAAAGTTGTATAAGGTTTCTAAGAAACATGAGAAACTATATAGGCTGGCCGCCAAGAAGCTGAGTGATTTGGAACTTGATCGAGAAGAGCTTTCCACGAAGTTTGATGAAGCCAATCAAACCATTGGAGCATTGAGATTTGAGAATAATTTTTTGGCTGAGAAGACCAAAAAGCTTAAGGCAAAATTGTTCCAAGTCAGAGCTCAGTTGGAAAGAACTTCAAGTGCAAAGCTCGATAAGATGCTCAGTCTTCAAAAATCTGCTTCCGATCAAACCAGTTTAGGGTAAGATTTCTCTTCTCCTAGTATTGCTTCTACTAGTACTACTATTTTTGTTTCTCCTACTAACAATGCTGAATCTAAGAACATTAATATGGAAAATGTGTTAGCTAGTGAGAACATAAACAAGGGTAAATCTATCTTAGGAGCACCCCCTAAGCTTGATAAGAAAGAGATTAAGAACCCTAGGGCAAAGAATGGAAACTCTCAAAAGCCTAAATAGAAGAAGCAGCATCTCTGTCATCACTATGGAGCAGCTGGACATACTCGACCTAATTGCTATAAGTGGTTAGCCACTCAACAGAACAACAATATGATCTCATTAGGAAATCAGAATCAGTTTTTATCCTCCTTTGCTCCTCTTAGAGATCTACTTAAAACCCTCATGTTTCTTTCGAACTTGAACAACTTCAATTCTTTCCCCTCACCGTCGGATCAAGGGGTTGCAAAATGGAAAGGTTCTTCCAAGGTGTGGAAGGAAAAAGGCTCCAAGTGATTTTGTCACTTTTTCTCTCTCTCCCCTTCTTGTTTTTGTTTTTGCATTAATTGTGTGTTTTGCTTTTTTGTTTTGAGTCAGTCTAGTTTTATGCTTTGCTTTGCTTAACATGTTTTTATTTGTTTAGTTTTTAGTTTTGCTTTACTTTGTTTTTCATATAAAAATTTTTAAAAAAATTGAAAAATCAGAAAAATACAAAAACAGTGTGTTTTGTGTACATTGGTACTTATGTACTTTGGATGGCCATTGAAACAAAGTTTTCTAAACTTTGTATCTTTTATAGCTTAGATGAGCATCTTTATGCACAACTAAGCAAGCGAGTTTTGTGGCTCGTGTTTATGATGAGTAAGATTAAGTAATCTCTTGTACTTAACACTCATATCACCCTTTTTGATAGGAATGACTAGAAAATTCTAAGAGAAAGGCATAAATAACCATCTCACCATTGTTGCCTACCAATCATGGAATGACATCTGTATGCTTTGGCATAGCAAAAGTGCAATGTCAAAAGCTTAACATATTTGGATATTTCTTTTCTCTCTCCTATATGCCCATGCATGATATGCTTATTAAAAGAATAATATGCAAAGAAAAGAAAAAGCAAAAAGAATCAAAATGCTTTATACATGATTGCAAGCGTGTCTTCTAAAAGATGTGAGAGTTATAGGATGTACCTCGAAGGTAATAGTTCCCATCAAATAGTTATGATTGTGTGTAAGTTAAAGTGATTTTCTCATATCTCAAATCATCATAACATGTAGACACTCATGCAATCTTGCGATATTTTTCACACACAACACGCAATATTCTTTACTACTTTTGATACATGTGCAGGTACAATGTGATTTGGACATCACAAGGAATACGTATTAATGGATGCTCACTAAACTATCTTAACTTATTTTTGAAATATAAAATTGGTTAGACTTGTTGTGTGTGTGTGTGTTTTGGATCTATGTACTTGACATTTTTCTTATTGAGAGATGCTATTGAAAGCTTAAAATGTTGTTTGTATCTTTGGTTGTGAAGCAATGCTTGATTGCATTCATATCTGTGTTTTTCTCATCTTTAAAAACTGTTTTTAAGCAATCTCGACAACTGTTCAACATCTCTCGATAGCTAGGCTATCTTTCGAGCCCTTTCAGCTTCTTTTTATCGCATTCTCAATAGCTTCTTGATAGCTACTCAATCCATCGAGGAACTTTTTGGATGCTCGATAGCTTCTCAATCCATCGAGCCCCTTCTGCTGTGGACACCTCTCGACAAATCCTTGATAGCTCTTCGACAGATAATTCATACGCTTTAAAGCTCGACACCTCTCGATCCATCGAGCTTTATGTTTTTCTTTATATAGGGTCCACGCGAATTTTCTTCATTTCTCCTCAATCTCTCTCGATAGTTTTCATCTTTTCATCTTCCTAAACCTCTCTCTCACACTCCAAACCTCTAACCCAAGTGTTTTTCGGTCTCAAAAAGCATTTTCTTCCCCTGGTATGTCTCTTTTTCATTCATTCATCATGCATTTCATGCATTCTGATCTAACTTTTGTGGTTTTTCAAAATTGATGAAGTTTTGGTGAAATTTTTGGGTTGGGTTATGTTTAAATGATCCTAAATGTTCATGCATTGCATCACATTTGCATTATAACTATATTTTTCATGCATTATAGATGTGTGATATATATGTTGAATGACTGTGTGCTGTTAGGTTTGGATTAGGCTGAGCTCATAATGTATTTAAGTTTGCATGTCACATGTTCATGCATTTTTCATGCATACATACCTTCAATTCTTTATATTCTTATATATTGATGTTGTTTGGTGCTTTTCTGTGTGTTTCTCTCTCTCTCTCTCTCTCTCTCTCTCTCTCTCTTGTGTTAGCTTGCTCTATGGCACCTAAACGCAAATCTACTCCATCTCGGAACCCTCTTTGTTCCGGGGCATCCTCTTCTTCTCCCTCTGACCCCACTCCTTCTCACGTACGGTTCCATGATGATAAAGCCCGTAAGGACTTTTCAGAGAACTTCTCTCGATGAGGCATTCATTAGGATCGCCAAGTCATTCTATCGGATTTTTCCGATACTGACCTTCCTACTATTATCTACAATCGAGGTTGGGAGTCACTTTGTGGCATCTTGGTCACATGCCCCTCCGTGATCATATAGGAGTTTTACTCCAACATGCACGGAGTTGATACTTTAGTACCTTAGTTTGTCAATCGAGGTTGGGAGTCACTTTGTGGCATCTCGATCACATGCCCCTCCGTGATCATATAGGAGTTTTACTCCAACATGCACGGAGTTGATACTTTAGTACCTTAGTTTGTCACTCACGTTCGAGCTACGCGCACGGTAATTACTCCAAATCTTATATCTAAGGTACTACATGTTCCTAGGGTAGTGCATCCTGACTACCCTGGTTGCGATCATCTTAAGACTGTGTCTAAAGACGAACTCTCGACTCTCTTTTGTGAGACACCTTCATTTTGGGGTGACCATCAAAACACCCCTTGCTCGAGCTTTGCAAAAGGTTCGAGATTCCTTAACATGGTGATGACATTCATTCTTCATCCTTTGTCTCACTATAACTCCATCACAAAGTCTCATTCTCAATTTTTGTTATCCCTCTTAAAGGACATTTCTATTGACTTCCCTTCTCACTTTATTCTATCCCTTATAGATGTCTATAGGGATACGGCGACCCGTGATGAGCTCATTTTTCCTTCGGCTATCACATGGATCCTTCGCCATTTTCCTGTCTCCTATCCAAAGTCTACACACTTCTCTGTTATGTGTGCCATAGACGCTGCTACCATACGACAGAGTGAGGCTTAGCTTCGACCGCAGTGGCCACAGACTGAGACGACAACTCCTCCAGCTTCTTTTGCTCCTTCTACATCTAACCTTCTTCATTGGCCAGTGGTGTGACCCTCGAGGCAGTCATGGCGCAGCTGCAGCACATGGATGCTCGCCTTGACACACTTAGTGATGAGTTGTGTCAGGTGAACACCCATATCGGCCATATTGCTCAACGGTAGGCTCGCCTTGGTGGCTTCATAGAGTCTCCCTCTCTTTCTCCACAGGCATCTGATAGTGACTCCGATGACGACGATGATGATGATGAGGATAAGGATGAGGATGCTAGCTCGCCCAGTAATGATGAGATGTCTACTTGATGTACTTACCCTTTGTCACTCGTGACAAAAAGGGGAGAGTAGTTTTGATATGAGAGTAGTCATATACATTGAGAGAAAGTTAGCATAGGATATTTTTGTTAAGGGGAGTGTCTATATTTTTTTTGAGGGATGTAGTGAGGACTAATGTATTTTTTTTTTTTTTTCTTTTCTTCTTCTAGAGATATATTGTTCTTACATTGTGATAGCAAACCTTGTACTTATGATGTTATATATATGATGAGGTTGTTATTACAATTCTTTCACCTATCTTTACATGGGTTTTTTCTGTTCTCTCTTTATGCACATGCTTCTTATTAATTGTATGCAATTTTTTATATTTCTGTTTCACACTAAGATGCCATGATGAGTTTTGTTTAAAGTGTTTCAGAAATACAGGTTGTCAAAGTCTTCTTGCCATAAACTCTCTTCTTGCAAAGTTTTTTGAGAGTTTGTGTTAGGATAGATTTTATTGTATTCAACAAGTGAGTATGAGTTGAGTAATTTATGACTTCTCTCGTATGTTCATTTGTTTGTTGTGATTTTGTCACGGATTGCCAAAGGGGGAGATTGTTAAGACATATGTGAATTATGTTAGTAGCATATGTTAATATAGAATTGGTTAATCCTTTGACAAAACGCACTTTACTTGTAATTTGGTAGATTTAGGATGTGTTTAATGTTTCAAGGAATAAGGTTTCAAATTCAAGTGTTAAAGCCATGCAAGTCTGTCAAAAAAAAAAAAAAAACAAGTGAACAAGTGCTAGATTTTAAAACTCGACAGCTAGTATCTATCGAGGTTTAAAAAGCTATTTCAGCCCGAGGCTCGACAGCTGCTCAATAGATAGGATATCTGTCGAGGTTTATGAAAATCAGTTTTTCAAATCTGATTTCACTCCAATCCATGAATAGATGTTTGGGCTTTCTTTTCTCACAACCCTAAACATATATAAGGATTGTTTTAAGGGCCGTCATAACTAATGGAAACTCAATGCAAAAGTTTTTCACAAGTATATTGTGAACCGGAGACATATACCCTAGTTCATCTTTCTATTCAAGAAACTGCTGTGTTTGTACACCGTAGGGTTTTATAACCAAGGAGGTTCGTGATCTTCATTGTGTTGATGAACTGAAAAATTTTGCGGCTAACATCCTTCTCAAGTTGGTGAGTAAGCCACGTACTAGGATCCGCACATCAATTGGTTAGTCACGTACTAGAAGCCGTGCATTAAAATGAGAAATTGTCACTACAGAACAAATCCAATTAGGTATTGGGGTAAGGGTTCAACTGTAGATTGGTATAAGGTACTGGGATTCTTTTACTAGTAACCGTTTATTGTGATAATAGTAGATTCTCGGGAATGATGACCTTAAAATCACCCGATGGGGTTTTTGTCGTGTAGGTTTTCCCCATTCGGAAACAAATCATTGTGTCAATTTATTTTCCACTGCACTTTAACTTAGTTGGTGATTTATTTGTGCTACTATGCGTATTGCATGCTAATTGAATTAATTAATTAACTTGGCTAATTAATTTGTTAATTCATCACAATGGGTCAATACATTCTTGGCCTATCACTTTCCAATTTTTAACCCCTCCGACCAACAGACTCTTAGGTTATATTCCGTGATGGTTCTAGTTAGCTCAATTGGTAAAATCTCCGATTGTTAAATAAAAGAATTGGGTTCAATTTCTACATATATCAAAAACTTATTGATGTCTTAGTCTGATAATAAAGAATTATCATAAAAAATAAACGCCATAAGTTAAAACTCTATAATAAAAAAAATTTAATTACGTTCCTTGGACTGGTAATTTTGTATAGAAGCTCTTATAAATATAAGTCATACCCCCTTTTCTACCCCCGTAAATAAATAAATAAGTAATTCTTCGTGTATGGGATTGAGCCTTGAGGGCTTAGGCTTAGTGATCCAAAAGTACATAGAGTCCGCACTACGCAGAAACTAGCATTTCTGTGAAGAAGATAAGGTGGAATGGAGAGCGTAAGGTTAACAGTTTATTGGAAGAAGAGAGAACGTGCGATTAAGAGGGTGTAACTGTGGGAATCCATATAACAGCAACCAAGCTGTTTCAAAGAAAGAAAGAAAAAATAAATAAATAAAGTGCATGAATAATCCTCCGTTTTTATATGTAGTAATAGATTTTGATGAGCAGAGTGGAGCAAATGTCATTGCTTGGTAAGTTTTGGAAATGGGCTGCTAAATTCAATTCTTATCACAAAATCTTTGACAAACTCAATTTATTCTTTATGGACCTTCTTGTTTTCGACAAATAACTCACTCCATGTTATGGTTACCATCTTCACCATACATATGCTATAGACATTATCTTCCCAGCCATCTGATCCATTACCTTAATCTGGAAAACCACTATTTTAGGGAAGAAAAAGTTGAAGTGGAAAAATCTGAGATAAATTACCACAAGGCATGACAAATCAGATACTTTATTTAGTTACAAGTCATAATAGCACATAGATTCTTCTGTTTTACATGAAGCTAGATGATTTTCGTCATTGTCAGGCAGCCACAGTCTATTTCTGCTGAGACTTGAGCTCCTTCACCCTCTCTTCAGTAGCCTTCAATGCTTTCCCGTAAATGCTTATTAACTGAAAATGATTGAAATTTAGAAATTAAGGATTTAAAGAACAAGAGGCTTCAAACCCACCATCATAGTGGATAGTGGTAAAATTAGCATTTCTCCAAAAATAATGATGCACTTTATACAAACTCTTAAGAAGAAGAATTTGCAATAATGCTACAGATCCAACAAATTTCACAATGCTGTTCACAACATTTGATGCAATATATTGTGATTAGTGCTACATCACTTTCACATTGATATCATTTTTATTGTACACCAATTACAACCTATCTTAGTATTTATGGGAAAAAAAAATGTGAAATTTGTTGAGTATATAGACTTGTTATTGAATATGCATTTTACATAATCCATAGATGAATTTTCCTTTTTTTTTTTTTTTAATCTATGGAGATCTTTATTAATCGCCAATTTCTACAAGTCTTATGTAAGAAAACAGGCAATATGTGTCGCAATGCAATGGCTACTCAGCAACTGCAGAATATATATATATATATATATATATTAAAAGTGAAAAGTGAAAAGTATAGTTGTTTAGGAAAACTTTAGCAATATTATTGGAATTCCAAGATGCACTAGAAGCATGGCTCATAACCCAGCCCAGTGGGCTTCTGATTGTAATGCTACTGATCCTATCCCTATTGGCTTCCTCCAGTCTTTAGCTCTATCAGCTGATAATCGGGGAGGAGCCACAGTTTGTCTCATCTTAGTTTAAAATAACAATATATATATATATATATATATATATATAAAACTAAGTATATCCATAGTTTTGCTTGAAAATCATATAAACCAAGTGGGACCACAAAAAATTTTAGAAAATTCTTAAACCACAAGAACAAATCTTCTAAACTTCTTAATTATACACCTGTTAATAACATATATCAATTTTTTGTGTCAGTTATTTCTGGTGAACCATCTTAGAACAAGATAACATTTAAATGTATTCTTGATCAAGTTATCCACGGTGTTCATTTTGTAGTATTAGTATTAGCTTATTGTCTAAATAAATTAATGCCTGTGCTGATATTTATAATTTATTAACTATTTACCATTTTAATATACTTTTAAAGACAATTTGAATCCAACCACCAATAGAAAATGACATCAACAGTCCTTGTCAAGTGCAATGCACACGACTAACTTAACCCGACCAACTAAGTGAGTCAAATGCTTACCCATATTATCTTCCTATTGGTAGTTGGAGCCCAAAAGCTCCAAACATGTTTGGAGCAAAAAATTTTCCTATTTTTAATACCTTCTTTAATTTGTTTAAAAATTAAAGTTTGGAATGCTTACACTTCTCCCTTTGATGTTTACACCTTGCCTTACAGGGGACAAAATGCCTGGCCTAACATTTCACTTTTAAGACCTAAGTGGTCCATGACCATTAGTAAACTTTCTTCTCTCTCTAAATCAGTCTTAAATTAGAATAAATATATTACTTTCCTTATTTCTAATAAGGATTTTACTAATGTGTGCCCTAAGGGCACACAATAGTAAACCAATTTTGGAAAAGGTTTATCGGAAATTGAAAAAGTTTTGACAGCTTTTTCAATTCCCAATAAAACATTTCTAAAACTGGATTTGTTAATGTGTGCCCTAAGGGCACACATTAACCGGACCCTTCTAATAAATAGTCTAATAAGATCAACAAAAGTTCTGGATCCTACCTCGTCAATTTCTTTCGCGGTAATAATAAATGGAGGAGACATCATTATATTGTCTCCTGACACACGTACTAACATTCCATGCTTCTCACACTGCGCTCCAAAATAAGCGCCTATCCCTGAGATATGCAACATCAAAGAGTACTATGTTAGGGGGATAAAAGAAATATTAGGCAAAACAAAACAGATGCCCGCTAGTCTATCTCAACCATATATGCAAAACTCCAGTCAGGTCCTGAGGACCATCACACACAAGAAAGATTTCATGTTCAAATCAACTAAATGCTTCTGATCTAGTTGACGATAGGAACAATATAGAATTATGTGGCCAAAGTCTAAACAATTTATCCCCCTCAAAAACCAAATATATCCATACAGTCAACTTTATGAAGCAAAAGGAATATAAAACTTGCCCCACTCAGGAGGGAACGGATCATTAGGTGATTTGTTATCTACAAACTCTGTACCAAGTATTAAGCCAGTTCCCCGTATCTGCGGAATCAAATGAGCTATACAAAGTCAATATCTCATAAATTCTCACATTGAACAAACCATTAAAATACTCAAGATACAACATGTACCTCCCCAATTATGGGACTGTCTGAGAATGGTTTTAATCCGTCTTGAAATTTAGGGGAAATGCTCTTTACTTGCTCAACAATATTTCTTTCCCTGCAAAGAAGTTAGATAACTTTCACTCACTACCTAATATAATCCACAATCTGTGTGGTTGGGGACATTGACCGCTATGTGATACAGGACAATCAAGAGGAAAGTTAAAAGAACGGAAAATCAAAAGATAACCCTTAGAATCAGCACCAAGCAAAAAAACTTAGGCATCAATACCTAAGGTGTTAGGAATCAACACCCAAAATTTTTAAAAATCTCCAATTTGAAATTTCATTAATCAATCGTCTTTACAAAATGCAACTATCCAGCACCATTTTATAGAGTTTTTAGGAATAAAATATAATTCTATCTAAAACTGGAGCCAATCTAAAACTAATCCGACCTAAAAGATAATCACTATCTGAACTCAAATCTAAAAGTTTAAAAAAATCCAATCTTCCATGAGATGAATACAAAAATCTAAAAAATGAATTCTAAAATATTTTGGCTGTGCTCTCGCATCACTATGGACTGTTGAGCCAGAAATATGTGGATAAATGTCACTAGTATATCTGCATATACAAGTCATGACCCACCACTTAGAGGAACATTAAGGATAATTATATGACCAAGATGGAACTCCATCCGACGTAACTCAGTCCATCTTAGAGGACTTTCCACTGCAGTATCTAATCTGAATTAAGAACTAAACCTTTAAACAGGGTAAATTAGGTGATAAGTAATCAGCTAACACTTTTGTCTTTTGCCTTTAAATATCTTAAAGAATTACTCATATGTTCAGCCATTATACCAAGCATGAAATCAATTTTTCTGAGAAAAAGAAAAAAACGATCTTTTATGTTTGAATAATTATAGCCTAGACATGCAATTCTATTCTTAGACTTTCCAGACATAAGAAGAAAGGAACAAACTTGTAGATCTTAAGAGCTTCAATTGCAACTGCACAAGATACAGGGTGTCCAGAATAAGTAAATCCATGAGAAAAATTGCCTGAGAGAAAGGATATCAGGTTAGAATACTAAATAAGTATTAATTCAAGATACTTATTTAGGAGTGTTAACCAACTTACCAAGTTTGCTGCTTTGAGAATGTATGACATCTGATACCTCAGGGCTCACAAGCACAGCTCCAATGGGCAAATAAGCAGAAGAAAGGGCCTGAAAAGTTCAACACATACCAAGGAAGAATGTACTTTGTATCAAGATGTGAAGACGCTTGTAATCAAAAGAGATGAAGAAGCAATCCATGAGTTTAATTATAGTCCAACTCTACCTTTGCAAGAGACACAAGGTCTGGTTTTATGTTGTACTTGTCACACCCAAACATTGTGCCCAGCCTTCCAAACGCACAAATTACCTAAGATTAACAAATATGAAGAAAGCAAGCCTTATATATTAGAATACAAACAATGAATACCACGCTCATCACATAAATGGAAATAAGAAAGACAGAAAGTACCTCATCTGCTATAAAAAGAATGTCATATTTCTTCACAACAGCTTGAATCTGCATCAAATAGGAAAATGTTCTATTATTAAATGTGTCTTTCTTCTTCCCCCACCCCCAAAAGAGGGGGGGGGGGGAGTAATAGAGGTTTTTGTGTAATAGTCCATAGTATAAAAACGCATAATACCAAACACAGGTGGCATGTAGCATCAACATGAAACTGGAATACCAAAATCTAAGTACAGACTATAGTAGCATAAAACATTTTAACTGACACCAAACAGAAACACTCATGTTTTTAATGGTACTGCATCATACTTGAATTCATTCATGTGGCCATATCACTGGTCACTAGTTCAACCAAGAGGAGCAATTTTATCAAGTACAACTAGAAACAGGTAAGAATTATAGGACAAGATAAAGTTACCACAAACAGACCCTTCCTGGCTAGTGGTAAAGAAAGCTAACAGAATGACTTATCAATACTTGAGATTACATGAGTTTCCACAACAAAATGCATACAAAATGACAGAATTGAAGAAACTCAGTGAATCAATTTGAGTTGATTTCATAAATAATTCAAATGATGGGACTGGACCAGGTCCAATAACCAAACATTGTACGGACCAAGTACATCCGTCAGAAACTCTCTGCTGGTCATTATATGTACTGGTAGAATTCTTTTGCAAATGCATTGATATTATTAGGTGCAAAGGCATTCAATTTCAAGACTTTATTTCAGATGCTTGGCAAATGCCAATCTCCAGTTTGATATTTAGAGACTGTTTGGTTAACTGAAAAATATTGTGTTTTTTGTTTTCATTTTCAGTTTTCAATGGGATCCACTACAAAAAAACTTGTTTAGTTTAAAAAGTTGTACTCAGTTTTCATTTTTAGTATCCAAAGAGTTGGATTTGAATACAAAAAATGAAAACACCTTTTCATAGTTTTCATTTTCGTAGAAAATGAATACAGTGGCAATTTCGTAAATATTGTGAAATACAAAGGGCCCCACCTGATTGATGTGAGTGTGTGTAAATGAAAAAAGTAACTTTTTTTTTTTTTAAATAGAAAACAATGTCAAACCCGTGCATGATGTATTTTATACCCAAATTATGTATTCAAAAAAATTTACCAAACACCCTCAAATGTGAAAATGGGTCCTTTCTATATTCAATTTCAGGATTTGAACACACGAAAGAGAAAATGAAAAGTGAATACACCATTTTTTGGAACCAAACAGGGCTTTCAGACTGACATTTGCCAAGCATTTCATGATACAAACAACTTACCTTGTCAAAATAAGTAGCAGGGGGAGGTATCACACCTCCTGCCCCCATGACAGGCTCAGCAATGAATGCAGCAATCTGAAATGAGCACCTATATAAGGTCAGCAACCCAAAAATAATCCTCTTATGGAAGCAGAATCATTTCCCAAACAAGTTGGATGATATTAGAATAAATTACCGTCTCTGGTCCTTCTTTGAGGATAAGATTCTCCAAATTAATGGCTAATCTGGTTGAGAACTCTTCCTCCGTTTCACCTGGAATATGAAAGTTTAATAATAACCAAAAAAAGCTAACAAAATATTTTGGGCATCAGACCAGCAAGATGACAACCTGGAAGATGAAAGCGCCAGTAATGAGGGCAGTCAGTATGCAATACAAATGGAGCTGGCAGATCAAATTTTTGATGCAAAGCTGGAAGGCTGCAATAAAACCAGTTAAAGGGTGATAGGATTCACATATATTGAAAAAAAAAGTAAAATAAAATTAAAAAAAGAGCCTAGCTTATAGATTAGGCCTACCCAGAAAGACTAGCTGATATCAAAGTTGAACCGTGGTACCTGTCAGAATGAATGAAAGAATAAGCAACTTGAAGCACAATGTCAAGAAATCTAAAGAAAAATATTGAGTGTTGAATATACGATTTTGATCGAGCAATAAATTTCTTTTTAGTTGGTCTTCCAAGAGCGTTATTATAATACCAAACCAGCTTCACCTACAAGAAAAATAATTCAGGAAGTTACAAAGACATTATCCTTGAATTTTAATACCAAGTGCATGAACATGATATTGGCATAAGATCCAAAATGAGTACTTATCTCATAAACATTCACCAGAAAGATGTTCTCAATTTACGCAGGATTCTCAGAATTGCTTATATAGAGTGTCTAGGACACTGAGTGATCTTTTAGGTTTAGGTGTCTATAATTTTATTCTTTTGGTTATTTGTTTAATATCCACTTGTTGACATCTAACTGAGAACTATAATTTCTAAATCAAGTAACCTGTCAGTTCCTAATATAAAATATTTTCTTTCTTTCTTTCCCTTATTGTAACTTGTAATTAATGATTAACTTATTTCTGTAAAGAACTATAGCTCATATGCATCAATGACAAGTCTGAAAACTGTATCTATACGATTAAAGAAGTTATGAGATTGAGTTGGTTGCTTCCCAATTCTATTATGGAATAACATTCTTTTATTGAAAATGAAGGGTGAAAAAATAGACTCAATACGAAATTTTTTGAATTTAAGATGGAGGCCATTTATCTGATTTCTCTCCCATAACTCCATGTCTCGAGGGCTAGTAAGTTGAAATGGACCATGTCATCATATGAACCTTTAAAAAATCAAGAATATTGTTAAATCAAAATGCTTCCATAAACAAAGCAAACCTGAGTATCATTGGCTTCTGATCCACTATTTACAAAGAAGGCTTTAGCCATTTTTTTTGCCGTAAAAGTTTCTAGAAGTTCCTTTGCTAGATCCTGTAAAAAAAATGAAAATTTGAATATAAATAAATCCTGTATAAGTCATATAGCAGAAAATGGCTAATTTGTAAGCACAAAGTGAGGCAAGATGTTCTAGATAATTAAATATGATGTTACAGAAATTTAACAGCAGCTAGAAATTTAAGAAAATATGAATGTACCAGAGAAGGTTTTGTAGTACGATTCCAAAAGGAGTGGTAAAACGGCAACTTATTCAACTGTTCAGTTGCAGCAGCAACAAGTCGAGGTTCATTTCCCCCTGCAAAACTTCAATTTTAGATAACTGTAAACGAAAACTTGAATCAATTAGTTTCTTTTATAAACACTTGGATGGAATTAGGTACGAATGAGGGATGACTGTATGTCTTGATGTAAGAAGCAAAATGGCTATGGGCATGGGATATTTATCACATATATCCAATTTCCAGTTTGAGACCTGGGTTTTTTCATTTTTCAAGAGGACATTGGGGAGGGACATCATGAAATAGTAGCAAAATGAGGAGAAACCCTATTACTATTTTACAAAAAAAAAAAAAAAATACAGTAATATTGCACAGCCCTAAACAAGTAAAGCAATTTTAGAATTAGTATTTGTTGGATGAACTTTATGGTAGACTCTACGGACACTTGTCAACTAATTTGGGCCAGCTCTACAGATCCTCATCATCTACTAAATAATGATATACCACATGCATTTTTTTCTCCCCTTTCTAGTTGATATATCCTTTTTCCTTTTACACCCCCTTATTTTAGGCCCCTTTCTCTAGCATTTTTCACTCCAACTTGAATTAAATCACTTTTTCTCCCTAGCGCACTAGCTGGTCTTTATTGCATATATCCAAACCATTTTTTATTTTCCATTGACAAGTTGCAAACGCACCTATTATGCAACTCTTTCCTATCATATCCATCTTGGGATTCCCACTAATCCATCTAAATACTAAATTTGACTAAGTTCATTTTATAAATATGTTGCTTCTTAAAAGCCCAAAATTCCATCCCCTCAACTTAATCAGTATTTTATGATCATATAATACCCCCAATGCACTTCACCACTTCATGCACCTTGCTGCTGCTTACATCATTACAATGAATAACCTTGTTCAACATGCTTTGTTACACAAAAATTTCACTTCTACTTATGTAGAACTAAGGCATTTCAGCAATTTACCTATCTTTCCTTAACTTCATCATGAAATGGTAATATATGAATGAACTGTCAAAGAAGCACTGTTAAACACATTTTTGGTTCTTATCATGCCCCATTATCACATTTTCAATATTATAATCATTGCAACATCTTAAAAACCATATGAAAATGCCTTCAACACATGCAATTGGGGGGAGAGGGAGAAACAATGACTTGAAACATATTATGTTTACCTAATGCAGTGCACCACAGACCAGCAAGAGAATCAAGATATTTTTTCCCATTGATGTCATAAACATAGCAACCCTGAAACCGCCAATCAAGTTGATCATATAGATGAGGAATAACACGTGTACATAAATATTTTTATGTGCATGCCTAGAATTAGGTGTCTCAACTCTTTTTACACATCAGACTTTTCTTCATTGTTAAACAGAAAAAATGATATTAGAAAGTGCCAAAATGGGGGCACAACCCATGTACACAAGAAGTATGCAGAAGGGAACAAACTAAAAAGGAAGAAAGAAAAATGAAGTGGAATACAAATCAATTCCTGAAGTTTTAAACATCAATACAAACTTTTAGAGAAGGATAACAAAAAACCCATTTATACAAATTTTTAAGAGATTCAGTTTATCTTGCCAATACACCTCTTTCCCTACTAAAGCCCTAATGATTCTCTCCAACCAAAATCCCCAAGAAATACAAGACAAAGAATGCTTTCCACCCACCCCTTTTTTCCCCTTCTTTCTTTCCCAATTTTTGACCCCAAGAAAGTAACAATTAACAACTGAAATGGACATGACCAACTCACTTCAAACAGTGAAAAGACTAACCACCAAAATGCAGGAGCAGATTAACTGAGAAGCAAATGTTTCACTGATTACTTGGCCCTTTTTCCTTAATCATGAAGTGCAAATTAAGAACAAAGTACATATTAATAGCTTAGGCAAATAGTTGACAATACCTCGGACCTGTCTATAACCAAAGGATGCAAATCAGTAGACTGCCACCCAGCTGTGAAAGGTGCAAGCATATCATGCCCCTTAAACCTGAGATAGTTAAGATATCTTAGTACCTAAATACATTGTATGCATGCACATATAAACAATGACTACTCTGCAAACACATTGAAGAGTAGATGTAGATGTTCATGTACAAAATTGCACATTGAGAGAGAGAGAGAGATTTATGAATACAACTTATTAACATAGAAACATCATATACCCCTGATTATTTTTCAAATCACTAGTTGAATCTTCCTTTTGCAAAGATGCCCCCGTACTACTTAATCTGGCCAGTATGGGAACCCAAAGTAGAGGCTCCTGCAAACTTGTTGAAGCAGTGACATGTTTTACATATGAACCAAGCTGTAAATAAAGAAGAAATAAATATCATTAGAGTAGAGAAAGAATGGGTGGTGTTAGCAACTAGGCATAAGAACTACACAAGACATTCAGGTGACATCCCATGGATGAAGCTTTTTTCCTTAAGTAGAGAAGGTAGACAGCATCACATATAATAATGCAACACAAATCAGAAAAAGAAATTTTCTAGTATTATAACTGATAATGCACCACAAGTGATATAATGGCACACAGTATTCTCAATGACCTTTTCAAACGCATAGTATTCACCTTCAAAATTTATCTAATAACTATTAACTAAAGATGGCAGAAAACATCACATAGGATAATGCAAGAAAACTCAGCAACATATTTCATTGCGGCAAATTGTTACTGCACCACCCAGTGAGATAATGGTACAAATTATCTTCAAGGGTCCCGTTAAAATTGGTAATATTCACCTACTGTGAGCGCCAGCGCCCATGTGACGGGTATTGTTTGGTTACGTATGTATGCTTATATGAATTTATTTACAAATGTATCCTTAATATTTATGAACACTATTCCAAAAGAGTCATCTGGCTGGGTATTGTTTGTTTAAAATCAAAATGAATGGATAATTTCATCGTTGCATTTTCTACAACCATAGTTGTTCCTTCGGGTTTCTCCTTGTTTCTCATGCAACCATATATAATTGCTCTTGTTTAGTTACCTCAAATTCTGACAATGAGGAATAACTACTTCATGGAAACTCTTAGACTCTGAAGTACAAGTGAGATGCAATGCCTCTGCATCTGTATTTATATACTGTTTCTGAAGATAGAATAAAAGCTAATGCAAATGTATTACCTCTTTCTCTAAATGCAGAACATATAAGTAGTAAATGTGTTACTATTGAAACTTATACAGAGTTTGCATTGAAGCTCTTTCTTTTTTTTCCAGTAGCTTGTATTGCCATTTGAAGCTTGTTGTTTTGATCTCTGAATATAACTAAAGTGCAACAGGAAGAACAATCCTTCAAATTCTCTACCCACTATTAAGACATAATATGCAAATCACACCCAAATCATGAAGAGATAACTAGAAAAACATATTCTTAAAATGAATTTCAAGATATAATCCCCTCAAGCCATAAGAAAAGAATGTGATGCATTAATACTGATCCTAGCCAGTTGATTGATGAAGAATAATAATATAATACCATGGTAAAGCTCAATCAAATTCAAACCTATAGATTTTCATTAAAATTCTTAAGTTAATTGTCCACCTAGAAGAAAAATAAAATAAAATAAAAACAAGAAAGAGAGAGATGAATATTTCAAACATTGAAACAGAATTAAAAAATAAATAAAAAAAGTCAAAGGACCGAGACATTTCTCATAGGGATAGTGTCGCATTGTTTTTAGTGGTGTGCCCATTAACATACATTACAGTGATTACACTAGCATCATTCAATTTCAAAGAACTGGGTTTGACAATGTTCACCAATCCATATAGTATCCTTCACCTCTTGATTTTTAACTGCTGAAAAGTGAAAACACATCAAACTGACTGGAGAGAATGGAAATGTCTCCAAAATCATTGCCTAAGACCACCAACCAAAGAGGGTGGTCTGTTAGTCTCCAGAATTAAACCTATTGGAGATCATGTGAAATGTGCCGAAATTCTTATCCATAAAATTCACAAAAATGGGCTATCTAGTATCTGAGAAAACAATAGCTGATGAAACACACACACACAATTCTGGATCATGTTTTTCCGAGACTAACATTTATCTGAAACAATAAATTCGAAAATTCAAAACTCTTTATCTCTTCTCTTAGTGGCATGTATAGCAACCAAAAGGTGCCTTGAGGACTGTACATACATATTGAAAGCAAAGAAGTAAATAGATAATTGAAGATGATGCAAATTTATGTAAATTCAGGAGAACAAGAAATAAATATTACTAATAAGTAACTTCATAAATGATCCAAAATCCTGGGATTAAAAACAGGAGATTTTGTAACAAATGTATGCCAGTAGTCTATGGACCAAATGGAATCTCCTTGTCCCATAAACTAGGAGTGAAGGGGTGAAGTCAAGGGTTCAAATACAATACAGATGAAGTGACTACTATTTTCCCATACAAGGAGTTACAGCAACCAAGCCTCAGTTCCCAAATTTTAGTAGTCAGAAATTAGACCAACATAATTCACAGCAACCAAACAGAGTCTATATATAATATACAGACGCATACAATTTGCAATTTGCAATTTACAAGTGAACTGGAAGTTATGAAAACAAAAGTAGATTCAAGAGAAACAAAAACAAATAAATAAATAAATGAAAACACAACAAGAAATAAGAAAAGTCGAAAACAGGGCTCCACAAAGCATGAAAATGACATAACATGAGGCTAATTGAATTCTTTATCTCTTCCAACATTTTCTCCATGAAAAAAAAATTCCAACAAAGTGATTGAAGCACCCAAAAAAAAATTGAAATGATGATTTTTTTTTGTCACCAAATCTTGAGAACCAAACATGACTGGACAAAATTATCAAACAGCACCAACTGATCCACAAAGCAAAGAAAAAACACAAGAAGATAGAATTTGATGTAAAAACGAAATGGGTATTGAAGAATTTGAAACCTGGGTTCTGAAAGTGGATCGAAAGAGTTGGTTGATGCCCATTTGGTTTTTGTTTCCTCGTTATCAGAACCAAACATGCAAAGCAGAAAGAGAGGAGCTTTTTTTGTTTCAAGTGACTAAGTGAGAGAGACTTATTAAGGAGACACACTGACTAGACAGATTAGACAGCCAGCTATGGTTTATTGCTCATTGATAAATGATAGTAATTGAAAATTGTTCAATACGACAATATTGCTGACTGGACCAACCTGTTCCCAAGAATCTTTTACAATATTAACCAAAAAAAAAACTTCCTCTAATATCCAAATTGAGAATATAAAAGGAAATTATAAACATTCATCGAATTTCACCCATTAAGGAACTCCACAAACACACAACCACATTATTTTATATATTTATATATATATATAATAATGTAAAAGTAAAATAAAATATTTAAATTTAAGAATTATTTGTTATTATAATTTTGATTTTTTTTTAAATAATATTACAAGTACATACTATTTTACAATATTTTTACAAAATATTACGTGATAGCTCAATAAAAAAAGATCACCTACACATAAACTGGTGAGAGAAATATAAGAGACAAGAGAAGTAGTAAAGTAATGAAACAATGAGAGGTTTGAGTAAACTCATACACACACACACATATATATATATAAAATGTAAAAGTAAAAGTAAAATATTTAAATTTAAGAATTATTTGTTATTATAATTTTATTTTTTTTTAAATAATGCTATGAACACAAATTATTTTACAATATTTTTACAAGGGCAGCTTAGTAAAGAAATGATCACCTACATATAAGCTCGTAGTAAAGTAATGAAACAAAGAGAGGTTGGAGTGGACTTATACAAGGATCAAGGAGATTAAAACAAAGACAGAAGATATTCAAGTTCTAGAACCTTCAACCGAAAATACTCAAATTTTGGAGAGCTTATACTTGGAACTGGATGAATAGCTATTAAGACAAGAAATGATTTTAAAGCAAAAGTTAAAAAAGCCCTGGATTGAGAAGGTTGATAAAAACTCACAACAGTTCGTGGACATTTTAAGGAGTTACTATCTTGGATTATACAACAACAGAAAAATCCAAAGTTATTCGCCATGATAGCTTGGTCAGTCTGGACACAACAGAACCAAATTTGGCTGTCTAAGCCACATTGCAGTCTCAGCAGCTCTCTCCAGTCTCGAAGGACAAGTTTGGGGAATTTTTGGTGGTGCAACCCTCCCAAAAATTCTGTTTGCCTTGCACTTATATTTCTTGGTGGCCTTCCCCCATAACGGCGGCTCCAGAAATTTTTCTCAAGGTGTTCCTTATGAAATATAAATTATACAATCTAATAAAAAGAAAAATTCATATATTGACAACAACAATAATAAAAAAAAATAATATAAATAAATAAATAACACGCAAATACATAAAGTTTACAATTTTTTTCTACAAGTTTTCATATTTTAAAATTGTTGTATGATAGTCTCATTATCAATGTTACAAGCTACATCTCTTTCAATGTACACAACCAAACAATCATTCATCCACTGAATATAAAACAAAATATGGAGCAAAATTTAATTTTATTGGCATAAAAAAATAAAAAATAAAAACTAAGGGTGTTCCCAATTTTTTTTGAAGGGAAGACAATTAAAAAAAATTCAGGTCAGGGTGGTCCTGGGACCACCCTAGCCTTAAGGTGGCACCGCCCCTGCCCCCTCATAGTTTGTTCAAAATCAACTTCGACAATGCCACTTTCAAAGCAAAGAAAAAATCTGGTATATGTGTGGTTATTAGAAACAATCAAGGATTGGTTATGGCCTCTCTATCTCAACAACCTCACCAGGCTTACAGAGTTGAGAAAATTGAAGCTCTAGCGGGAGCTAGAGCCTTACGGTTTACACTCGAGGTTGGGGTTGATAAAGCTATTTTGGAAGACAACTCTCAATTGTTAATGAAAGCTTCGATTAATGATGGTGGTTCTCTAATGCCATCTAGGTTTTTTTTTTTCTCTTTTTTTTTTTTAGAAGATATAATTCTATTATGGCTTAATCTACGTGTATACATGTGTAAAACTCCCTCCTATATACTTAAACCCTAACCCTTACCTCCCCCCTCACAAGAATTTTGTACTTATAGAATGACCATCACGCTAAGAGTGCACAGTGATCTGATGCCATCTAGTTTATTGGTTGAGGATGTGAAGATTTGTTCTTAGTTTTTTGTTCAATTACATTACTCTCACACTAGGAGAGAAAGTAATAAGATAGCTCATAGTTTGGCTAGGCATGCAATAAATGTTCCAAATTATGCTGTGTAAATGGAGTATGTTCCTCCACATTTCATTTTTGTACTTTAGACTGATATAGCCAGTTTTTATTAATATAAGCATTACTATCTTCCCCCCCCCCCCCCCCCACCAAAAAAAGTGAATTTTCCCTCCAAAAAAATTAACTAAAAGTGATTTAACAATGATTCTGGAAAAAAAAAAATGATTAATAATAAAACATACTAGTTGATAATTCATGCAAAACATAGAAATGATTAACATGATATGAATTTTTTTTCCTATTTTATTTGCTTAATGTAAATGTAAAATTTAATTATTATAATAATTAATAATAAACATTTGTATATGAAACTATATATTTTAGTATTAAGAATTTATTATGATTGTGTATATATATATGAAAATATATATACATTTAAAAAATATATGATATGCCAAGTTTTTTTTTTTAAATGATATGACAAGAAATTAAGAAATGTTTTATTGTAGAATATAATTTTAAATCAATTAAAAATATATATTAAAAAATAGGTTGTAATATTGTAAAGCCTCAAAATTTATGTGGCGCAATATTATGAGGTCAACCAAAAGTTAAACATTTTCGATTTTATATATAATAGTTTTGAACCTATGCTCTGCATCGAATTTGGTTTAAAAATGAAAGAAATACTATACCAAAGAAGTAATCTTGGAAATTTATAATTAATCCAAATTTGTGCATAATTAATCCAAAATTGTATATGTGGGACCCAATAATTTATGGGCCACGCCCATTTACCTGTGGGGAATCCACAGACCCAAGCCGAGGAGGGTTATGGCCCAAACCCGATAATATAAAACACAAGATAGCCTTGAGATACAGTCGAGGACAGTTCTATCCTCGGCAGACCCAAAGTCCCACCAGAAAGAGGGGCAAAAACGGTATAGGACTAAGCTTGAAAGAAAATCTAAAATATCCAGGGAAAGCTGCCCTTACTGCCATTCAATACTCTGCACCCAACAGAGCCGTATTCTTCGGCTTTTACAACCACCCCCAACGACTTTGGGTATGGGCTGATGGGACAAGTATCAGTCTTGGAAAGTTTGACCCTACACGTGGACGAAGGACAGTGAACGCAGGCTAGTATAAAAGGAAAAGTAAGTAATCTAGAGAAGGGGCTGGGAAAAATGGCCAAAAACCAGAGCCTCCCAGCCCCCCTCCAGGAGAAAGTCTCCAGGGGTGAAGAAAACTTAACCATGTATGAACACCCCAAAAATCCCACCGTTTGGTGACCAAAGTCTAGCCTTTCAAACCCACGCTCTACAAATGATATTGTTTGGGCCTTTTTACGTGCGAACCCAATACTGTTACTGTTCGTTACGAAATCGTGTCCTTACAGTATAAAATCATACAAAATTTATATCTATGTCATTGATCAAATGTTTAACTTTAGTGTTAAATTTTGTTTCAATAAAAAGTTATTTATTATTTAATCTATAAAGAGTGTGTGTGTGTGATTGAGGTGATATTCCTAAACTGTAATTGATTTATAAACGTTGTTCAATTTGCTATATAAAACAACAACAACAAAATCCAAAAAGAAAAAAGTATCTCCAATTGAAGAAGTTAATGTGATTTTTTTTTTTTAAAATCTCCCATATTTAGAATACTATAAATAAAATCACCGCTACTTTAATGCAATTTTTTTCTTCTCAATCCCTCATGTTACTTCAAACAATATTATCTCAAAACCTTAAATCTCTCCCATATTTAATATTCACTTTAAGCAATATACTAAGCTTAGCAATTTTGAGCCTCACTCAAATTTTGACAAACAATTGAAGACAAATAGATATACCCTCTATCTCTCTCTATATTAAGGAATTATCTTATGTGCTAGTCAGAGTGGCCATGGGCTGGGTTTGGATTGGGTATACCCAAACTCAACCCAAAAATTTTACTCGTGAATATTCGAACCCTAGAATTCGATTATCGCCTATACCCAATGTCTACCAAATTTTTCTTACCTGTGGATTCCCGTACCGACCCAAACCTTGTTTTTTTAAGCACTTAAAAATATGACAAAATACACAAATCATTTCATTGTTCTTTGTTACTTTTTTAATTATAAAATTATTTTACTGGACTTGTATGCTTGTATATAAGCTAAATAAACTTGCAATATAAATAATATTTAAAGTTGTTTTAAACATTATTAATCAATTTTCTTTTTTATGGTTTTGATTATCAACTCAATGAGAAATGCTATGTTTACAACAATTTCACAACAAATCTTAAGTGATAGGCCGTTACTGGCTGACAAAAAAGTAATTTCAGTGATGAATTCAAATTAGAATCAGTAACAACTTACCACCTAAAATTTGTTGTAAAAATATAGTAAATATAACACTTCTCTCAAATCAAATGGATAGTATAAATAGCCTATAATCGGTAACATATAGTTAATCATGATAACATATTGTAATTTAATCGGTAACCTATTAAAGGAATTTAAAAGTAAATGTCTCTTTTTTTTCTTTTCTTTTTTCTTTTTTTTTTCTTTTTTTTGATGAGATAAAAGTAAACGTTGATAACATGTTTTCTAGTAATATTGCTATTAACATATGGCAATCAATTAAGCCACTCATAAGGTAAAGCTTTACAAATGACAGGTCTGAAATCAAGAAAGAAAAATTGATGCATTAAATCATTAACTCTGTATTTGAATTCCAATTTGTATTTCGTTGGGTGAAACAGATTACGCCATAAATGAAAATAAAATTAATTTAATTATGGATAAAATTTGACTACAAACTTGGTTGTAGCATAAGGCTACAATTCCCACTAAAAAAATTAACATAACTTCTTATTTTGAAAATATAACCGTTAAATTATGTTTTTTGTTTTCACTAACACAAATGTCAAATTTCGTGTCAATTAAATGTTATTTACTATTCGATCTATAAACTTACCTTCTATGCATTATTTTAGACTATAAAAACTTGAAATTTAAACATTTGATTGATGACATAGCTATTAATCTTTCATTTTCTGAAAATTTTGTAAACATGGAGGATATAAGAAGAAAATATATTCCAGTGATGAATTTGTCAAAACTCACATCTAATAAAAAGATATTAAGTGGAGTTGTAGCATTTGGCTATAACCAAGTTTGGGCTAAACTTTGCCTTTTATTTGTATTCACTTAAATGACCATTAAAATAAAATAAGGTTCTATTTTAGTCCTTAAATTTTACCAAAAGTTTTTTTTCATTCCTAAGTTTTAAAAAAAAAAATTTCATCCTTAAACTTTGTAAAGAGTTTTTTTTTTTAATAGTTTAGAGACAAAAGTAAGAATGAAAAAAATAATTTTTTCAGTAATTTAGGGACAAAAACAAAACTTTTGATAAAATTTAAAAACAAAGAGCAAAACATTTACAATAGTTTAGGGACGACGACGACCAAAAAAAAAAAAAACTTTTTAAAGTTCAAGAATGAACAACAAGATTTTCGTAAAGTTTAGTGACTAAAATAGTATTTTGGCCAATAAAATATGGACAAAGTTAGCTACAAAATTGCTACAACCTTACTTAATTAAATAAACATTACTACATATTTTAGAAATCTAACTATTGAATTGCATGTTTTTTACGCTCTTAATATACAGATTAAGTTTTGTGTCAATCGGATATTATTTACTATATGATTTATTAACTTATATTTTATGCATAATTTTAAATTACAAAAACTTGCAATTTAAACAATTTATTGATGGCATAGCTATTGATCTTTAATTTTTTAGAAATTTTGCAAGCATAGAGGATATGAGAAGAAGATGTAATCTAATGGTGGATTTGCAAAATTCACCTCCAATAAGAAGATATTGAGTAAAGTTGTAGTTTTAGGTTACAACTAATTTTATAGTTAAATTTTGTCCATAAAACATAATAAGTTTTAGGAAAAAGTTAGCTAAAAAATTAGCTGTAACCTAGAGTTACAATATTACTCAATAAAATAAATATTATTACATATTTTAAAAATCTAATCGTTGAATTTAATGTTCTTTACGCTCTTAATACACATGTCAAATTTTGTATCAGTTGGATATTATTTACTATATGATTTATAAATTTATATTTTATACATAATTTTAAACTACAAAAACTTGTAATTTAAATAATTTATTAATGACATAATTATTTATTTTTAATTTTTTATAAATTTTGTAAGTATAAAGGATATAAGAAGAATATGTAATCCAAATGTGAATTTATCAAAATTCACTTTCAATAAAAAAAATATTAATATTACAATCAATTTTGTATTTAAACTTTATCCTAATTTTTATAAATTTGGGTACAAATATTAAATTAAAAATTCTATTCTATACATACATATCAGTTTAAATTCCTCAGTTGACTTATGTAATCTCGTAACACTAGGAATTTGCCTTACGTAAAATTGTACTCCCTCCGTCCCACTTTGTTTGTCCTGTTTGAAAAGTCAAATTTTTTAAGGGAACATCATTTATTGTTTTGTCTACCTTTTAAAAATGTATAAATTTCCAAAACTCCCCTTAAATAAATTTATCAAAAAATTGAATTAGTAAATTAATAAGGATATAATAGGAACATTAGTAAATTAATAACTTTTATTTTTAAAAACAGGAAAGTATTTTGGGACATCTCAAAATGGAATAGAGGACAAACAAAGTGGGACGGAGGGAGTAGAAGTTTTTTAAAAAGATAGGGGTTGATCCGGAAAATTAGGGCATGCAAGGAAACCCGCATCCAATACCTAAATTCCCTGCCAAATTGGGTAAACCCCGCATAATTGGGTGAGGTCAGGTGAGGTACACGTTATCAAACCCCGCATAATTGGATCAGGTCAGGTGAGGTACACATTATCCAATGAATTTTGGCCATCCTTAGACTGCGCACATAAAAATAATTAATGTTAAGAGCACATAATTTAGTACAATTTTGTGTCATAATCCATCACATGGTGAGTTATGATTGGTTAAAATGTGATAGTGAGCTATTCAAGGATACACTTTTACCAATCACAGCCATTACATGCAAGTTATGACACAAAATTGTACAAAATTATGTGTCCCTAACATTAAATACCTTCTCCTCCAATTTCAACTAGTTTTTTATTTTATTTTTTTTTTTTTTAAGTTTTCTCTAGAGCTTTTCCATAAAGTTTATGTCCTTTGTACGTTATCAAGAAGAAACTCAGGTCTGTCACTTTTTATTTATTTTTATTTTTTTCTGAAAATCCACCCAGATGTTGACCCAATTTGATGATGCAAGAGAAGCCGATACATTTGAAAAAGAGGATACTACATTTTATGAAATCCTTTTTTTTTTTTGGCTGAGAACATTTTATGAAATCCTTAGGTTGATGCATTATCAAAAAGTTGGACATTAAGATAAACTAAAAAGACTTTAAGCATGTCCAGTTAAAATGATGACTGGATATTACTCATTGTCAACATTCAATTGATAAAATAATTGGAGAAATAAATAAGTTGTTACAGTTGTAGGCCCACTTACGCGTTTGAAAAATCCTGCAATTATTTCATAAATGCATTTGATTACACCTAAGTTATTGAAAAAGTTGTGCTTAAAAAATTATATACTACTATTGCTACGTGTCTTCTAAAAAAAAACTATTGCTAGGTGACTGTAATATATAATAAAAAAGTCATCCTTGAATAATTAAAGAAAAATGCTAAGACCATATCAAATTACACAATTTTTACCACAATTCGTCATGTGACGAATTGTGAATAGTAAATGTGTGATGGTAGGTTCATGTGAGTCAACACCTCTGTTACTCAAATTATGGTAAAAATTGTATAATTTTATTTGATCCTAGCATTGCTCATAATACCACCGCACTCCTTGGTGCAATAGTCACTCCACAAATATAAGTGATTGTAGGATGTGGAGAGTAAAGACCGGAGTTAAAGTCTTTAGGAAGGAGTTTCATATACATATATACTTAGAATTTCTAGAATAGAATTTATATCTTGTATATATATATAAAATAAAAAAATAAAAAACATTGCTCATAATTAAATTCACATTAATTTCTATTGCTGCTTTCCGTCTTTCTAGTAAAAGATCTAAGGTTATTCAATGTATAATTGAATGCATATTGTGAGGTCGATGAGTTCATGCTAAAGACTCCCTCCACCTTTATATTAAAAAAAAAAAAAAAAAAATCATATACATACATCATACATGTTAGCTCTTTATCATCAGACCAAGACACCAATCAGTTTTTGATATAGGCGAAGATTGAACCCCAGATCTCTTATACAACCATCAGAGACTTTACTAGTTGAGTTAATTGAAACCCACTCATAGGGTGTAATTTTTAGATACTTTTAGAGTAAGAAGAATGGTGTTCCATCCTATCACATTCATGGTGTGGTCTACTCATTAAATTCATAGTTGGATCTACTATGAATGTGAGAGGTGGGAGTACTATTTCTATGTACTTTAGAAGTACCTAAGAATTTTCCAATTATAAGTGATAAATTATTATTGATTTTAATTTGAACCTACTACTGAAATTACTTTTTCAATTTTTTACCAACCAATAACAACTCCTTTAAAATTTATTTTAAAAATATTATAGAAATATAGCATTTAAAAAAAATAGTGTGTTAACTAAGAAATGAAAATAATTTTCAATTTTCCTTTATTTTCCCCCTAATTTAGAAAGACAAAATTTTGGTAGCGAAAAAACACTTGCCCATTCATTTTTCATTCTCTCCTTTCTCTATGCTTTTCTCTGCTACATTTTCTAAATGTGTGAATGTGGTGTCAGATCTCACTTGGTTGCCAGTAAATGATAAGGACAGATTGAGAGGTATTGCACCTTATACAATTTCTTTAAATGGTTGAGATTGAAAGTTGTAAAAAGTAACTTTTTTTACAACTTTCAATCTCAACCATTGATTCAAAAAAATTAAGAAAAAAGTTAAAAATTAAAATTAAAAAAGTGAAAAGTAAAAAAATTTGTGAGTAAAAATGATAAACTGCACATGGTATAATATCTTAAGAATTGCACCGAATCCTAATCAGATAAGGACAACTAGCAGATCTAAAATTGAAAATTGAAAATAATAAAAAAATAATTTTTGATTACTCATAAAAAAATATTGTTCATTTGCTTTCTTACGCTGTTTATGTTCCATAAACATGGTAAGAGGCGCTGGTAAAAAATAAAATAAAATACAGACTCCTTGGACGCCGACGCCAATCCAAACTGAGCCTACATATATAAAAATAAATATAATAGGGGACCACGCACTTTGGAAGGCCACGCCTTAAATGCCAATACTGGAACTGGAAGTCTGGAACTGCTGTCTCCTTCTCGCAACATTATTTAATTGTGTTCTCACCTTTGAATTTTAAAACGTCAACAGTTTTGTGATATGGGTCCGTTTGGATTGAATTTATTATTGCTGAAACTGAAAACTGAAAACACTGTAGCAAAATAATTTTTAAATGTGTAAATAGTACTGTAGGATCTATTTTTAATATTTTTTAATATATAAACAGTGTGAACATAGTACATGAACAGTAAATTTACTGTTCATAACAGTAAAATTTGTCTCCCAAAAGTCAACAAATGCGGGCAAAAAAAAAAAAAAAAAAAAGAGAAAACGTGAAACGCGGACGCACAAAACGCCCAACCCAAACGCCCTCATAATTGTTCGGCTTTTGGGATGAGAATTTGGGTTTGAGTTCTCTACCCTTCACTTATTTCAAAAATAAATAAATATAATAGTCAGAATGAGGTGACTAAAAAGATGAGAGATAATATGTTCACAATATTTTTATAATATTTTCACAATAAATTACAAGTGGTTAGTTGTTATATGTTCAAATTTGAACCTAACACTAAAATAACTTTTTTGTCATAACAATAATAACCAATAATAACCTACCATTTAGGATTTATTATAAAAATGTTATAAAAATGTTATGGACATATCATTTCTCTAAAAAGATAAAGGCCCATTTGGTGTGGCAACTCAAAATTATACGCATTTTCACACATTTTTTCACTACACGTATTTTCGCATATGTTTTCAAACAACAAAATACAGATTTTTAAGTGCATGTACCAAACACTCCCAAATATTTGTAAGTTAATTAAAAATAGTTAAAGTACTTAATTTGAAGATGAAAATCATATTCCCTCTATCTACTTTGAAATGTACACAAACCATTTTATAGAAAATTTATTTACATGGGTTTTGGATAAGCTCAATTGGTAAAAAAAAATTATTATTGAATAAGAGATTTAGAGTTTAAATCTTGCTTATATCAAAAACCAATTGATATCTTAATCTGACGATAAGAGTAATTATTATTGAGTAAATGACATAGGTTGAAATTCAATCATAACTATCAAAAATGTATTTTTTTGACAATTCGATAATTATAATGCCAACTAATTAAACTACAAGGCTTTGGCAAAATTTAACCATTACTCGTTAACAACTTTATAGATGAATATATTATTTCATGAAAAATTATTAGGCCCGTATCCTTAAATACAATAATGTCCTACTCACTTTTCTCATGTAAATGATGGATTCCATCAAGAATATAATTAGTGGTACTCACTATTATCAAAGATATGTAGTAGGGATGGCAATTGGGCGGGCCTGGGACGAAGATGGCGAAGGATGGGGTCGTCGTCCCCACCCCACATGGTTTTGTCTTACCCCATCCTTGCCCCGCCCTGCATGAAATGGAAAACTTTCCCACCCCATCCCCGCCCCTTGGGGCCCTACAAAGCCTCGCCCCACCCCATAAAACTATACTTTTTGTTAATTTGCCCTATAACTAGTACAATTTTTTTAATGAAACCTATTTCATTAATAAAAATATACTTGAAATTGCAACTAAATTTATCCCATCAAATCAAATCAATTCTTTTTTAAAATGAATAATATATCCAAGTGTTTAACAAGACAATCACAAAAAAAAAAAAAAAAACTCATAGTATAACACATAACAAAATAAAAGCAGTGAACCACATTAGGTAGAATAAAATAAGCTAATATTGATATGTTTATTTAAATAGTAGGGTTTTAGGGTATAAAAAATTTACAATTATAACCCTTAACAACATGGGGTGGGGCAGGGCAGGGCAAGGCAGGGACAGGGAGGGGCAGGGCGGGGTGGGTTTAAAAAGTCTAAACCCATCCCGCCTCGCCCCGTGGTGCAGGGCAAGGCAAAATTGTCATCCGTAATATATAGCACAACGTTATTTTATTCCTAAAATATTGTGTAGGTGTGATAGGCCCAATAGTATGTATCTATATATGTGTTGGGCTGAGGGCCCAATCCGAGGACAGCTAGTAGTCTAAGGACGGGTAAATGTTGCCATGAGAGTCCGTGTTAGTAAATGAAGAGGTGATATTTAGTCATAAGAATCCAATAAGGTGGTCTGAGGAGGAATGCTTCTTCGGCTGAGCAAAGCTGAGGTCCGAAGGTGTAGTCTGCCATCCAGGGCAACGTTTTGGGAGATTCTATTGATAATGATATGCATCATGAAAGCACAGGACAGAGGGAAGCCATAAAATATCTAAGAGAAAGCTGCTACCACTGCATTGAATGCTCTGTAGTTAACTCTCTGGCAGCATTAACGAGGAAGTGATACATGAACAGTAATTTTCAACCTTACAGTTACTCCTAAAGACTTCAGGAAGGTGCTGATGGGACAAGAATCAATACCAGCGATCTAATCTACACGTGGAAGATGGAGATGAAAGAAAGAAGATAGTATAAAATAAAAAGAAGACCCTGAGGAGAAGGGATCAGAGAATTAAGAGAAATACGCTGTAGCAATAAGAACTGTGCCTGTGATCGAATTCAAGAGATATATACAAGAACTAATCTCCTCGAATTGTGCTGATGACGATTTTCTTTAAATAAAACAAGTCTATATTTACTTTCTTGTCATCTGTATCCATTTTAATTGTTACCCAACTCATTAGAGCTTAGTTTTCTAACCCACTCTTTACAAATTCATTGTATTGGGCTTTTTGAGCTTAGATCTTTTTACCTTTTGGGCTTAGGAACCAAATTGAGACCTTACATATTGTATAATTACTCTTGTTACATTTTTTTTTTTTTTATAAAAATTTAAATCTTGGTTAGAAACTATTCAAATAACCCCACCCCAATTACTCTCACTACATTAGTTAAATAAGTTATCATTTTTAATAAATGTTGGTTAAAAGCTACACAAATAACCCCACTCCAATTACTCTCACTACATTAGTTAAATAAGCTACCATTTTTCATTTAGTAAAACTGAATGGTAAATGACTATATTTGAATAATAAATTAGATCATGTCCTCTTTGAGAAACCTTCTTCTTCTTCTTCTTCTTTTCCTTTTTTTTTTTATACAAATGTTGGCTACAAACTTAATTGTAGGTTAAAAGACTACAACTCTCACTCAAAAATTTAACATTCTAAATTGTATATTCTTTATGTTCTTAATAAACATGTCAAATTTTGTATCATGCAAATGTTATTTACTATTCAATTCATAAACTTATTTTTTTATGCATAATGTAATCCTTAAAAACTTAAAATTTAAACATTTGATTAATGATATAACTATTGATTTTTTATCTTTTACAAAATTTATAAGCATGAATGATTTAAGGAGAAAATATAATCCAATAGTGAATTTGTCAAAATTCACATTCAATAAAAAAATATTAAATAATGTTGTAACTTTAATCCTTAAGTTGCAACTAAGTTTATTACCAAATTGTCTTTCTTTTTTTTTTAAAGGAAAAAATGAAGCTTGTAGGTGGGCCTTATAAGTCAGTGGCAATTCTTCCAAGAAATTTTTTTTTTTTTTTTTCAAACTGGTTATTATGAAACTTAAATTATACAAAATTTAATAAAAAGATAATTTTATATTTTGACAAAAAAAACACACACACATACACAAATTACATAAAGTCTTACAATTTCTTTTAACATAATTGTGTTTTAAAAAATTGAGACTATAAAAAGGAGTACATAAAATAAGCTAAATAAACTAAAAGGAAATACCAGCGTCAAAACATTTTTTTAATGGTCATCTCAATTCTTAAGGACTCCATTTGGAAGGATCCTCGTACATTTATCTTCTTTATTCCTTTGCTTAAAGAAAAAAAAATTGCTGATCATATCAGATGCTCCACCTAAGATAAAGTCAACGAAGCCTTCTTCGGAAATATGCGTGTGTTTAAAGCTGACTTGGATAATGCATTAATGCCCTGTTTAATTTTCTTTTCTTATCTTTTTTTTTTTTTTTTTTGAGAAACTTTCTTTTTCTTTTTTCAGTTGAGAGAATAAGAAAGTGATGCTTGTCCTTAATGTTTTTTCATTCTACTTGAAATCCTATAATATAATACATGATATAATTCTGAGTTTGTTGGATTGTTGATTTGTTTCATCAATTGTGGTGGGTTAGGATTCTCAAAACAATGGAGTTTTGAGATGAGCTCTATACAAGAACCGGGTCTCATCCACTTATCTTTTTATTTCTCAATTCTGACACAAGGTATTTATTAGATCTAATAAAGGATTCTCAAAATGAAAATTGTCAATTTCATTTTTCAAATTTAGAAAATCCTTGAAATTCATAATATTTTGAGATGAATATTAATACTACCAAATATAGTCTATTTATCTTCTTCATTCCTTTACTAAAAGTACATATATCCTATCACCGATTCACCATTATTGATTTTGAAGATAAAATAGGAATATTTTTTTGTATTTCTGAAATGCTGATCATATTTAGATGCTCTCCCTAAAGTGAAAATGGGAAAATTACATTTTACCCATCTGTGGTTTATTGGAAAAATACTTTGCCTACTTGTGGTTTAAAAATAAACATTTTATTCACCTGAAATTAATTATGTATATCTTCAGTTACCCACCTCTATTAAAAACATGGGTAAATTTGTATTTTTGTTATCCTTTTATATCTCTTTCCTCTTAAAACATAAAAAATTAAGGGAAAATAAGATCTAAAAACTAGGTTTTATGAAAATTAAAACTTAACTTTTACATCTTCTTTTTATATATAAACTTTTAAATCTTCTATTTTAACACATTAAAAATTAAAAAAAAAAAAATTAATTAAGTTCACCAGGTCTTATTCTAAGAAGCATCACGGCCTAAGCTAAATTCACAGATAGAAAACGCATAATTTAGTTGATATTCGTGAAGCATATCCTGCAATATGTAAAAACAAATATCCTTAAAACAATTGAAGATTTCCTATTGAGCAAAAAACAGAAATGTTTGTTTTCAATGTTTGTTTTGTGATTTTTTGGGAACCGTCAAACCCGTGTCCGGTTTTGAAAACCGGATGGTTTGACCGCGGGTCGAAAGGTTCACTAAAAGTTTAAAATTTCCGGTTTTGGTAGCTTAAACAACCGGAATGATAAATGGTTCTCGGTTACTGCAGTCCGACCAGTCAGTCCGGTTCAGATTTCAAAACCATGTTTGTTTTTACTCATAAAGTCGACAGATGGCTTGGACTAATGCAAGCACTAAGGACAACTTCTTAATCAATTGCCAAACTTTTCGTCAAAATAACATATAAGGACAATTTAACACAGTTGTCATACTTTGAATCATTTTCTAGTACAAAGGTTCTGCAATTTACCAAATGCTTGACAGTCTAAGCATTTAACTCCCAGTAGAGTCTGCTTGCTTTGACAGCATCAGTTGCAAAAACTTTCATATCAGGGGCCCGCACTCTTTGAGAGTAGAAAACGCATAATTTCAATTTTTAATTTGTTAAAATTGAAGATTGAAAAATTGATACATGAATAGAATATGTAAAAATTAAGTTTTAATTTTTACAAAATTTAGGGTCTATTTAATAAAAGAGTTTGAATAATGTTATTTGTAATTTTTTAAATACGTGTGGATAAAAAAATGTGTAAAAACGTATGTAATATTGTTTAAAAATTAAAAATAAGTTATTTAACAACTCTATCAAATACACTTTTAGCGCTTAAGTCTTCTTTTCTGTTTATTTATTTATTTTTTTTAATGTTTTGAGATGAGGGAGATATAAAATAATAGCAAAAATATAAGTTTACTTATGTTTTAAATAAAAGTGAGTAACGAAAAACAAATTGTGCTAACTTCAAATGAATAAAATATTAATTTTGAAATAAAAAATAAGCAAAATATTTTTAGGACAAACCCGCGTGAACAAAATATAATTTTTCCAATAAAAATCAACGAATGCTTGTTCGGTAATAAAGATGTGTTTAAAGGAAATTTGGAGAATGGGGTTTCTGATACTGTATACTATTTTGTGGGAGATAGAATGTGAAAGTGATTGATCAATGATCATTGGTCACATTTGTCAATGTCTTTCTCCGGTCTCCACCACATTTATTGAAAGATATTGATTGGTCTATGCGTTATGTAGCAGGTGGCTTCCCATCTTCATGGAGATATTTCTTAAAAGTTTTGAAGTTTGTGCTATAGATTTATGGATCCAGCTCACTTTGTTCCGAGTCCCTTCTTTGTCCGCCACGGGTAATGGTATGATGATAAGAGTTCTCGAATTATTTTATTTGATGGGTGATTTGAGCAATAATCTTACCAAGGTCTTGGTGGTGTATGTTTTATTATTCATTACCGACACATGGTATGGAATCAATTAGACTATACCAAAAAACCTCTTTTTTATTTTGCCAAAAAATTAATAATTATAAAGTCCTTTCTTTCAAGGAACTATTATTCACGTGTGACACGGGAATACCTTACTATGAGAATCAACGCTTAGAGCAACCACATTAGTAAATGTAAAATTTCTGTCTATTTTGCAAAAAAAAAAAAAAAAAACACCTATTTTTTTTTTATTTTACATACCCATTTTTACAAAACACCCACATCAATTTGTCTATTTTATTATTTATTTTATTTAAATAATCATTTTCCTCACTTTTTTTATTATTATTTATCTCAAACTCTCTCTCTCCATTGACGGTTATCTCAAACTCTCTCTCCATTCCCCATCTGAAACTCTTCTCTCCACTCACGGTCACTCGCCAATCCAAGCACCGATCCACCACGGTTGAAACTCGCTGATCCACAAACACCAATCCGCCACAAGCGCCAATCCACTCTCTCTGTCTTTGTTGGTGTGTCTATGTGTGAATGTGTTTGATTTTGCGGTGTTTGTAGTTGATTTTTTATTTTTGATTTTGTGTCTGTGGGGGTGTGTGTATCGGAGGAAGAAGAAGATGATGAGGGAAAGTAGATGCATTGGTTTTGCAGATAGAGAAGAGAGAAAAAAATGAGTGAAATGTGAAATTAATAAAATATTAGTATGCAAAGCTACAGTAACCGTGCATATATGCACAGTTACTATAGCATTTTTGTATATATGTACAATTTTGCAAGCACTGATGTGGATATTTTTTTGGTTAAAATGTGTAAAATTAACTACTTTTTGTATTTTGCACTGACTGATGCGGTTGTTCTTATGTAGCGTGAGTGCAAGCTATTTAAGAGAATTCTTAATTATTCTTGATATTAGAATTAGAAATTATTTATGCCAACTCATATCTTGTGGGAATTTTTTTCATTTCATTTTGTTTTGGTATTAAAAAAAAAAAAAAAAAAATCTTGGGGAAGAAATTATAGTTGAACTTACTTGAATATATATATATATATATATTATTTTGTGGTGAAATTGGAATGCATCAACACAAAATGAGAGGAGAAACAAACATAGATACACTCTATTTTCTTGTTGAGTCTTCCCCTATTTGTCAAAATGTCTGTACATTGGTTTTCCTCACGGTATGCACGTCGAGAGACCACTGACCATAATAGGATGATGATTTTTTTTTTTTTAATTCATAGTTAGGTGAGAAGAGATGTGAATCCTAGACATCCTTGTTAGAAACATTAGAAAATACTAGTTAAACTACTAGACTCTTGGCAAAATAGAATGATAAACTTGGTTAGTTGTTGGCATATATAGCTAATACAGTAGTGGAACCCAGCTCTAATTTTAAAAATTTAAAGCCCATTAGCCAGGCCATAATGGTATTAATTGGATGCTTGTGGTGACTCCAAGATTTGAGTGAGAAACCTCTAATCCAAATTCCCTTGGCTCTCGTTTGAAAGAAGGGAATGAATTGGAATTAAAATGAAATCCTAAACGAAGTCTTATGGTATGTTTGGGTTTGTCTCTTTTCTTTTTTCTTTTTTCTTTTTTTTTTTTTTTTTTTTTTTTTTTTTTTGAATTCTGTAGGTTTGTCTTTCCATCTTTGTTTGTATTTGGATTGTGTGGGTTTCATTTGGATTTTTCTATGTGGGCATGTATCCATTGGTAAATTGGGCATGACAATGTTGTTGAGGTTTTCAATTTTTTGAGCTATTTGTGAGGTTTGGTGAGTTGAGTTGGTTTAGTTTTGTTAAGATATTTTTTGGAGATTTTATGTTTTTTTTAGAGTTCAAGGTTGCTCTAATTGAGATGCAATTAATTGTTCTATGAAATGCCTCTATGAGCCATCAAATTTTAATGCAAGAGTTCTAGGTTGATATTTTGAGCGACTTTACACAGTTATAGATGTACAGGAAAAGATTCAAGTCCATGAGAAATTAGGAACTAATTTTTCATAGCTTTATACATTGCAAACAAGAGATATAATACATTTTGCAATTAATGTGTACCTCAGGTTGTGTTTCCTATGGTTGAATTGGTAAATAAGAGTCAGACTATGTCTTCTTCATCGGTAAATAAGAGTCAGACTGTGTCTCTCTAATGACTATTTTTAGACGGTGTTTTCTAATGACTATTTTTAGACTTGTATAATATGAATCATGTAATTAATTACTTATCAAAAATATCACGCTTCTTCTTCTTTTTCTTTTCTAATGACTATTTTTAGACTTGGTATAATATGTATCATGTAATTAATTACTTATCAAAAATATCACGCAATTGATATGTGATTCTTCTTCTTCTTTTTCTTTTCTAATGACTATTTTTAGACTTGTATAATATGTATCATGTAATTACTTATAAAAAAATATCACGCAATTGATATGTGAAAGGGACTAGCTAAGCCATTTACACAAGTAACGATAGAATTGTTTAGCTGAAAACCTTGTATGACTAAAATTTGCACAAATGTTTCAAAAAAGTTTTAGCTTTTCTAGTCCCCTTGCAATTGATTATTTGCCTTTCTTTTATTTTTTCTATATATATATATATATATTAAAAAAAAAGTGGTGGGACTGCTGCATTATTAGATTATCTACACAGTATGCATGATGCTGAGTAGTGGTTTGGGAAAAAAATATATAATCTGATATTCGAAGTATGTTTGATTCGCAGTTTGCTTGAGGGATTAACATTTAATATAGTCTATCTACTGTATATAAAGTTTTAAAATTCATAGGGTGTTATTGCTTAGACTTTTTTCCCCCTCATTTCCGATGAAATTCATTTCTTAGTGCAGTTTGATGGTTTTACAAATGCTATTTGGTATATTTAACAGTTTACTAGTAGGATAAGCACCCTGTTGTCTAGTTGCTGAAACTGAAAAAGTTGAATCTACCCGAGTAATTTCAATGAAAAAACTATTATAAGCTGGACTGGAGACTTCAGTGTGTTAAAATTAAAATGCAAAAAGTTTAAAAAAATAATAATAATTAATTGTAAAAAAAAAAAATCAATTGATTTAAAATCCAAATCTAAATTCTAGTATCCAAACAATAGAATAATGAATTTCAAATCTTTCAATATAAAAAAAGACCCAAACAAGAAATTTTAAAATCCAAATCCAAATCTTGCCATTCAAACACAACCTTGGTAATCCGTAGTAAGTAGTAACCCTCCTATGCCTGCTTTGATTGAATTTCGCCTGTGTTTAGTGTCATTTACGAGATTAGAAATTAGTGTTGTCAAGTTCAGCCCAAACTTATTGGGCCCAAATGCTATCTCTTAGGAAAATACTCCCAAACAGACATGACAACGACGTAAGCTGAAACGGCCCATAATTAAATTCATAATCTACTTTGGAATGAGAGAAATGGATAACACTACTCTAATACCTATCATATGCTATATATATGTGTATTTATGTGTTGTTACAAAGATATACCAATACATCTTTCGGTATATACATTCGGAGAGAGATGTCTGGGTCATTTGTGAGAGGTGCACAGACCATGAACTCCATGTTTTTCAAGTAAGGTCTTTATTTCCAAACTCTTACTTTATTTCATAATAATAATTCAAGTTTTTATAGTTCATTGCAACAATTAATACAAACTATCCTTTCTTTGGTTATTTATAAATAAAGCACACAATGTGTGCAAATGCTTTTTGCCCTTAATTTTTGTTTTTGGGAAAATCAATTTAAACTATATAATATGGATAATTTTGGAAATAATTAAAAGTACATGTCAAAGGGCATTATTCCAATTTCATTTGACAGTTTTTTTTTTTTTTTTTTTTGAAAATAGGTTAAATATATTTGAACTTGAAAAAGAAAATTTTGTAAAATTTTACATGAACAAAATAAGCTAAAAATTGTGGATTCTAGTTAACCCAACTAGTAAAGTTTATGATAGTTGATTAAGAAATATAGGATTCAGTCCTCGCTTACATCAAAAATTAATTGGTGTTTTATTCTAATGATAAAAAAAATATCACCAGAAGCAAACGCCATAAATTGAAACTATCTAAAAAAAAACTCAATGAAAAAAACTCCGTGACAAATAGACATTAGGGCTTAAATTATCTGCTCCTTCAAGTAATCCTCACATAACATTGGTTAACAAATATTTTTCTTTTATCGAACAGGCCAGTGACACGCAAAACGTACCATAAGAAAAGCTGTTCTCCAGATATGATACGTGAGAGCAAGAAAATGGAGGGTGAAGAAGTGAAGAACAAGAGGCATATGGGAGAGAGTGATGTTCATGTGTGGATTCCCCATGAAAAGACAGGAATCTATTGTCCCAAAGGGCAAGAGAAAGTGATAGACGATGTTCCTGCGGTGGCTGGAAAGGATTTCCAAGTTAATTGGTTTTCTTAAGATTTGAGTGTGTTTGTGTGTCTTGATTACAACTTCAACAATTTATCAGGCTATATAGCGGCCTTTATATTTCAAAAATCTTTCTATCACTAATATCCAATTCAGCAAAAATTAAATTGATAAAAATCATTGAAACCATTGAAGAAAAAAAGTTTTATTGGAACAGTGCATTTCTCATTACACTACAAAAAATGCGTGCGCTTTTTTTTTAGCCGTATTTTTAAAACGCAGTTATAGGTTAAGTCTATAGCCAAGTTTCTTTTAAAAGGACCTATAGCCAAGTTTAAAAATCGCAGCTATATAGAAAGCTTTTGCTTAAATATTGTTTTGAATTTGTTTTTGCCTAGCTCATAATCAAGATCCACATTCCAGTCTCTTTACACTTTCTGCGAATTATGTTACTAAAAATTAGTATAGTATATATAGATTGTGACAGCAAAAGTTCCAATACCATTAAATTAAAAAAATAAGAAGAAGAAGAAGAAAAGAATGAGTAACTAACCGACTTTATGGGCTTGAACATTCAAGCCACACGTGACACGTCATTTAGTATTTTAGAGATAAATACTCATTATTGGAATCCTACAGAATATTAGAGATACATGCACCTTGTATCCACTTTCAGCTGCTTATTGAAGCATGACACATCAAATGGGTATTGCTTCTTATCCATTCACTCTAGTTGTTGGCTAATAATAATATATACTAACATGTTGCTCCAGTAGGCAGTAGCCACACTCTTAGATCGAGTTGACTTTCAAGCATATCTACTCCTCTTCTTATCCCTACGTGATCAAGTCACTTCCAAAATCTTATAAGAAAATTCAACTTCTTATTGTTCTGAGCTCGGCACAATTCAATTATCCATTTCATTAATGTAAATTAAATAAAAGCGTGCATGCATATGACAATAATGAAAAATCTTGATCACACAAAATCAATCACCAGTCTATCTCTCAAGTCTCACCTCCTTTTTTCACTACCTTCATTATTTAATTTTATTTTTTTTGGGTGGTAAATCCCAAATTTAGCTTCTGGGATCTTTAACAATTGCTTTTATTCGTGTTAGAAATATTGGGTCGCACCAAACTCAAATAAAGTATGCCCAATAATGGGCCTAGTTCAGCCCATTGCCAAAGAGTTGTGCCCATTTCTAAAAGGTTGTATCTCTTGGTTTTGTACCCTTTGATTGTCTATATAAAAGGGGCAAGGGCTCATTTGTGCAATTGATAAAAATTTTAGCATAAAGCTTTACCATCCTAAACTTTCATAATGCACAATTATTACCCTAAACTATAACCCATGTTTTACTTTGCACCCTACAATCAGGGACGGAACTACATACAGAAAGAGGGTGGCTATGGCCCCCCCCCCCCCCCAAATTTTTTTAAAATATTAAATAGTAGGTATGTATTTAAGATTTTAAAAAATAAGCCCAAAAAAAATTATATTTGTCCCTTTCAAGAAAATTATATTTGCCCCCCTTGACATCAAATCCTAGTTCCGTCCCTGCCTACAATCAATTAGGCTATTAACTTGGACAAAAAATTCATGTCACTTGCATGTAACATCTGCATCCATGGCACCACGTCAAAAGACCAAATTGCCACTCTCAATCACTTAAAACAAAAGGTTACTTGGCATCACAAGAGTTAAATTTGTTAAACAAAGAAATTGTAAATCTTTCACAAATATGATGAGGACTGTCAATGGTAGGGCACATGGACGATAAAGATCAGTGTGGCCAAGATATTGATAACCAACAGAGTCAAAGCGAATGGACAAAGCCATTGTTGCTAGTCTCCATGAGCAGTACAAGGAGTCCATGTGGGGGCGTTGTGATGCTGTGAGGCCGGGAACCGTTGTGTTAATGGCTATAGCGATTCGAACTGGAACCCTTAAATCTATATGAGAGCAGCTTCAAAAGTCTTCTTGAACATGTATTAGTAGAGGCTTTTAAAAGCAGAAGGTACCTAACCTTTAAATTTATATTAGAGCAGCTTCAAAAGTCTTCTTGGACATGTATTAGCGTTTACTTATATACTGGTCGGGTAGAATTAAAGCCCTAAACACTTGATGGGCTAACAGACTGAAATTGCAGTTAAGTGAAAACACAATTTGATCAGCCAAGATTTAGATTCAATCAGTTGAGACTCTAAGGGGGTGTTTGGATCATCAATTTCCATAACTCATAACTCTGTTTCCATAACTCATAACTCAAAAATGGTGGGACACATAGTTAGAAGTCCGTTTGGCATCACCATAACTCTGTTTCCATCATTCAATTCTCTAATTTCTAAGTGATGAGTTATGGAAAACGAAAACATATTTTAGGTGTTTTCAATTTCCATAACTCATAACTCAATGACATTTTTGTAATTAAACACACATGGGGGACTCACTAGTCATAACTTAGCCGCACCTTTTGACCAATCTACTTTTTTTTTTTTTTTTTCCTGGGTTTGGTCTCAAGTGTCTTCCTTTTTTCTTTTTTCCTTTTTTTCCTTTCTTCTCCTGGGTTCGGTCTCGGGTGTTCTTTTTTTTTTTTTTTTTTTTCACTAGGTTCGGGTTTCTGGGTTCTTTTTTTTTTTTTTTTTTTTTTTTTTTTTCACTAGGTTCGGGTGATCTGGGTTTCTTTTTTTTTTTTCCTTTCTTCTTTCACTGGGTTTGGGTTTTTGGTTTTTCTTCTTCTTCTTTCACTGGGTTCGGTGATCTGGGTTTCTTTTTCTTTCTTTTTTTCCTTTCTAGTTCAGGTTTCTGGGTATTGGAAAAAAAAAAAAAAAAAAAAAAAAAAAAAAAAAAAAAAAAAAAAAAAAAAAAAACGCTGCACCGAGTGACAGGTATGGGACCCACAAACAGTGTGAAAAATATTGAGTGATGGCAAGTAAGTGATGGTGCCAAGCGGGTGTGGTATTTTAAAGTGATGAGTGATGAGAACTTGTGACAAAATTTCTTCACTTGCACACTAATTTGTTTGAGCACCTGTGACAAACTTATAGACTCTAAAGAGCTATATAACAAGACATGTTTTGATCATGTGTCTGCAACACAACCTAAGATTCCTAAATGCTAACAACTATCAACAAGTTCTGGGTACATAGGAAGTGAGTACCGTGTAGATTTAGTGTTGGGAAAACCTTAGGTTGCTTAGGTTTGTACTTTGTAGTCTATTAGATTGTCCAATCAAATTCAAACACATTATTATATTGAATTTAATTGTCCCTAATCAAACTTATGTTCCTCAGGTGTAGTCTATTAATTAAATTAGGATGCAAACACTCCACCCCCATCTAGTTTGTATTCTACATAGATTAAAGAATTTCCAACCCTAAACGAAAGGCAAGCATACTCTCATAATATTATTAGACCACATGATATTAACATGCTGATGCATCCAACATCTTTATCTGTAAATTGCTTAACATGACATTACATTCTTCTTGTCTGCACAAAATAAAAATTATTCTCTTAAAGCAAGGCTTGTATACTAACACTAGTCTCATCTCATCTTTACTGTTCAATTTCAATTAAGGCTAAATTATAAATTATTTCCTTTTAACTTTTCTCAAAACTTAATCCAGTTTAGTAGCATCCAATCTATTGATTTTAGTCCTATAATTTGGACCTTCATTCAATTTAGTCATTCCATTCAGTCTCTTAAGTGGGTTGTCATTAAGTGTCCCAAAAACAATGTCGTTTTGTTATTTTGAAATTCTTAAATTAAAAAATTCAATAAAAATAAATTAATTGGAGGAGGGTGAATTTAAATCTTGGAAGTCTGGAAACCCTTAAATCTATATGAGAGCAACTCTAAAAGTCTTCTTGAACATGTATTAGTGGAGGCTTTTAAGAGCAGAAGATACATAACCCTTAAATTTATATGAGAGCAACTTTAAAAATCTTTTTGGATGTATATTAGTGTTTACTTTTATATTAGGTCAAGTAGAAATGAAATCCTAAACACTTGATGGGCTAACAAGCTGAAATCGCAGTTTAGTGAAAATGCAATTTGATCAATTGAGATTTAGATTCAATTAGTTGAGTTTGTAAGAATTTGATCGGTTGAGAATGAATCAAAATTCCCTTTTTTTTTTTAAGAGAGAAATGATAGAAATTGTATTGATCAGATAAAAAAACATATACAATAGTCCAAGAAATATCTAGGACATGAGGGGACCAGCCAAAAGCCAATATCGGTCCTCAGTAGAAAAACTTAAAACAGTAGTTACATTATGTGAGCGTTTGGGCTCCGCGTTCGCTGCGTCTGCGTTTTTCCAGTTCGCGTTTTCTTTTTTTTTTTTTTTTTTTTTGGCCCGCTTTTGTTGACTTTGGGTGACAAATTTCACTATTATGAACAGTAAATGTACTGTTTACACACTGTGCTGTTACTGTTTATATATTAAAAAATATTAAAAATGGGTCCCACGGAACTATTTACACATTTAAAAATTATTTTGCTACAGTGTTTTCAGTTTTCAGTTTCCAGTTTTCAGTTTCAGCAACAATAAGCTCAATCCAAACGGACCCTATGGCTACACTTTGGGCCAACAACAGGTACATTAGATCATGCTACACGTTGGGTATCTACCAGTCGTTGGTACTCCTCAAAAAGACCTCCAACGCTATTTAATATCTGCTTCAAGTGGTATTGGGTCTTCTTAAAATAGTATTTATTTCGTGCATTCCGAATAGCCCAAGCTATGACCACCCACCTCTCAAGTTCCACTTTGCTCAACTTTGATTGCATTTGCTTGAAGAAGAGGAAAAAAATCACAACCTTCATTACTGCATTTTTGTGTTCTTCCCTTGAACAAAGCCCAGACATTTCTTGCAAACGGGCATGTCCTCAGCAGGTGACTGATTGTCTCAGGTTGTTGTCTGCACAACTCACATGTTGGTTCCACTTTCACGCGTCTCCGGTGTAGATTATCTCGAGTAGGTAGGCAATTTGAGCAAGCTTTCCACATGAAATTTCAGACTTTCGGCGGCACCTTGAAGGTCCAAAGCTCCTTCCACGTAGCCCCATGTATCCAAGCTGCTGAGTGTTCAGCCCTTGGTTGATCCTTTAGGCGCAACGCAACTTCATAGGCTATTCTGACTGTGAATCGTTGTGCCTTGTTTTCCTTCCAAATCAAAGAGTTCTCTGAGTTTTATGTTATTAAGTGGCACTACCAAGATCTCAGTTTGGGTTTGATGAGCAAAGGTGGAGTAGATTTTTCCCCTGTCCCATTGTCTAGTGTCTTGGTCAATAAGGTCACAAACTCACATGTTTAGTGAGGCTTCATTCAGAGGCACAGGAGAGTGGGATAACCAGTCATGTGTGAAGACTCTAATGCTTCTGCCATTTCCAACTTGTTGGGCTTTGTGGAGCCTAGTGTTGTTTGATCCGGTTGACAACCCGAATAATGTTGCATGGTTTTTAATGGGAGATTTATTGAGGCTTAGTTTATGGAGTGGAGACTTGGGCCAATAGGCCCAAGTCGTAGCGCTTATGGACTAGCCTCTTGGGGGTTTAAGGAACGCCCCTGGGAAAAAAGAATTTTTGGCTCGTTTTGTGTATAAAACGCAATAGTGTGACTAGGGTTTGTGTTGTTGTCGTGTTTTTGAGAGAGAAAAAAAAAACTGTAGCCACACTTTGTATTTTTCCTTGATAATAGTGAAATCCCTGCAACTTCGTGGATATAGGCAAATTGCCGAACCACGTAAATATTGTCTTGTGCGTGTAATTGTTTTCTTTAGCATGTGTTTTTCTCTATTTTTTTGGTTTCTCACAGGTTGGAAATTCGGGTTAATTCCCTACAACTGGTATCAGAGCCTAGGGTTAGGTTTGAGTGGGAGCAATGGCAGAGGAAGTAGGAAAGGCGTCTGGAATAGAAAAGTTTGATGGCACAGACTTCGCGTATTGGAGGATGTAGATTGAAGATTATCTCTATGGGAGGAAATTGCATCTGCCTCTTTTGGGGATAAAACCTGAGACTATGAAGGCTGAGGAATAGACGCTTCTTGACAAACAAGTTCTAGGAGTTATTAGGTTAACTCTGTCTAGGTCTGTTGCACACAATGTTGTAAAAGAGAAGACCACAACAGATCTAATGAAGGCTTTGTCTGGTATGTATGAAAAGCCGTCAGCAAACAACAAGGTGCATCTAATGAAGAAACTGTTCAATTTGAAGATGGCAGAGAATGCATCAATAGCACAACATCTAAACGAATTTAACACTATCACAAATCAATTGTCATCTGTAGAAATTGATTTTGATGATGAGATTCGTGCTCTAATCGTCTTGGCTTCTTTGCCAAACAGTTGGGAGGCAATGAGGATGGCAGTAAGCAATTCTACATGAAAGGAAAAGCTCAAGTACAATAATATACGAGATTTAATTCTAGTTGAGGAGATTCGCAGAAGAGATGCAGGCGAAACCTCAGGATCTGGTTTTGCCCTAAACCTTAAGACAAGAGGCAGAGGTAATGACAGAAATTCAAACCGGGGCAAATCAAAATCCAGAAATTCTAATCAGAACAGAAGCAAATCTAGATCAGGCCAACAAGTACAATGTAGGAACTATGGGAAAACAGGTCACTTTAGAAGGCAATGCAAAAGTCCTAAAAAGAAGAATGAAGATGATGCTGCTAATGTTGTAACAAAAGAGGTACAAGATGCATTACTTCTTGCAGTAGACAGTCCACTTGATGATTGGGTTTTGGATTCAGAAGCTTCATTTCATACCACTCCACATCGAGAAATCATACATAATTATGTTGCAGGTGATTTTGGTAAGGTGTATTTGGCTGATGGTTCAGCCTTGGATGTTGTGGGTATGGGAGACATTCGGATATTGTTGCCCAATGGATCTGTTTGGTTACTGGAGAAGATTCGACATATTCCTAACCTAAGGAGGAATCTGATTTCTGTTAGACAACTTGATGATGAAGGACATGCAATACTATTTGTTGGTGGTACTTGGAAGGTTACAAAGGGAGCTAGGGTATTGGCTCGTGGAAAGAAGACCGATACTCTATATATGACTTCAAGTCCAAGAGACACTATTGCAGTTGCTGATGCAAGTACTGATACAAGCCTATAGCATCGCAAACTTGGTCACATGAGTGAGAAAGGGATGAAGATGCTGCTGTCAAAAGGAAAACTATCAGAATTGAAGTCCATTGATTTTAACATGTGTGAAAGCTGCATCTTAGGAAAGCAGAAAAAGGTGAGCTTCTTGAAAACTAGTAGGACACTGAAGGCTGAAAAATTGGAGTTAGTACATACTGATTTGTGGGGGCCTTCTCCGGTTGCATCCCTTGGAGGTTCAAGGTACTACATCACTTTTATTGATGACTCAATCAGAAAGGTATGGGTTTATTTTCTGAAAAATAAATCTGATGTATTTGAAACTTTTAAGAAGTGGAAGGCCATGGTTAAAATAGAAACAAGTTTGAAAGTAAAATGTTTAAGGTCAGATAATGGAGGAGAGTACATAGATGAAGGGTTCAATGAGTATTGTGCTGCACAGGGAATTAGGATGGAGAAGACCATTTCTGGGACACCACAACAGAATGGTGTGGCTGAGCGCATGAACAGAACTCTCAATGAGTGTGCTAGGAGTATGAGATTGCATGTTGGACTACCAAAAACTTTCTGGGTTAATGCTGTTAGCACTACAGCTTACCTGATAAATCGAGGACCATCAGTTCCCATGGAGTTCAGACCTCCGGTTTGGAGTGGTAAAGAGGTAAAGTTTTCACATTTAAAAGTTTTTAGTTATATTTCTTATGTTCATATTGATTCTGATACTCGTAGTAAACTTGATGCAAAGTCTAAAATATGTTTTTTCATTGGCTAAGGTTATGAGAAATTTGGCTATAGGTTTTAAGATGAACAAAACAGGAAAATCATCAGAAGTAGAAATGTGATATTTAATGAACAGGTTATGTATAACGACAAGTCAACTGTAGTGTTAGATGTTACAAATATAGATCAAAAGAAATCTGAATTTGTCAACTTAGATGAATTGACTGAAAGTACTGTCCAGAAAAGAGGTGAAAAAGATAAGGAGAATGTAAATTCATAGGTAGATCTAAGTACACCTGTAGCTGAAGTTCGCAGATCTTCCAGGAACATTAGACCTCCACAGCGTTATTCACCTGTTTTAAATTATCTCCTGTTGACTGATGGTGGTAAGCTAAAGTGTTATGATGAAGCCTTGCAAGATGAGAATTCAAGCAAGTGGGAGTTAGCTATGAAGGATGAGATGGATTCCTTGTTGGGGAATTAGACATGGGAACTGACTGAATTGCTAGTAAGAAAAAAGGCTTCATGGTGACTTGGAGGAAGATCTTTACATGATTCAGCCAGAAGGGTTCATTGTTCAGGGACAAGAGAATCTAGTTTGCAAACTAAGAAATAGCTTGTATGGCCTAAAACAAGCTCTTAGACAGTGGTACAAGAAATTTAACAGTTTTAAACATAGAATTGGGTTCAAGAGATGTGAAACTGATTACTGTTGCTATGTTAAGTTTTTTGACAATTCTTACATCATATTACTATTGTATATGGATGATATGCTTATTGCAGGGTCTAGCATTGAGGAGATTAATAATCTGAAGAACCAATTGTCCAAACAGTTTGCAATGAAGGATTTGGGAGTTGCAAAGCAAATCCTTAGTATAAGAATCATTAGAGAGAAGGCTAATGGTACACTGAAACTTTTACAGTTAGAATATGTGAAGAAAGTTCTCAGCAGATTCAACATGAATGAAGCTAAACCAATGAGCACACCTTTGGGTAGTCACTTCAAACTAAGCAAAGAACAGTCACCGAAGACAGAAGAAGAAAGGGACCATATGAACAAGGTGCCCTATGCCTCAGTTATTGGCAGCTTGATGTATGCTATGGTGTGTACAAGGCTAGACATTGCACATGCAATGGGAGTTGTGAGCAAATTCATGAGTAGGCCTGGAAAGCAGCACTGGGAGGCAGTTAAGTGGATTCTGAGATATCTAAAGGGTTCATCAGATACATGTCTTTGCTTCATAGGTGCAAGTTTGAAACTGCAGGGTTATGTAGATGCTGATTTTGCTGGTGATATTGATAGTAGAAAGAGTACTACTGGGTTTGTTTTTACTCTGGATGGTACAGCTATATCATGGGTTTCAAATCTATAAAAGATTGTCACTTTGTCTACTACAGAAGCTGAATATGTTGCAGAAACTGAAGTTGGAAAGGAGATGATTTGGCTACATGGTTTCTTAGATGAATTGGGTAAGAAGCAGGAGATTGGCATTCTACACAGTGACAGTCAGAGTGCAATCTTTCTTGTCAAAAATTCGGCTTTTCATTCAAAGTCGAAGCATATACAGACAAAATACTACTTTATCCGTTACCTTATTGAAAATAAACTGGTAATACTTCAGAAAATTTGTGGATCTAAGAACTCGGCAGACATGTTGACTAAGGGTGTCACTATTGAGAAGCTGAAGTTGTGTGCAGCTTCAGTTGTGTACAGTTTCAGTTGGTCTTCTAACTTGAGGATAGGAGGATGAGTTGCAGGGATGAGGGATTGTTTTTGGAGGATTGCGGTTTGATGTTGGTGATTGAACTAGTCTCCAAGTGGGAGATTTGTTGGGCTTTGTGGAGCCTAGTTGTGTTTAATCCGGTTGACGACCCGACCCAACCCGAATAATGTTACGTGGTTTTGAATGGGAGATTTACTGAGGCTTAGTCCATAGAGCGAAGTAAAATCCCTACAACTCCGTGGACGTAGGCAAATTGCCGAATCACGTAAATATTGTCTTGTATGTGTGATTGTTTTCTTTGGCATGTTTTTCTCTTTTTTTTTTTTTTTTCTCTCTCTCACAGGTTGGAAATTCGGGTTAATTCCCTACACAACCTTCCACCGTGCACCTTCTTTGATGATTTTCCTTGCTTCCAGGAGACTATGCCAAACAAAGGATGGATTGTTGCCTAGTTCAGCCTCCATGTGTGAGAGACTGCGCCCCTGACCCGTTTTTATAGGATGTTGGGCCAAACCCATGTGAATGGGTGGAGTTGTGTTATTGCCTCTCAAAATGGAGGTTTGACTAGTTATATTTTTCCCTTTAGATTAAGGGTTTTACAATGTAGTCGCCACTTATTTAATTATTGGAAAAATAAGAAAACCATAATTGAAAAATTCCTCATTTTATTAATTTGAAATTGAATTTAAATTGATCATAGAAAAATTAAATGGCTTTGGTCCTAGATACAATCTAAAATAAAGTACATGACTTTATTTCCTAGTTACAATCTAAAAATCGAAAATTACATGGATAAGTATTTGATCTACTAACCCTTGATCTAAGCTCGGAGGCTATGTTACAAGGTGAGAAGGTGTTAGGCACCCACCTTACCCGGTGAAACCGTTCTAGACTATGGTGGTTAACATTCATATCACATCATTCAATATGTCAATCAATTTACATGTTGAATTTAATGTGTGTGCATGTGATAAACTCTAATTCAATTTATTAAGTATTGCATTTGGATTGAAAAATAAATTCTAATGAATGTGTGTAGATGGTGATAACCTAGATTCAAGGATTTGAAAGAATTATTAAACAAACATATTTTTCATATTTTTGATGTGGATTTAAGATTAAATTTAGTGATATGCATGAATATGTGATGAACAATCAAGAACATGTGAAGAACACATAAGAACATTCAAACATATTTAAGGGAATTATCATGCTTTAATCTTAAATCCTCATCATGGCAATATAAACAAACAGTTAGAGAAGGGGATTATACCTTCATGCAAGATCCATATAATGGAGGAGGAGATTCTTGATGGAGGTCCTAAGGGTGGAGGAAAAGAAGAGCTAGGAGAGGGAGAGTGAGTCTCACTCAATACCTTGAGTCTCAAGAAGACCAAGATATGACAAGACTACTCAACTCCACTAGAACTCAAGAGAAAAGAAGAGAGGAGGATTTTTTTTGTATCTTGGAATGAAGGAAAAGGGGGTTTATATAGTAGTGGCTGAGGAAATATAAATGGAAGACCATTTAATGAGGGTTGACAAAGAATCATGAACCTAAACCTCATTTTAGCCTTTGGGAAAATCTGGTGCATTAAATGGAAAGATTGATGGGAGTGAGGAGTAAGGCAAAATTCGGTTTTCCCGTAGCTGCTGTAACAGCCTGTAAAGCCAACTTCGAAAAATAATATCTGACTCAATTCTAATCGGAATTGTCTTATTCTTGTGCTCAAATTGAAGCCCTAGATGTCTAGTTTCTGTAAAAATTAACCTTATTCACAGATTCAAAATATTCTGAGAGATATGGATGAAATGGTGAGCAAAGGTCATTTGTTAGAAAATGGTTTCAACACAATTAACATTACTAGGTCCTAAATTAGCTCCCAATTAACATTAAATGGCTCCAATCACTCCCATTTCAGACTTAATTGGTTCCAAATTTACTCTAATTAAAAGATAATTGCACAAATTACTCATAGAATAATTAATATTTAACTATCTAGTTAATTAGGTGTGTGCAACCCTACCATAAAATATAGTCCTAACCAATTAAATTATGACACATCATCGATCTCAAATTGATTATACTTATAACCAATTGAAATCAATTGTTCATAATCACATATAGTCGAACTCAATTTGTGATGGTGCATCTCAGCCATTAAAACTTAATTTGATGATAACTTTCAAACTGGTGGTCCGATTCTGGCTTATGACCAGTCGATTTGATCGTTACAACATCAAGATTATTTTGGTGAAATGAGAGTAAAGATCTAATGACCAGAATCAAGATGCATATTTCCAAGGTGAAATTACCCTTTTACCCTCCATGTGAGGTTAAATGCGGGTTGCAAAATAGGGTGTCAACACCATGAAAGAGCATTTTGGGAAGTAACACGCCTTGTACACCCCGTAGAATAGAGACCGATTATCCTATACTAACTACCATGCTTGCTTAGCTAGCATTGCTAAGTTAAACGCGTGAAGATCGCAGAACTCCATTCCACCCTCCTTTTTTGTCGTACATAGTTTCTTCCCAATTAATCCAAAGGATCTTACGTTCCTCTTGCTTTTGACCCCACCAATATTTGGTTAGGAGGGAGTTTATATTATCACATATGGAGTTTGGCAACTTTAAGAGACTCATTGAGTATGTGAGGATTACTTGTGCCACTGTTTGGATAAGTATCTCACGCCCCGCCTTTGAGATGAATTTTTCCTTCCACCCCCTTACTCTCTTGGTAATCTTTTCCTGCAGGTCTTTGAAGGTGTTAACCTTTGACTTGCCATTAGCCATAGGCAACCTGAGGTACCTACCACAATCTGTCATCACCCTCACACCTAGCAACTGTTGTCTTGTTTGTTTAATCTCTGGTCTCGTGTTCTTGCTAAAAAATAATGAGGTTTAATGTCTATTGATGGCTTGGCCCAAGGCATCTTCATACTGTCCCAAAAGGTGTAACAATCTCTAGCATTCACCTACTGTTGCACGGTAGAATAAGAGGCTATCATCAGCAAATAGCAGATGAGAGACACTCACCCCATGTTGGCTAGACTTGATCCCCTTAATCACCCTTGTCTTCTCAGCTGTTCTCAAAAGGGCAGATCAGCCTTCTGCATACAATATAAAAAGGTATGGAGATAGAGGGTCCCCTTGCCTTATCCCTCGTGAAGGATTAATGAAGCCCTTTGGCTCCCCATTGATAAGCACAGAGTAGGAAGTTGTAGTAACTATCTCCATAGCCAACCGGACCCATCTTGGATCAAAGCCTAGTTTCTCCATCATTTTTTTCAAGAATGACCATTCCACCCAATCATATGCTTTGCTAATATTCAGTTTGATTGCCATTTGTCTCACCTTTCCTTTCCTTTTGTTACACATCCTATGGAGCAACTCATATGCTATAGTAATGTTATCAGTAATTAAAGGGTCTGGAATAAAGGCACTTTGAGCATCAGAAATGACAATAGGCAAAATGATTTTTAGGCAGTTAGCAATAACCCTAGATAAAATGCAAGAAACAACGTTACCCAAACTAATGGGTCTATAGTCAACCATGTGCTTTGGGTCATTTTTCTTTGGGATTAATACAATATGAGTGTAATTCATTTTTTTCAGCATGTGGCTGGAATTCAAGATTGATAAAATAGCTACTGTAACATCAATCCCTACTATGTGCCAAAATTTTTAGAAGAAAAAAGGGGACATACCATCGGATCCTAGTGATTTGGATGGATGCATTTGAAATAATGCAAGTCTGACCTCCTTTGACGTGTACTTTTGGAGTAGGATGTCATTCATTCTGGGAGTGACTAATTTGTCCACTGAGTCCAGCACCACATTTGCATTGACTAGGTTTGCTGAAGTGAATAGGTGTTGAAAATAGGATTCAACTAAATGGGCAATACTCTCCTCAGTGGTGCCCCCACACACCCTCATTATCAAACACCCCTGAGATGTGATTTTTGCATCAACATTGGCTAGCCCTTTAATTGAAGAACTTGGTATTTTTGTCTCCTACAAGTAACCATTTAGAGTGAGATCGCTGTCACCAAAAAATTTCATCCTAATGAAGTATGTTGTTGATGCCAGCCTTTACTTCTTTAATTTCATCCAAGAACTCGGCATTATTCAGAGAGCACAACTCCTCCAGGCTATGTTGTTTCTCCTTCAATAAAGTTTTTGAGCTTCCAAAGGCTACACGGCTCCACTCCACTAAGGCAAAACTACATTTTTTTTAATCCTTTCAAACAACACTGCCATTGGACTACCACGTCCCACCTCGGTTGATCAACAAGCCTCTTGTATAATAGTCTCACAACTCAAATGGGAAGCCCACTTCTCTTTAAACCTGCGTAAGATTTTTTTTCTCCTTTCTTGATGTGTTGTATTTTGTGTAGTAATGAGGATCGAGACATGATCCGAGTGTGAGGCTTAGATGTTTGTTACTTGGCAGTATGGGAACATTTCTCTCCATTCAGTTTTGGCACACGCTCTGACAAGTCGTTCTTGCACAAAGACCTCCCGATGTCTTCCATTGTTCCACATAAACATATTCCCTCGGAAACCCAAGTCCACCAAACCACAGTGTAGTAAGGAGGCCCGAAATGCCTGCATGAGATTCAAGGGTTTTTGTAGTCCCCTTTGTTTCTCTTCGAATGTCAGAATTTCATTGAAGTTGCCAAGACATAACCAAGGAGTTGAGTGTCAAGAGTGAAGGTGCCGCAACAATTTCCAAGACTTATTCTTTCTTTGCTCCTCCTGCCAACCATAAAAGCCAGTCAGTCTCCATGGGGTATTGGGGTCATTGAGTATAAGAGCATCAATATGGTTTAGTGTGAAAGTTTGGATGTGTAGGTCTACCTCTTCCATCCACAACAAAGCGAGTCCATCGCTTTCTTCGAATACTTGAAACGGCCAACATACAGTGGTATGGTAATCCTTCCTAAATCTGTCGCATCTTGTCTATGAATTGCTTTGTCTCCATAAGAAACAAAACTTTGGGAGCTTTTTCTCTCACCAACTGAGAGAGAACTTCTACTACACGTTGGTTCTCAAGCCCCTAGCAATTCCACCATTGGGCTTGGTGGGGCTGGACCTCAACCTCCGCCGTTTGAATTGTTTTTTCCTGAACACCATCCATAGTTTTGTTCTTCTTTCTGTCCAGTTTTTATGTTTTCCCATCATCCTCAGGTTGTCCTTGCTTTAAGCCAATCTTGGTAGGGCTTTGTGAACTGTTAGGCTTGAGAGAGTCACTTTTACGTAAAAAAATTTCCATGTGGCTATTTTCCCAATCTGGCGTGGCCCCTTTGTTTTAATAAGGTCATGTGCTTCCTCACGTGCAAATGTGCTCTAGTTGAGTGGTTCAGTGTTTTGTGGAGTCTGAGTGGGCCCTACATATTCAACTTGAACACTGTATAAGTTTGTGGCTTGATTAGTGGAGTTGTATAATTCATTATACGTTACTTCCATGCTCGTGCCCTCAATCCCATTCGTACAAGTTGTTTTGGTACATGGAGTGTCCTTGTGATCATATACTAGTTCCGTAGAATCTGCTCCGTTAATTCCAGTATCTTTAATTCCCTAATTCAACACTACTTTTGAAACTGTCCCATCATTGTTGTCATTAATTCCGTGATTTTCTCCAAATCCGTCGTTTGGCGTTACTGCATTGAGATCTTGTTTCGGCCTTGCTTTCGACATAGTATCTCTTTCCAGTGTATTCGACTCTTTGTTCCTGCCATCATCCTTCCGTCGATATCCTGCTTTCAACCAATCCCCATAGCGTGTGGCTGTCTGGTCTGGATCTTTTGGTTTCTGGCATTCTCTTACATCATGGCCGAAGATACCACACTGGAAACAGAGACCAACTAATCTCTCATATTTGAAACTGATCCGTACCTAGTCACCTTCCGGGTTTGATACACATCCTCCTCATTGAATGGGTTTGTCAAGGGGTATTGCTACTCTTACTCTAATGAATCTAGCTTGATTCAACAAGAACGTTTTTTTATCAACCTCTACTTCCTATCCCAATCCTCTTTCGGTATCCAACCCTGCTTCTTCATTAATCAAATCAAAAGGTAGTCCCCACACTTGAGTCCAAATTGGTACATCTGAAAAAGTAAGTGAACTTGAATTGGAAAAGTCCGTCGACGCTGACATCAATAATCCGTAAATCATTACCAAGCTTCCATGCAAACCTTAAGAGAGCCTTAGCTGCTCGCTGGTTGTAAGGCCGGGACGTGAGGAACCGCCCCAGTAGGCTAAGGGAATATTCTTCCAGGGTTTTCTCTCGCTGAGTTGCCTAAACCTTTAGTATTTCACCATCTTCCTCCGTAAGCTTAATCTATTGTAACTTCTCAATAAAGTCAGAGTCCATGATTTTGGTTGTAAGTGTTCCATTGCTAGTCACTATGGAAAGGAAAGGCTCACACAAGGTGAGAGAGAGAGAGTTCCTACAGAGAGGAGAAGAAAAATGTACTTCAAATCAAAATTCCTTGACTTGCACACTAATTTGCTGAAATTTGAGTACCTATGAAACCTATGAAAAACTTATAGGCTCTAAAGAGCTATATAACAAGACATGTTTTGATCATGTGTCTGCCAACACAACCCAAGATTCCTAAATCCTAACAACTATCAACAAGTTTTGGGTACATAGGAAGTGAGTATTGTGTAGATTTAGTGTTGGGTAAACCTTAGGTTGCTTAGGTTTGTAGTCTATTAGATTAGGTTGTCCAATCAAATTCAAACACATTATTATATTGAATTTAATGTTAGAATTGTGTGGTTAAATGATTAAATTTACCATATTCCAATAACTTAAACTTTTCAGAAAATTAGTAATTTAAAATGGTATCAGAGTAGAAGATCCTAAATTCAATTCCTATCTCCTCTATTTAAATTCCCACGTGTTGGGTCTCACCTATTAAAATATAGTTTTGGTCCACATGTGAGGGGAAGTGTTAAAATTGTGTGGTTAAATGATTAAATTTACCATATTCTAATAACTTAAACTTTTGGGACAATTAGAAATTTAATATTTAATTTTCTCTAATCAAACTTAGGTTCCTCAGGTGTAGTCTATTAATTAAATTAGGATGCAAACACTCCACCCCCATCTAGTTTGTATTCTACATAGATTAACAAGAATTTCCAACCCTGTTTCTCAAAAAAAAAAAAAAAAAAAAGAATTTCCAACCCTAAAACGAAAGGCAAGCATGCTCTCATACTATTAGTAGACCACATGCTATTAACATGCTGATGCATCTAACAACTTTATCTGTAAATTGCTTGACATGACATTGCACTTGTCTGCACAAAATAAAAATTATTCTCTTAGTGCAAGACTTGTATACTAACACTAGTCTCATCTTTATTATTCAATTTCAATTAAGGCTAAATTACACGTCAAAAAAAAAAAAAAAAATTAAGGCTAAATTAAAAATTACTTCCCCAAAATTCAATCCAGTTTAGCAGCGTCCAATCTTTGACTTTAGTCCTATAATTTTGATCTTCATTCAATGTAGTCATTCCATTCAGTCTCTTAAGTGGGTTGTCATTTTTCTTTTCTTTTTTAGTCTCTTAAGTGGCTTGTCATTAAGTGTCCCAAAAACAATGTCATTTTGTTATTTTAAAATTCTTAAATTAAAAAATTCAATAAAAATAAATACTGGAAATTTTTTATTAAAAAAAGTAGATATTGATTTTTTTTTTTTTTCCAAATTGAGGCAAGAAAAAGAAAAGAAGGGATTTTTGTAATTAAAAAAAAAATCTCTTCTTCTATAAAAAGAATTTGCTGTGACTACATAATTTCAACTGAAATTTTATATGGTTTTGCTGAGAATTGAGGATTTAACCCAAAATTTAAATATAAATAAAAAAATTTAAAAAAAAAAAAGACTTTTTCAGAAATGGGGATTTAATAAAAAACTTTTCCCCAAAAATTTTTTTGGATAAGTATTATTCTAGAAAGGCAATTACATAAATTCAACCAAAAAAACTCTAGCAATACAAAATTTCTCTATGCACAGCGGCACGGATTTGAATCTCCTTCTACCACTTGCCAAAAAGTCTTATAATTCAATGACAATGACTATTCTCCTTATTTCTCTATTATTCTAGAAAGGCAATTATATAAATTCAACCAAAAAACCTCTATTGATACAAAATTTCTCTATGCATGGCAGCACAGATTTGAATATCCTTCTTCTACCACTTGCCAAAAAGTCTTATAATTCAATGACAATGACTATTCTCCTTAATGAGTTTTGTATCCCTGCCCTATTATTTAAACTATCAATTAAAAAAAAAAAAAAAGGAAAATCAACCCGGTTAATGTGGGATTATTGATACATATATATTTCTTTTGGTTGGTAAAAGGGATTATTGATATGTTGTATCTTTGGGAAGCATCATATCAAATGCAAAACGCAAGGGCCAATTAAGAATCTTAGTCATGGGCTAATGATGAGAAGCAAAATATTTTATTATTTAAAGCTAGTTGCACTCCAGTTGGGATATCACACTGGATCTGGGGCTATCACTGTCAACAAAGCAAGGATTAATTAATTTATAAATAAATTACTTTCGGCCTTCATCTAGTCATCTCTCACCAGTCACCACTAAAATTCTTAGTTTTTATTAGTATTGAAATGCAGCAGGGGAATTATATAAAACTTTGTTCGGAGCTGTAAATATAGCAAGATGCATGGAAGACCAACAACTCATCCTTAATTTATTATTATTATTTTTTTATTATTATAAACATCCTTAATTTGATTTGACATAATTTTCTTTTCTTTTCTTTTTTTTTTAAAGAAAACTTAGGTCATTATCCTCATATTTTGTAACGTGAAACTTTTGTTTTTGGTTGAGCATAACGTGAAACTTTTGTTTTTGGTTGAGCATAACGTAACTAGATTGCCTTCTTTTTTATTCTTTTTTATCTTTCTCTGATAATTTGAAGGCTTGTGCCGTATTAGGCTATATAGCTTAGAACGTACAATTCCTGCTTCTTTTCTTTTTCTTTTTTTTTTTTTTTTTTTTTAGAGTTAATTACAATATGTTGTTAACTCCACAGTTCGGCCTATTTCTTCTTTAAATCCTCAAGCACTTAGTACAATTCCTACTCCTCGTAGTAAAGATTAGTTTACCTCTGTCCATGTGTAATTGTGTATATGAAAGCTAGCAAAGTTTTTGGAACATTTCAAACAAAACAATTGAACACACACAAGGAACAGTAGTATTATTTTCACAATTATAAATCAGCCTAACGACTGTTAGACTGTTAGGCCTATGCGAGGGATCTTGCACTTAATAATAATAATAATAATAATAATAAATTAAAATAAACTTGCAATCAAACTGGATGGCCTGTCAAAGTGTTTGTGGGTCTTTTCGTCAACTCCGGTTTTCTTTTCTAGACATTTTTGCTAGAAATTACATTCTTGGAAATTTTTGCTCGAAATTACATTATTGGAATGTTATGAGAATGTAACTAATGAAGCAAACATTGTAATTTTATATTCTTGTAATGAGATTCCATAAATCAAAGATTCCAAGAAAGTAATGTCACGTGCAAACCAGATGCCCCCTAAGAGGAAAGAAAGAAAGGGGAGATTGAAATTAGTGACCTCCACACTTCATGTGCGATCCGCCACCACTTTGGATTATCTCACAAACCTATTCATAATAATTGTATTTGACATGCTCTTACAAACTCTTAAGCAGAAAGATTCATTGGAAAAGCTTAATGTACTATTTGAACAATCTTCTTCAGCCATGTACCTCATATTTCTATCTGCAGGATTCAACCATGTTCAAGCCATTCAAAAACATCACATATTAATCAAAATTGAGAGCTGTAAACCGAGCAAATTGAAAAATAATCATATCAACAAGATTAACATAAAAAGTGGAATAGAAAATTTCGACAAATTTTCTAAAACCTATCAATGAAGCTCAGTTGTAGAGTTAGAAAGGACTGAAGTGATATTGTTTGGAAACGTTGTTTAGTGAGCGTGAGAGTGATATTTCTATGAATTGCCCTCTCATTTACAAACTTCACCTAATGCCGATGTGTAAAATCAAACAAGCTTCACTAAAAGCCGGAGTGCAAATTCAGAAATTCAGCCAGTTAATCGCTCGAACATCCTGATACAATCGTGGTTGCAACAGTTTCAAAACATAAGGCTTCAGGGGTCTCAGAGCAGCTCCTGTCAAAGGTTTCCCAGCTTCCATTGGCCAATCAATAACCAAATTGGAGGAAAATTGTGCATTCGTTTTGTTAGAAGTCCAATGATAAGCTTGAAGCTACTTAAAACCAGGGCCAGATTGGGTTTTATGCTCGAAACTTGTTGGGACAAACACAGGAAGCTGATTTGATGTTGAGTCTCTTTTGAATCTAGACTCCCGTGACAAATTAAAGGCCACTCTCTCTTGGCTCTCTCTAGAACCCAAACCTCGATCATTCTTCAAACTATCCCTTACCGGGACACTCAAGAGTGGACCACCAAAGAAAATTGAGTCTCCTGTGTAGAGCAGCTTCTCTGCTTGTGGAACTGGAGCCTTTGCTGCAGAAGATGAAGGCTCATGTGGCGGAATAACTGGCCTTCTGCCATGACTGCTAGTTTCAGCAGTAGAACTTGGCAATCCAATTTGCATGGATGATCGGTTTCTAGCTTCTGAAGCTGATACAGGAACTGATACATATCTCCCAGCTTCTTGGTCCCAAACAACAGATGTCCTTTTAACGTCTCTGAGAAGAGAAGTAGCTGGAGCTGTAAACATTAAAGGATCAGTACTTCCCTTCTGCATGATCTTTTCATCAAACGCTGAAGGATGCGATGTAGAGGTCTTGACATTTGGAAAAGTTGCCTTAGAAGTTAATGGACGATCATGAACAAAACTAGGGACAGAGGTAGCTGCACTAAAACGACCCAGACCATGACCTTGTGGTAGAGGGCTGAGTGTGACAGCTTCATGAACATGGCTGGGACTGCTGAAGCTGCTCACGCTTTGAGTCCCAGTTTCATACTCATCCCGGCTACCTTGGCTTGGAGCAAAAGAGGTTCTCAGGGGAGATAATCGTAAATCATTCTTTATCTCTTTATTTGCCCCCGTGTCAGTGCTCACGCTACTTCTGATGCTCATGTTGCCACTGGAGCTTAATTCAGGATCCTGTAAACGGCGGTTATCAACCGGTCGCAGAACAGAGGATGATGCCCTAGCCTTGGCTGCCGCTCTCATGGCTTCATTAGAATCTAACCTCGCTAGCTTCCAAGCACTAATACGAACAGGCCTTTTTGGTACCTTTTGCCCTCTTTCTGCATTTTCAGCTGCGTCTGGATCGACAGTTGATGGAACCATCCCAGGCTCCAAGTGAGGTACCACTTCGTCCTATTGTAGAATGTTTAAAACAAGTACCCATGAACCAGGTCAGAAGCTTGTTTCAAGTTTGAAACAAGGATGACATTATTCCTTTTGCAAGATAAAAAAAATAGAACTAAACCTGTCCACTTGCAGTCAGTTCTCGCACCCACTTTTACATGCATGATCACCAATAGGTTTTAAAATTTTCAATAATTAATGGGAACAAAAAAGGCAAAATAAATTGGAGAATTGTGAGGATATTTGATAGAAAACTTTCTATGTATCCCTTCTCTAGAACATTAGGAATTCAAGTTAGAATCAATATATTAGAAAAGAATCCCATAGCTTCAATTTAAGCTTCTCTTAACTTCTTGAATAATTACCCAATCTCTACTAGGACATTAAAACATATCAAAAGCCATCATTTGGATAATGCAATGAAAATAAATAGAACCTTGTTTACTTTGTCGTCAACATTGATAAAAAGAAAAGAGAAAATGGATTAAACCAAAAAAAAAAAAAAAATGACAATTAGATAAGACTGCCTACCAATCACCTCTCTTAACTCCAAAAAGTGGGAATTTTGTGCACTGGTTACAACCTTTTCATATTCATCTAACATTTCTATTCATTTGGAAGTTAGTTTATCCTTTTTTTTTTAAATCTATTTTCTTTAGGAACATGGCCAAGAATGCAGAAGATAAGGGCAAATAGGGAATAATATAAGCACCTTGCCAGCCTAATTGCGGTTTATACAACAGATGTATGTAGTGGGTTTTCCATGCTCTTTATCCAATGGTTATCTCAAAAGCCAGAAGAATAATTGGGAGAAATTGAAGAGGAGGAAAAAAGAGGGGGGGGGGGGGGGGGTGGGGGGCTGCACTTGGTAAGTATATGTCTATGTTGGGAAGTGGTCCCAACTAGAGCAAGATTCTTTAGGTAATCATGCAGATGACCCTAATATACTAGGGATATGGTTTCACTGATGTCTTCTCTTGTGTACTTCTGGTGCGCTTGGGTGGCATCCCCTTGGGCCTTGGCATTTTCAATAAAGTGCTTTACTTAATGAGAGAGATTTTTTGGCTGAGACTTTTTTCTTTGGGGTCTGCTTCCTTGCCCTTTAGCAATTGCTTATAATTTATAAAACTAAGAACAAAAAATTCTTCCTTTCCTTTACTTTCTTGGCTTCTTTTTTCCTTCTTCCTTACATCAGATGATATTGAGCACGGTGGAGCAATTAAACTCTTCCGCCTACTACAAGTGTATTTTATCATTTGGTTGGTAATCTAGGGAATGAAATATTTAAACTGCACATGTTGGGGCATAAATAATATATTTTGATGGATACTTTAAAATTTCCCCAAAATGAAAATAAAGTAAATAGTAAATACCTGATAGTCCACAAATACCCTGGGAGGGGTACACCATGCCCCCTTGTATTGTAGACCCAGGGAACTACCACCACTCAAACCAGTTGTAGCAGACCCTGATGGGGAGTACATTATATTTGGCAGTTCCTCATCCATAGATGCCCCTGCAGGTGCCTCACTCATGGCTCTCATTGCCACAACGTACTCATAGGTTGTGATACCCTGAATCAATATAGAAACATAAAGGATAATGAGGACATTTATATAGCTAAGGAAATTCCCTCTCCTGAGTCCTGGTCCCCAATATTTACTTATTTTTAATTTCTAGTTTCTACACTTGGTTAATTGCCAAAATGGATTACACTGTACAACTAGCATTCCGAACCCAATTATAGTTATCTCCAAATATTAAGATCTCTCCCTCCAACTTCTCTGTGACAAACCTAAACACCATAGAAGGCAAAATATACACAAAATTTCTCTGCCACTGACCTTTCTAATTAGTATCATGTGGAAAAAGAATAGTTCACCCAAAGGTATACATGCCAGCATGGAAACTACTGTACATATAGCCTACATAAAATCAGATCTAGCATTAGCACAAGATTCTTATTAATTAGTATATTTAAACAAATAAATTATATGTCAACATTGGGTAAAGCATTTTGGATAAGGGTGTACCACAACTGTTGCAAAGGGGGGACGAGTGAAACCATTTCCAAGCGTATCAAAAATTTCAGTTTCCATGCCTTTCTTATTAACAAAGCAACGCACTAGAACAGCAATTCCAACTCCAGCTTCAATAACAAGCTGAACCAAAGAAGTAAAAGGAGGGGAGAGGGGAGGGATATTAGCGACCAAGAAAATATTTTCTTTAGAAATAGTTATCAGATGGCAATACATACCCAAACAAGACTTATGGCCATGAGAGAAATAAAAGTCACATAATTTTTGTGCCCTACACAATTGTTAAGCCACTGCAGCCATATAATATATAGAGGTTAGTCTCAAAAGAAAACCAAGTATTTTACAATTACACAATACTTCATGACGTGTCCGTAAGGAACACTTTTGGAGCAATATGAAGATATACCCGGCAGTGGTGATCAAAACCATCAACACATTTATCACAACTTCTACAGTGTTTGCTGAATTTGCGAACCTGCAAAATGAAAAGCATCCATGGTTACTATACAAAACCAAATTGTAGTAATGTTTTACTGTACAGATAATTTTTTGCCATGTGCTTTTCTTGCACCAGAGTGTGCCATGACATGAGTCTACTGTGGCCAGAAACCATGAGAGATTAAATTTAAGACGACTCTATCATCCCAAATGAATTTCCCTAGATGTAGGGTCCTTGGTAGCTTACAAGAAGTGAACAAAGATTGGCACATATCTAATATATTACTAAACAAACATGACTTCAGAATCCAGGAGAAGTTAAAGAGATATAAGCACCATTTTTTATATCGAGAAGCACGGTGACCTAAAATATGCAGAGAAATTAAATCACCCCATCAATCTAATAAGGAAAACTCAAGTACTGGCAATATCAGCATTAGAACCATGGAGCATGTTGTAAGTCTGTCCAAAAATAATTCAAAATCTAAACATAGTACCTATTTTGAAAAAATAACAATTCCTCACCTAAGCAATGACTATTTTTCACAAGGCAAGATATTTGATAACCATCTCCATGAATAGGGTTTAAATGTCTGAGCTCTGAGGCCTAGGGAATTCCCCTTACTGGAAGTAAAATGACTTAATTAAAGGAGCAATAGAGACAGGTTCCTTACGTTATAAAAAAAATAAAAATAAATAAGGAGCAATAGATACAACATAACCATTAATGATTCTGATTTCTAGGTACTATACCTAAACTGTATCAAAGTTTTCTGAAGTAGACATACCCTACTCCAGTGTAACCAGCTATTCCCAAAACCTTTACTTTCCATAACATAATTATAGAATGGCAACCCATGGCCACTAGCCTTTTCCAAGACCAATCTAAATTGCTAGGCAACTAAAAATAAAATTAAAAATAACCTCTGCTGAACCATCAGAATTCCACCGTTGATATGGTCTACTAACCAAAAGAGAGATTTTAAAAGGACCAAAAGATAGTGAAGAATAAAGGGGAAAAAAAATTGATTCCAACCAAAATTTTGCTCCTGGAGATTGAGAAATGGTCAGATCCACAATCCTAATTGGACATAAATATTCTTAACAAATGAATGCACCCTACTGAACTAAAAATTATAGATCCATTTAGGCTAACAAAGCCTTTGACCATTGCAATCAAAGAATTGAGCATTACGTGAAAAAATTTCTGCTCTCAATAAGATTGAATAGAAATCTTCCAAAGCTAGCATTATCATCCTCGACACTATATCGGTAAATTATTGAATTTCATGAGCTTTCCCTAAGTTTAAGGTTGATAACATACATGATTTGCCCAGCTAACATGGTTGCTGAAGCTCCGAGTACTATCATCTCAACTCAATATATTGTTTCGGTCTCTCTCTCTATGTGTCTGTGTATGATAGTAATTATGCACTTAAAATAGTACAGTAAAAAGTAGGAATATACATCACATTAGTTCAAGGGCAATAGATACAAGATGACACTTGAAATTATAACCTACTACAAACTTTAAAATCAAATAAAGAAGAGTTTAAAAGTCAATTTCAACTTGGGTAGAGTCAAGATGCCATCAAAAGTTCTAGAATTTCTCTTCCCACACCACATGAGACATAAAGGAATTGCATTACACACGTTGCTAATCATCGTAAAACAAGAATGCAACAAATGTATGAGGAAATAAAATTGCTAGGTGTGACAAGTATTGACCATAACAAAATACATCACTCTTGTTAAAAAAAACATCATATTTTTCATGATGTTATACCTCAGCATTACACAATGTGCAGAACAAAGCCTCTTCACCAGTGCCCTGCTCCTCAGCTGCCCCTTCCTGTTTGCGGCAATCTTCATGCACAAACAATGCACAAAAGATTCCTCCCATGTTAGAACAGGGTTTTGAGCTCGTTGGTTCCAAGGGAATATTTACTCCCCCAACTTCACCTACTGAGCCTTTCCTACTAGAGTTAGCCCCTGCTATAGAACTTTTGGAAGCTGATGACGGAGAAGAATGCTCCCGGCTAGCAGTTTCATCAAATTTTCTAGGCAGGTCATTTGCCGATAACCCATGATTTGTATTGAGAATATTAGTTGTCCCACCATAAAATCTGGACATAATTCCAGGATCCGCTGGGTTAATTGCAGTACAGCGAACATAAAGAATGAAAACAAGGAGTGCCTGTGGTGAAATGATAGGGGAATAAAATTAGACATAAGTTCTATATTTGACAGAAGAAAATGAATCTAGGAAAATTCTAATGCCATGATATTAAAATTATGACAATGCATAATATGAGGTGAATGAGATATTTATGGTCATCTCCTTCTTCACTTAGCAAAAGGACCCTAAAGTTATTTACTAACAGTTATCATCATCCACTCATCTCCTTCTTCGCTTAGCAAAACATGTATCAAATATTAATTTTGTTATGCTTCAAAGCTGAGATTACTCAAAATTCTGTGTAATTGTGTTACAGTCAATTTATCCAGTTAGAAAGAGCATCCTAAAACAATGAGATAATGAAGTTTTCAAAATCTACTAGGAAGTGAAAGAGAGACAGCACCCGGAGCGGGGGTGGGGGGGAACATAATTGCATAGAAATCAAATGAACTCACATACCACTGGGGAGTAAGTGCCAACCAGAATGTACTCCCAGGTACGGCCTCCAAGGAAAGGAGCAAAGAAAGCATAGAATGCAACCACTAACAAGCAGAATACAGTGATTGCAACAACCTATCCAAGTAAGAAATTTGAAAATATTTTAGAATACATGAAACTATAAACACAGGTAATTATAACAAAACAAGAATAAAAAGAAAATCTACAGTCCAAAAAATGGATATAAGAAATGCCACCTTGATAGATGCTATTAATGCATAACTGCAAAGCATTAAGCAATTATTCAACACTCAACAGTAAACCGTAAACCAAAAAGTACACAAGATTATAACCAGTCGTGCGATATTATAAAACTGATGATTCATTGATAGCAACAGCACATTCTTTTTATAAGTAATGGTAATAGAATAAATGATAAATCATACCAACCACCAGCATATTGACCATTTCCAGCTTCTGTTGATACAAATAAATGTCCCACAAAACACAGACCTTTGTTTTAACCATTTAACCATTTAATACTATCAAGGTTCATTGAGGACTCAAGACTGCAGTCCTTCCCGCCAAAAAAATGACGTCTACAGTCCTAATTCAACACCGCCCAGTTAGTAAACATGAACAACTCTGTGATTCTTTTCTCTTTTTTTTTTTTTTAACTGAATAAAAACCATGTGATTCACAACTTATCCTTCTTCCTTGACCTGATACTGTAGGCTCTAGCATATTTAACAATACTGATTAAAATATATAAATAAATAACTTTTTAAAATTATTCTTTAATTTGTTTTCCTCAAGAACTAAAAAGAGCACAAGTTAAATTGAATCTTATCAAAAGAACAAGAACTAAGGTGATAAAGAAACAATTAAACTGTAAACCATAGAAGTACTTTTCCAAAAGTGAATAGCCACTCAAAGAACAGAAAATAGAAATTGACTAATAACATATACTGAACACACCAATAATGAAAGAACAACGACACTTCCTCTCCTCTCAAAAACCGACTGGAGGGTAAGGTCACACTACACAATCCAAAAATGAAAAACAAATAGTAAAAGATAACAAAGGACCAAGTCTACCCAGGCCTAACCAATTATTTTAAAAATACAAAACATGCACTCAGGAACTCAAAATTATACTTCCTTTCCTTGACTCCCAAAACTAATATAGCTCCTGATTGATCTCAAAAGTTTCTCCTCACATGAATAAAAAAAATTACTCAGAAACAAGTGCATACTTAAGAAAATCATAGAACAATGCTGGCAAAAGAAAGCACCACCATACACATGAATTGAGCATCAAAATACAGACAAAAAAATAAAATTTACATACCAAAAATGGATCATATTCTAAACATATAGCATTTCAGAGAAAACCCCACATGAAAAAATCAGTGCTTTAACAAAACCCTAATGAAAAAAAAAAAATGAAAAAGTGAGCACAGGAAGTGAGTTAAACAGAGTTGATATGGACACATACCTGAAAGGTGTGAGCAGGTAGTTGCCATCCATGTTTTCTCACCATAACTGCCTCAATTCAGACCCCAAAAAACCCCACACCCTACAAAGAATCCAAAGCCCTAATACTCACACACACACCCACCCACTTAGAGACAGAAACACAAACCAGAGAGAAAGATGAAGTTTTGAAGAGAGAAAAAGCAAAAAAGAGGTTTCCTTCTCTGTAACCAAACTATGTGTAAACAAAATGAGTTCCTTTTTAAGAGGACCCAACAAAAAGAAAGTGCCAATTTTTTTAAATTTTTTATTTATTTTGCTAACTCTCACTCCTACCCATTACTCACTTCAAAAAAGTTTTTTTTTTTTTTTTATAAAGAAAATTTATGGTGGAAAATAAATACTATATAAGAGACAAATAAATGATGATAAAAAATAAAAATAGAAACCCAGTTCAGAAAGAAACTTCAACGAGTCCAAAGAGAGAGAGAGAGAGAGAAGCTGAGTTGAAACGGTGAAAGAGAATGAATGTGAGAAATGACAAAAGCAAACTCACAGTGACCAAAATAAAAAGACAAACACAACAAACACAAAAAGCGGTAAAAGCGTTGACACTACAGAATTTGCTTTGCGCTTTGACAGGCTATTGTATTGTTGTTTGTGATCATATTGGTTCCTACTATGATGCAATATATTTTGTTAGATGTGTCTGTCTCTACTATTAGGTATGCCTTTGCTCCTTTCAAAAAACAAAAAAAGGTATGCCTTTGCTGCAAAGCATTGGCTATGTATGTATTGTATTATTGTTTTCCTTTTTCTTTTTTTTTCCTAGTGGTCCCCACTGCTTTTATTATTTTATTTTTTTCGGTTTTTAAGGATATGACCCACCAATAACAATTTATTTATATATCAATAATAGTTATTTTTTTAATTCAAAAGAAAAAGACCAATGGAATTTCTTTTTAAGAACATGGTCTTTGTCTCCTCCTCCTTTTTTTTCTTTCTTTCATTCATTTCACAATTTAATGAATTTATTTTGTTTGGTCATTTCATTTTCTCTATGGTTGTGGTCTTTTATTTTTTTCTTTTTAGAATGGTATGCACTATGAACATTCCACATAATCTTACATTCCTTGTTGCCGTCTGTGTCCAGTTGCATGGAAAAAGATAGGGGACCCCATGCTAAGGGCTACCTATCTAAAAATATTTGTTAGTTAGTATAAGAGGAAGCCTTTTTATGGCTGTACTGCACTACAAGCAAAAATGTTAGCAATCACTGCCAAGTCAAACACATGTGCTGATGCATCCAAGAGAGGATTTTGTCATTCATGACGTTCCATTTGATAATATTGTTTTTTTCTTGTTAATAATTTGTCTAATGTATCTGCTATAAAAATTTATTTGTCTAATGTGTGTGTATATATTTTTAATGATTTGTAATTGGTCTGCTTCCCTCTATACTTAAAAAAATAAAGAACATAATAAATTAATTAAAATTTTGTTATAGAAACCAAACCCACAAAGTCACGAACGGTTTGGGTCATTTTCATACATGTCGCTTTTTATAGTTTCAATTATGTACTCACCATCCATGCGAGTTTGTGATCTATTATCTTATGTGATATTGCTTACACAGATTCTCTCAAAATGGATTTAGATCCTACAAGTATGTGGAAAATGTCTGAATGTCTGATATGAGAAGAATGTTATTGTGAGAGTTGAAAATTTATTTAACCAATTACAAATTATCACGTCAAAATATAGTTATAAATACCAAATTTATTTGTCACTAAATTAATTAAAGAAAATAAATCTAATGATGCCATATGTTATCCAAGTTGATAACATATTAACAAATCAAAAATTTTCACATTTCACTTAGGTCCACAAGACAAAGACAAATTTTCTAATTATCTTTATTAAAAGAAATAAAAAGTTAAAGAAAGTATAAACAAACTTCAAGTCTTAGTAAAGCTCTCTAATTTTGAGCCAATTATAATTCACAACTTATCTTCAAGGACATCAATTTAAAATAGGACTCATCCTAAGAGGCCACTTTAACTAAAAGAACCACATAACTCATTTAATTTTTTTTTCTTTTTTAAAGTGTTGAAACTCCGCCTCAAGAACATCTAAGGAGGACTCATTAGAATCTTTCTTCCAAGACTCGAAGTTCCACTGGAATTAAGTACCAAAAGCCTCTAAAAACATTAAAAACCTCCAAATAATCGAAACTCTATGAATTCAAGCGTCTAAAATCTCAAAGAACTTTCACCCAAAAGCCTTTAAATTCAAAGAACCTTCAAAGGACATTCAAAGAAGACAAAATAAATTCAAAGAACGCAAAGAACAAAAAAATTAAACTGAGGACTCAATGAATAAAATAGTGATTTAGAAAGCAGCAGTTAATTATGACTTTATTTACTATATAAGTTTTATGGAAGGGTCAAATGATATCATATTAGAGTCTTGGGATATGATTTATTAATAAGGCCCAGAATACAATTAGATTTTCATAATTATACTTGTTATATAATTAATGATAATTTTGGTTTTGTCAAGAATTGATAGAAAGTTTGAAACCCATTGGAGCTAGAGCTTTGTTTGTCCCTTTGATCTCATCTCAAGCCACATACTAAAGCTCAAATGGGTTAACCTAATAAGCTCAATTAAATAATTAATTGATTATTTAATAAGAGTTATTAAATGAAATAATTGTCTAGGCAGTTTTTTTTTTTTTTTTTTTGGAGAAGGTCTAGGCAGTTAGAAGTATGTACGATTAAAAGGGGAGAAAAAAATTTCTCTGTAACATCTCTTCAACATACTTTTTTCATAACAAAAGAAAGAGAACGTATGAATAACTTATTGAGAGACCAATGCTCTTCGGGAGGAGAGAGAGGGAACACGAAAGTGGTGTGTGTTCGACTCGAAAGTTTGATTATAGGTGAGGAAGGTGTTAGGCATTCAGCCCCACCTATCCAAAAGATAGTACATCATTTTAATTTAATCACAACGTTCACATTTTAGAAAAGCAAATTAAATACTTGGCATTTTGGTTTTGAAAGAGTTTTGTATACACAATATACATATACTTAACATGTGAATATCTATTTACATATTAAAATAGCGTATGAATATTATTTACAATGAATGTATACAAAGAGCATATGGATATTATGTATACATATCATGTGAAAATTATATTGCACGTATGTATATATATATATATACATGTAATTAGCATGTGATACATGTAATTATTATATCCACTATGTATTCAGCATGTGAATACATTACTTTACAATGTAAAATAAAAATAAATAAATAAATGAAAAAAGAGAGGAAAGATGTTGCCTTAAGCATTTAAGCCAATTTTATTCTCCAAAGTTTCATTATGATGTAAGACAGAATCTACTGTTTAATTTTTGTAATTATTTAATTTTGATATTTTTATGTAATTTTCATTATTTTAGGTTTAGGTTATTTATTTCCTTATTTGTAGGTGCTTTTTAGATTAAATTTGGTTCCTATTATGGCAAGGTATTAATTAGGATTTTTTTAAAAAAAAAAAAATTTGTCTGTCAAGTTTTACAGAAGCTTTAAATAGGCCTCTAAGTTTGTAAATTTTTTTGAGAGTTTTCAGATTAATAAAATACAGACTTTTCTATTTTTTTTTTCTAGTGGATTCTAGACCTATCACCTTGTGGATTTAAGGAGCCCCTCATGGATTCAAGGTTTACTACTAGAAACTAACAGTTTAGTTTCTGTTCCATTAAAGATGGTATCGTATGTGCTTTCTTCATACTTCTGTTACATCAATTGGTATCAGAGTTTTAACTTACCCTGGTTTGGTGGCTGACCAGAGAAACATTAACCACCACAATGACGACGACGAATAACTTCACAAGTATTACATGACGTACAACAAACACTCACAAATATCTTTGCTAGGATGGCATTGTTGAAGCATGGAAACAGTAAGGATAACTGCAGTGGAGATGTAACTTATGAGCAACCTATTAGTAAACAAATTTCATATAGACCTTATAAAAGAATTGCATATTTTATTGGTTATTTTTATAAAGAAGATTTTCTTGATTGGTTACTTGATCTAGAGGATTTATTTGACTTTAAGAGATTGCATGTTGAAGAATATGTAGAAGTCAAAGAAGAAAATATAGAGATTTCTGAGGAATTTCATGAAGGCCTTATTATAGAAGAATATCCTGAAATCAAGATTAATTTGGAGGAGATTAATGAAGATCCTAGTATACATAAAGATCTTGAAGTCAAGATGGTAGGGACCATTAAAGAAGAAATTATAAAGGAAGTTGTCAACGATCTCGATGACATCAAGTTAGATCATTGCAATGCTCAAGCTCCTATTATTTTGGTGGGAGACACCGAAACAAAGTTCATTGATTTTATTGGGGTGGAAAGATTTGATTTGATCATTGACTCTTATTTGGTGAATATTGTCAATTGCATGAAGATCAAGGGACAAGAAGTTCAAGTTGACCAATTGATGACTTTCAAGTTTGGCAAAAAGAGAAAGAAGATTTGTTCTCTTGGCATAGAAGATTTCAAATCTCAACCATCAACTCGAGGACAAGTTTGTTTCAAGTGGAGGGGTCTGATGTAGGACAAAATCTACTATTTAATTTTTGTAATTATTTAATTTTGATATTTTTTATGTAATTTTGTTATTTTAGGTTTAGGTTTATTATTTCTTTGTTTTTAGGTGTTTTTTAGGTCAAATTTGGTTCCTATTATGGTTAAGTATCAATTAGAATCTTTTTTAGAATATATTTTCTTATTTGTCAAGTTTTACAAAGCCTTTAAATATGTCTCTAAGTTTGTAAACATCTTTGAGAGTTTTCAAATTAATAAATTACAGACTTTGTCTATTGTTTTCTCTGATGGATTCTAAACCTATGACCTTGTAAATTCAAGGAACCCCTCATAGATTTGAAGTTTACAACCAGAAACTAACAGTTTTCATTTCCATCAAATAGAGTATCGTGTGTGCTTTTTTCAAGTTTCTGAGACATCACATTCTCATGTACAAACACAACAAACCAACATGATTAGTGTTGGGGAAGGGAGGAATATGTTAGCTTGATTGTAATCCATTGATTCAATGGAAGTGAATCATAGACTTGTAACAAATCTCATTAAAATTATGCCATTAAGCAGTAAACAAAGTAAAAAAGAACACAATTTATTTACATTTGAAAAAAATGAGTATTTCCTTTCAGTAAATCTCATGAATTTTTGGGAAAAATGCTTATTTTGAAACGAAGGTTAAACTTTTTGGGAAATGAACTTTAAAAAAAGCTTCTCTTGGATTTTTTTTTTTTTTTTTTTTTTTTTTTTTTTAATGAGAAAACATAAAGAGGGATCAATTTATAGGAAGAAGGGTTTTGAGAAAGCAATAAGAAAAATAGATTTTTAATGCATCTTAAGGAAACAAAGTTTAAGATTTAAAACCATTTTTGAAAGCTTTTAGAAAAGGGTTCTCATACCTTTTAGAAAACCATACGCAATATTAAAATTTAATCAATTTAAGAAAAAAGAGTTTGTTTTAAGGAAAATGGTTTCCATAGTTTTCTTGAAAGATGATTTAGAAAATGAAAATTCATGATTTTTTTTTTTAAATCTTTTAAAGTAAAAAAAGTTCAATCTCAACTTCTTTTGAAAAAGGATTTTGAAAATGACATTGATTGATGGTTCAAAAGATGCCCCATTGGAAGGCTTTTTTTTTGGTTTAAAGATAACTTAAAAGAAATTACCATTTTTATTCATTTGAAAGACCCATTTTAAGAAAAGGGATGGCCTTTGGAGCCATTTTTATCATATTTTAAGAGGCTTGTTTAATCAAGCTTCTCATTGTTTGGTGATTTAGGGTTCATGGTGCTATCTAGAGAGCTAGCACATTTGAAACTTTGCACCGATGAGAAGGTAACAAGGAAAAAAAAAAAAAAAAGCTTAGTGTAAAGGCATAATTTAAAGACAAGGAAATGTAAATAAAGCAATAAATTTAAAGAAATTACATAAATTTAAATGACATAAAATAAAAAGTGTAAGGAAAGACAAATGACATAAAGTAAAGAGCTTAAAAATAAAAGACATAAATGTAAATGTTCTGAAGTAAAGAACACAAATTAAAGGTGCATAAAAAGTAAAGATTCTTATAAAAGGAGAAGGTATTTACAACATAAAAGAGAAAGAAGAGTGAAGTTATGGTAGAAGCTACACTACCCTTGCTGTTGGATCATTTTAATATTAATTAATTAAAATGTAGAAATATGACAATACAATTGTAAAGATGTGGGACTTAATATGGAAAATAAGAAGTTAGTGACAATGTTTAATCCCACATTGAAAAGGAGAGAGACTTTTTTATTCTTTTTAATTGTGGTGATTAATAAGATGATATGTATTGTAGCAATTTGTGGTCTAGATACATTCAAAATATTTTCCATATTCATTGGTAAGTAAATGACCTTTTTTATTATGGAAAATGAAGAGTCATTCTCCCACTTAATGGATTAGCTATTGGGCCTATTTATTTTTCAGAAACTCCTTATTTAATCCATTTAACTGTGTAACTCAAGCCCATCAGATTTATGTCCAACAATTAATCTTTTAACACCCTACATCAGAATAATGCACTTATTAATCAGATTAATTTAGGTAGTAATTTCATGAGACCCATTGAGCCTATAAATAGACTCATTCAGACTCATCCAAGTAAATGCAATATAATAACGTTACACACCAAAAAAATCCAGTACACTAAAAAAATAAAGAGGTTCTTGGCAAAGAATGATGTTTTTTTTGGTGGAGCTTTGGGCTTGAACACTTTGTACAGAGGTTGTTCTAACCATACAACATTTATTAGACTATTGTATCTTGGGAGAGATAAGTCAGAGAAGATCTGCTCCGATTACAAAGTTTAGCCAATCAAGGGCTTAATCTCCTTAAAAAGGGTGAGTGCCGCGCCTCAGTCCAAAAAGTGTTGTGTATTTTCTAATCTCAAATAAACAGTATTTAGAAGTATTATTCAGTTTTTCTTTGTGTTATTTTCATTATTATTGTGTTTGCACCAAAACTTGCTCTATGAAGGTTTTCTGTGGCTTACCTATAGGTTTTGGAGGTTAAAAATGGAAGAAGAGAGGGGCTAAAATTTCTGATTTAGAGATTTATTCTAAGGAGGAAGAGAGAGAAACCTAGAGAAAATGTGAGAGATAGGGAATTTTAGAATTTTTCTTCATGAATTTCCAAGAGGAGGGGGGTTATATATACAAAAACTTAGGGAGGAGAGAGAATCCTAGGGGGCTGTTGCCTGGGGGGGAGGGGTGTGCAACTACCCCTTAGGGTCCTCACCACTTCACCCGATCCGATCCTTATCAATTCTTTTTCCTATTTTTTGATTTTCCGGTTTTTCCTCTTTTCCGACCTTGTATTTGAGCTACTTTATGTCAAACTTGGTGTTCCTTGAAAGTTCTGGATGTCTAGTTTCCATAGGCTTTGTTTTATTTCCATTATTATTGTATTTGCACCAACACTTGCTTTATGAAGGTTTTCTGTGGCTTACCTATATGTTTTGGAGGGTGATGGAAGAAGAGAGTGGCTGAAATTTCTAATTTAGAGAGTTATTCTAAGGAGGAAGAGAGAGAAACTTAGAGAAAATGGGAGAGATAGGGAATTTTAGGATTTTTCTTCATAAATTTCCAAGAGGAAGGGGGTATATATACAAAAACTTGGGGAGGAGAAAGAATCCTAGGGAGCTGCCGCCTTGGGGGGGGGGGGTGGTGCAACTGCCCTTTAAGGTCCTCACCACCTCACCCGATTTGATCCTTATCAATTCTTTTTACTCTTTTCCGACCTTGTATTTGAGCTACTTTATGTCAAATTTGGTGTTCCTTGAAAGTTTTGGATGTCTAGTTTCAATAGGATTTGATCTCATGCAATTTGGAGCTACAATTGTCGTGATGTCGCACTCAAAAGGGAGGTGAAGCAATGTAAAATTTTTTGTAGCACTTTTCTTGAGTAATTAATTTCTCCTAATTTGGAATTTAAAGCAATAAAAAAATTTAAAGACATTAAATAAATTTAAATGACATAAAATAAAAGGTGCAAGGAAAAATAAATGACATAAAGTAAAGAGTTTAAAAATAAAAGACATAAATGTAAATGGCATGAAGTAAAGAACACAAATTAAAGGTGCATAAAAAATTAAAAGAATATGAAAAGTAAAGATTCTTATAAATGGAGAAGGTATTTACAACATTAAAGAGAAAGGGGAGTGAAGCTATGGTAGAAGCTACACTACCCTTGCTCTATGAAGGTTTTTTGTGGCTTACCTATGGGTTTTGGAGGGTGAAAATGGAGGAAGAGATGAGCTGAAATTTCTGGCTTAGAGAGTTATTCTAGGGAAGAAGGGAGAGAAAATAGATCTAGAGAGAAACCTAGAGAAAATGGGAGAGATAGGGAATTTTAGGATTTTTCTTCATGAATTTCCAAGAGGGTAGGGTATATATACCAAAACTTGGGGAGGAGAGAGAATCCCAGGGGCAACCGCCCGGGGGGGGGGGATGTGCAACCAAGGTTGCGGGTGGCAAGAGCCGGAGAAGTGAGAGAGAAGAGTTATGTAATAGATTGGCTATGTGAGACTTGTGAGAAGAGCTTTTGCCCTATGTTGTATCTTGCAATGCATTTTTGGAGAGAGAAAAGGTGGCTTGGTTGATGTCTGAATATTGAAAGATAGAATCGTAGAAGAAGGCGAAGAATGAAGAGAGAGTAACTAAAACAAAAAGAAAAGACTAAGAGAAAGAGAGGAGAAGAGGACTGAGGAGAGAGCTAGGTTGTGCTATTTTGGACTTTTTGCTTTTAGTTTAGTTTTTGTATTGTTTGTTTTGTGCTAGTGTTAGTAGTGTAGTGTTGTTGCCATATTATACCATTATGTTTGTAACTTAGTATTTAAGTTTAACTCTACTACTACTATACGTTCTATACTAGAGTCTAGTGAGTCTCCTGAGTACTCAATAGTAAAATCAAATGAGTCTAGATCTTTTAGATTTTAATGTTTTTTGTCTTTTATGTTTTTTTCCTTTCAATTAAATTTTTTTAATAAATAGGGGTGTCAATGGTGGCTACTTACTAGCTAGGCAGTGCTAGTGCAATTTTTTGTGCCTTTATGCACCTAGCATCTAGACGTGTAGTCTAAATATTTATTAGAAAAAAAAAATTTTAAAACGAATTGGATCACAGGTTAAACAAGTCAGGTTGGGAGGCTCACAGATAATGGGTCGAGTCACAAGTTAACTGTTTTTTATTTGGGTAAAAAAAAAAAATCAGGTTTGGGTATCGTAATTTGCTCCGAGTTTAGGTCGGGTCAATGAATCTTGACCCGTCTTGCAATGTCTAAGCACTCATCACTGATGTTGGAGACAAAAAGCACATACTTTATTGAAGAAGAAAATTATCTCTACATCCTAGAGCAAACGGTATTGCCAAAACATATTCAAATTGACGGGAATCAATTTGGCAAAATTAGGGGAAAAATCATCTTTGGGTGCAAAAAAGTGTGAATCACACAACTTATAGAACCTGTAACTTTTTGATTTATATCTAGATGTCACAAAGTTTGAAGTTTTTGAAAGTAGGAAGTGAGATCTTTCCAATGGTACTAGAATTTGGATGTCTCTAGGTCCACCAACCAAGTATTTAAATATTGGACCCAAAATTAAGTAAAATGCAGTTAAAAAATGAGACTTGGAAGCCAAGTGCATAACCCCTGGGCTCACACTAACATGCAACAAGCTTTTAGGATAATTTGTTGGCCCATAAAAGCTAGTCCCCCACCCCATTTTTGTTTGGTTCTATTTTTCACATTTTTCTTTGCCCGTTTTCTCTTAGTTCCATATTCTATTAATCTCTTCTTGATTCTATCTCCATTGAGTTGATTATGTTATTTTTCATTTACTTTAAACTTTCTACAATATTTTGCTATATTGTAAAGTCATTTCCTTTATTTTTATGGATTGAAGGCACGATGCTTATATTGATTTTCTAGCCAATATTTACATCCATTCACCAAAACCATCAAAGAAGTTTGGATTTAGTGTTATATTTCCTGAATAATGTTTTGATATTGTATCTTTTATGATTTCTATGTTTAAATCTTTGATTTACGTTGATTTAATGATGAATATACACTTGGAATACCTTTGTTGAGGGGAGGATGTCCATATTGGCTTTGTAGTTAATGTGTATATCCATACACCCAAATCACCAAATGAGTTTGGATTTAATGCAATCTCTCTTTGATATTATATTGATGTTATATATTTTTTAATTTTTCTAGATTAAAATCTTGGATTATTTGATGATGCTTATATGCTTTAAACATTTATGTCATGCTAGATTGATTTGATTTCATGATTATTTATGCTTTATTTATAGATCTAACTCCTATTGCTTATTTTGTGATGTATTCATTTTGTTTGTACATACACGTCCTTCTTGGATCTTGCTTACATTTTGGATTGTTCTCTGTCATGGTACTTAGATCATAGTAGTTAATATTTGAATATTTTTATAGTAACTACTATGTGCATCAGGACATGTTTACTTCCATTTGTCATTCATATTTCTAGTATGTGCAACATGACATGTTTACTTCTTTTATGTTATTTGTATACCTAGTATGTCCATGACATTTTACTTCCTTTGATGTGATTCATATGCCTAATATGTGCATCATGACATGTTTACTTTCCCTTTTATATCATCCATATACCTAGTATGTGCATCATGATATGCTTACTTCATTCATGCCTTGTTTGGGTAACCTTAATGATATTTCATGCCTTTGCTTAGATAAATGGGGTTTAACATATTGATTGTTTGTTTATTTCTTAAAGCATGACCCGTGAGGAGGATTTCATGTGAGTTTAGTCCTATTTGTTCACGAGAGATCCAATGACCCTCTAAGGGACTTTGTTTGTTTATTTGTTTATTTAGGTCCATGATCCAATCCAATAGATCCATGGACACCATTCAAACCTACATCAATCCTGCTAATACCTCACCTATTTGTTCTTTGCTTTGATGTCTATGTTGATTGTGTTTACTTTGGTGTTTGTGTTGATTGTGTTTGCATGCCATTGATGGAGCATACAATGGACTTTCAAGAGGCAAGCAATGGCATATGATTTGAACCTAAGGTTTTTCCCCCTCCATGAGGTCTATCCTTTTACTAACTTTTTCCATTAGAATCTATGCATATTAGCTTTCCTAGCTTATATTTGCCTACACCTATGCTTTGTATGCTTATATGTTGTGCGCTGTGTGTTAAAAGGTGAATTGTGCACTTTGGATGATGGATGTTTGTGACTAAGAGGCAACCCCTCAATCATGAATTTTCCTAACCTTGGGATGTGAGCATGTATTCAAGGCTAATGTTGTAGACATGTGTTTGTTTTTAATTGTGTGCATGATAAGCCTGTGTATGTGATTGCCTCCTTCTATGTCATCTATTGACACAAGGTCTCAACCAAACATATTAGTGCACATAATACGCATAGACACAAAACCCTACATGTGTGCCAGGGCGCACCTAAATGCGAAACTTTGTCAAATTTCACTATGGAAATGAAGCAAAATACTGCCAAAGTTTCACTGCAAAATTTTGGCAAGGATCACGTTGTTTGTGCCATGACATACATGGTCCAAAACTCTGTTGCATTTTTATCATGAAAATAAGGCAAAATGCTGCTAAATTTTCATCATATGAATCTGACAGAAATTTCAATAAGTTAGCAAAATATTAGTGAATACCACACCCCTTTCCAAAATAATTTCAAAAACCAAAGATATTTAGCCTCAAAAGCTATCGCCAATAATTTACTTTTTTCTGCCAATAACTAAAATTTAAGAACAAATTAAAACAAAAGATTGTCAAGTAGTAGGCGATGTGAGGTGCCTAACACCTTTCTCACGCGTAACCAAACTCCTAAATCCATGAATTTGATCAAGATTTTTTATTTATCATTCTTTAGATTAGGAAAAATGGCATTTTCTTAACCTAGGCTTGGTAACAAAATTAAATAGACATATATAGACACCTCATTTTGTACCCGTTAATAAACTTTGGTCCCTAACCCCAATAATGAGTTTGAAATATGTCAACCAAGGGTAATTCAATTGTTCTCTATAATTCGGAGGTAATCACAACTCAAAAGTGCTTAAATCGCTTTGAAAACAATGCTGAAAAATGACATTTTCTCACTGTTTTAACCATAACTTTTGAATTATAAAGAAGTTTTGAACGGGAGAAATTTTGGATTGCAAAGTAGACATCATGGGCTTCAATTTGAACTCAAATTTTGCCCGATTTGGATTTAAAATGAGTGAGTAATGGCTGTTTGAAGTCGGTCCATTAGTGCAATGAAAAATTAAGTTCTACATACCACCTTCGGGCCTGCATGCACAACCTCAATTCCAGAACTCTATATTTTCATATTTATGGCCCCAAAGCTTCAATCTTTAGGTTAGGCTGCCCCAAGACCCTTATGAACGTCCAAGAACCTTTAAAATGCCACCAAAACCCTAGTTTATTCATAGGGGTGACTTCACATTGGGTCCAAGGTGGTCACAGAACCACCCTAACCTAGAAAAAATAATAATTATTATATATAAATTTAAAAAAAAAATTATAATTTTTTTATCCTAAAAAAAAAAATCAATGACCACCCTAAATTTGTTTAAGCCAAACATAATTAAACTTTAGACAAAGTTTGACAATAAACTTGGTTATAGACTAAGACTACAAGTCCACTTAATTTTTTTTTTTTATTGGATATGAATTTTAACAAATCTACCTTTAGATTACATTTTCTTCTTAAATCCTTCATATTTGCAAAATTTAAAAGAAGATCAAAATTTTTGTTCCTTCATACTGAAATGAACAAAACAAAGTTAGAGGAATGATATGAATTCTGGTGAAACTTAAAGGGTGAGTATAGCATTTTAGCCACAATTTTAATGGAAGTTGGAATGAGAGATCTTAATTGAATAAACTTGAAACTTAGACAATTGAAATGAACAAAAGCAAAATTAGAGAATTGAAATGAATTTTGGTGAAACTTAAAGGATGAGTATAGTATTTTAGTCAAAATTTTAATGGAAGTTGAATGAAAGATCTTAATTGAATAAAGGGTAAATTGCAAATTACACTCCTGAAATTTGGGGTTGTTTGGATTTTACATCCCAAAGTTTCAGAATTTTGATTTTACCCCCTAAAGTTTGGTTTCATTAATAATTTACCTCCACCAATTAGTTTCTGCTGTTAAGTGACACATCATGTGCTTACGTGTTTATTTTTTTGCCCAATCAAACCTAAATGACATCGTTTAAGTTAAAACTAAGAGAAGAGTTGGCATTTTAAAACAGCGCTGTGGGGTTATTTCCCACATTAGCAGTTTGTCCGGTTTGGGGAGCCAAGCCTGCACGGTTTTGTTCTCAGGCAGCGTGAGTTTCCTCCTCAGGTTCGACCCATGTTTGGGAAGCCTTTGGATTCTGTCCCACATCGGCAAGGGATACGCCCCACTCATGGTTTATAAGCCCTTGGAGCGACCATGAGTGTACCATTACTCAGCACATGTGCTGAGTAATGGTACACTCATGGTCGCTCCAAGGGCTTATAAACCATGAGTGGGGCGTATCCCTTGCCGATGTGGGACAGAATCCAAAGGCTTCCCAAACATGGGTCGAACCTGAGGAGGAAACTCACGCTGCCTGAGAACAAAACCGTGCAGGCTTGGCTCCCCAAAGCAGACAAATTGCTAATGCGGGAAATAACCCCACAAGTGCTATTTTGGCCCAAAGTTAAAACACAAGCCTCTTGCTTAAACTACACCGTTTCAAGCCAAATTAAAAAAAAAAAAAAAAAAAAAAAAAAAAAAAAAAAAAAAAAAAACCCTACAAAAGTAAACCTTTAGCTAGGGTGAACCCAAATGGCCAAACCTCCTTAACCCAACTCCTTGCTTATGTGAACCTAAATCCTCAGCTCGCATCGTAAACCCAGACCATTGGCTCCATCGTTAAAGGCTCCAAGTAACACGACGATGAGTTATCTTTTTCTTATCTCCAGCTCTCTTTCTCTCTCTTTTTGGATTTTGCTTTTGTAGCCGGGTTTGGAAGTAAACAAAACCAAAGAGAATAGTGAAAGTGAAAGAAATTACAACCGAAATATTGAATAAGGGAGACAAATATCAATATTGGCATGGATTAGTACATACCAAATTAAAATTCAATAAAATGAAATATAAACAATAAAGAGCAAGGACATGCAAATAATTAAAATTCTCCAATAAACTTTATGATTTCTCAATAAGCAGATTATACTTTGCAACAATCTCTATGATTAAGTTCATATACACTTCATGCGTCAACAGTATGAAATAGAAGGGAACACAAATTTCCAATTTTAAATTCTTTCATATTAAATAATGATAATTTTACTTATCATATTTTGGATAGTCATTATGTTCATCTAGCAACAATAACCACTGGTTTTGGACTTGATCTGGTCAGGCTAATGGGTTCATAATGAGTCGATGGTTTTGGTGGATGGGTTCACGCTGCTCTGCGATTTGGGTTTTAAGTTAGGCAGAAATGGTGTCGTATAACTACAGGTTTTGTGTTTTGATTTTTTGGGTGAAACACCATCGTTTTTACCATGCAAGCTCTTCATTTTGCCTTGACTTAAACGGCATCGTTCGAGGCTAAGGGATGTAATTTATAATTTATTCTTAAACAAACCTGAAATTTAGAGAACTGAAATGAACGAAAACAAAGTTAGAGAACCAAAATGAATTTAGTAAAACTTAGAGGGTGTGTTTTGCATTTTAGTCTAAAAACTACCAACAAAAAATCTATATCTTTTAATAAATGCTTTGTAAATAACTATCCGAAATTAGGGGCTTCCTAAATGGACACTAGGAGGTTGTTTGGTTTTTGTGTTTCCATCACCCATAACTCTGTTTCCATCACCTATAACTCAAAAATGGCGGGACCCACAGAGAGAAACCTTGTTTGGATGTGTTTTTAAGTTTTGTTTCCATCATTCAATTCTTTAATTTTTTAGTGATGAGTTATGGAAACTGAAAACACATTTTACGTGTTTTCAAGTTATCAAAACTCAATTTTAATGGCATTTTCGTAATTAAACCCACATACATGGGACCCACTGTCTTGTCAAGTCACTTTCCTTCTCTCTCCCATTGGTCACTCTCCTCTTTTCTTTCTTCTCCACTTTTCTTTCTTTTTGTCTCTCTTCTTTCTCTGGTCTTCGTTGCACTCCATTAAGTTCTTTCTTTCTTTCTTTCTTTCTTTCTTCTTTTTTTTTTTTTTTTTGTTCTTCATCATAGAATATTTTTGGTCTTCATTGCACTCCATGACCGAGTAAGGATGTCTCAGACCCATTAAAAAAAAATCAAGAAACAAACTTTTCAAGCTTCAAGACACAAACATGAATGGGTTTCAAAATACCCATTCCTTGAATATGAATGGGTCACGACGGAGGAGATCGCACCGCTGTACACGTCGAAGAGATGGGTGTTGTTCACTGGTAATGGTCCTGATGAGGCGAGGGAGCTTCTGAAATTTTTATGGGTTCAGGTTTGTGTTTTGAAAGTGTAATAGGGGTGAAGGGGAAATGAGAAAAGAGAAAATGGTGGGGAATGGGTTCCACGGGTAGGCTTAACAGAAGGGTCTGACCAATTTACAGATATGGGTCCCACAAAAAATTAGAAAAATTTGAGTGATGAGAAGCTGAGTGAAATGTGCTAAACGAGTGGGTATAAGAAATTGGGGTATTTTAAGTGATAAGTGATGAGTGACGAAAATTGAGTGAGGAGTGATAAGTGATGAAAAAAAATTCCAAACAACCCCTAGATTCCTCCAACAAAAGAACAAAGTTTAGTTACAACTCTACGCAATATATTTTTATTGGATGTGAATTTTGAGAAATCTACCATTGGATTACATTTTCTTCTTAGAGCATTATCATCAGGTGTGTCAAATGCCAAATATTTGGCATTTGACATACCAAACACCAAAAAACCACTCTCATCAAATGTTGTAAATGCCAAAATATTTGGCATGAGTGAACAATACGCTCTCAAATATGAGATCGTACGGATAGAAATGGCATAAGTTTTTAATATTTTTTTATTCTCTTTTCTCTTTTCTCTCTCATCACTTAATTTTTTTCTCTTCTCTCTCTCTGTCACTTTCCACCTCTTCCTTCTCAGTCCTCCCTGCTCAAGATCTCTCGCCGCCAACCTCCACAGCCCTTGTCCCCGACCTCCACATCCCTCCCTGCCGACCTCCCACTCCAGGCCTCTCATTTCTTCTCTCTCTGTTACTTTCTATCTCTTCCCTCTCCTCCCTGCTCAAGATCTCTCGCTGCCTCACCTTGTCGCCAACCTCCACAGTCCTCACCACCGACCTCCACAACCTTTGCTGCCGACTTTTAGATCTCTTAATCAGGTCGTGGGTGTGAGATTTGGGATGGGTTTCAATGTGTGGGTTTTGGGTCATTGATTGATTGGTTGGGTTGGAATTTTGGGCCGGTGGTGGTGTCGTGGTTGTGGCAATGGTTGGTTGAGTTTTGGGCCGGCAGTGCTTATTGAAGATTTTGTGGTTCTCTCTCTCTCTCTCTCTCTCTCTCTCTCTTTTGTTGAGTTTTTTGGATTTGGAATTTGTTGGACATCCAGTGATTGTGGTTGTAGTTTGTGGCGGTTGATTTGCCGTTACCGTTGAAGGTTAGTTTATGGCAGTTTTGAGTTAATATATTATTTAATGTGTTGGATATATTATTTTAATATTTAGAATCAAAGAATGGAACATGTAATAAATGGTGTATTGTAAAATGATGTGATAAAATAATAAAGTAAGTTTTTTGATGTGTTAAAATGGCATAATTTTGCAACGCCTGATGGGAATGCTCTTGTATCCTCTATACTTGCAAAATTTCCTATAATTTCCTATGCCATCAATTAAATGTTTAAATTTCATGTTTTTGTAATCTAAAATTATGTATAAAAAATAAGTTTATGGATCAAATGGTAAATAATGTTTGATTGACACGAAATTTGACATGCAACAAACATAAAAAACATGCAATCCGATGGATAAATTTTCAAAATATGTAATTATATTAATTTTTTTAGTGAAAATTGTATCCACTGACTACATCCAAATTTCTAGCCAAACTTTGTGCTCCATGATATTACTCATATTAAGAGTCTTTATTTATTTATTTTAAGTAGTTTTGTTAAATTTTTTAGTAAAGGTTGTAGTCATTGGCTACAAACTAGTTTGTAGCTTACCCTGTTAGGTTCCTTCAATAACTCATATTTTGTTTTCATTTTTATTTTTTGTATTAATTTTTTTATCCTTTTTCTGAATATAAGAACAATAAAACACTAGTACCCTATTTGTCATTTGATTCTTAAATATGAAATAAAAACAACTTTTTTTTATTGATAAGCTCACAATATTTTTCCACAATCTTCAGGTTTTTTATTTTTTATTTTTATTTTTTATAAAAATGTCACGAAACTCATTTTACCAAAAATAAAAATGACAAAAAATTGTTTTCATTCTCACAATTTCTTTTTCTATTAAAAACGAAAATGAGAACCAAAAAAAAAAAAAAAAAAAACCCAAACCCAAACAAATTTTTTTTACCATAGGTCCCACAGAAAACATAATATACGAAATAATGCTAGGGATACATAAAATGGCACAATTTGTATCACAATTCGCCCACGTGGCGAGTTGTTTCTATTACTCACAACTTATCACGTGGACGAAATTGTGACACAAATTGTGTCATTTTATGTATCCTTAGTATTACTTCGTTTTTAGAGAAACTAAATATAGTTTATAACTCGACTAATATTTTCTAGTGCTTTCAACAAGTTAAAATTATTATCTCTATCTAAAAAAAAGAGTTAAAATTATTTATAAAAAAAAAACCTAAAAAACAGCAATATAACGATAATCCTAAAAAAGAAAAACAAAAAAAAAAACCGCATTTTGATTTAAAAAGGTGTTGGCTTGAGTTTGGTCCACTCGCTCCACCCCTCGCGTGACCAAAATTTTTCTTTCTTTCTTCAGTTTTCAGACGGTCAGACCCGCTGGCTGCTTCTTCTTCTTCTTCTTCTTCTTCAATCTTTGATCTTTCGCTCTTGCTCTACTCTAGTCTGATAAATTATTTTTATTATTTTGGTTTTGGGTTTATTGAAATTGTTGTTTTTATTAATTAATATAATTTTGAGTGAGCAAGTAAAAACTGAAAAAACCCCCAAAATTTTCCCCCAAAAAAATCGCTACTCGCTGAGAGAGCGTGTAAGACCCCAAACCCTAAAAACATTTCTCTCTCTCTCTCACACACATTTCATTTCAAACCAAACGCTCTTTCCTCACTCGCTTACACTCGCTCCTGCTTCTCCGATGCTATTCACAGGTCTGTTTCTCTCTCTCTCTCTGAAATTTTAGTTTTTTTTTTTTTAGCCAATCCAATTTGTTTAATTTTCTTACTTCTCTGTTTGGTTGCTCAGAAAGTGTGGGAAACTGAAAAATAGAATAGTGCCTTGAGTTGTTGCAATTATGTGATTTGTGTATTGTTACTAACACTAGTCAGCTATTCAGAGCTGAGTAGTCATGTGTAGAGAGCAGAGAATGTGATTTTTTGAAGCATTAGGGATTAAATTCTCGTCCAATTCCCTTGTTTTTTTGGAGTAAAAAAAAATTAGGGGTGGATATTATGCAATGAGCAACCGTATCATTACTTTTATACAAATTAGCTTGCCTTATTGATTGCAATTAGATTGGGAATTGTGATTAAGGAATAGGAATTTTAACCTAGTTTTCTTGTATTAGCTTGTATTTATTGTCATTAATATAAAAGCATAGTATAAGGTGATTGCCAAACTACGTGGGTGCATTGGCCATGTTTGTTAAAAATATTTTGAGTTACTATTGAAATTCTTTGGTTAGAATCTGACCTTTACTCTTCTTAGATAATCTTACATTTTTGGGTTTCTGATTTTACAACTTTTGATTTTAATCTTGAATTTAATTCATGATATGCAGCTGGAATCCTTCTTCAAATTTGAAAATAAAAGGTTGAGGGTATCGGGTGAATGGGTCATTGTAGTTTTGTCTTTGTTTCTTACCAACCACTTTTTGGTGGGTTGGGGGAGACCTCGTTCTTGTAGTATGTGTGGGTCCCACATTTTGTGAGAGAATATTATTTTATTTTTATTTTTATAATTCAGTAATTGGCGGAGGGGGGATTTGAACCCTGGATCTCTCCTTTAAGGAAAGATTAGAAGGTGCCAATCAATTGAGTTACAAGGTTCTTGACAAGAGAGAATTGTATTATAAGACCATCTCATAAGATAATGTTCCCCGCTTGAGGAGGGGGACTATGCAAGTCAAAAAAAGGGGGATTTTTTATGAATCCCTCTTGATAACAAGCTTGTAAGCTATTCAAACCCCCCACCCCCCCTCCCCCTTTTTTATTTTTTTTTTCCTTATAGGTTGTGGTTTTGAACCCAAAACCTCACCCCTCCATCCCGATATTATGGAAAGAGAAAGTATCATTTGAGTTAAAGCCCTTTGGCGTTATGCCCTATGACGATTGGGACTAAAAGTATCTTCCAAAATATAGTACAATAATAAATTTCAATAATTTTTATGTTTTGGTGAATTTTTAGTCATTCCTTTCCAAATTGGATGTTTTGTTTGTTCTGGCATTCCTCTCCCACCAAATGCACCACATTAAACAATGAGGAATTGCCTTCCAAATTTCTATGCACCCATATCGACCAAAACTGCCTTGCCAACAAGCTAACAACTCCATGACTCCTTTAGGCATAACCCACTGAATCCCAGACATGCTAAAAACCATAGAGCATACCTCTCTGGCAATATAACAATGAAGAAGTAAATGATCCATTGTTTCCCCACTCCTCTTGCACATACAGTGCCAATCCACCACAAGAATATGTCTTTTCTTCAAGTTTTCTATAGTTAAGATTTTCCCAAAAGGTGCAGTCCAAACAAAGAATGCTATTCTTGTTGGGCCCTTAGGCTTTCAAATGCTTTTCACCCCACCATTTGAGTTTTGTTTAGAAGGGGGCCAACAAAGTTTATCTGTGCCATTACCTCTAACTGAATTAGTTAAATTAAGTCCAAGAAACCTGATATTGATTCCAATTCCTGATCTCCAACATAAATTCAAAGCTTAATGTACAAAACTGTTCCGAAATTCCTTCAACCCTACTGTTTTGCAACCTTTTTTTGAGGAAATTTTTCTATGGGTCTGAAAATTTGCATTCATTGCTTCAGATGAATGATCAGCCACACTTTCTTTTCACCCCTTAAACAGTAGAGGCCCAGGGGATTTCTCCATTTAGAATATACAGTCTCAGGTTTTTGTGTGGGTTTGGGTAGAGTCGATATCTTAGTTATCCTTTCTTTGTTCTCCCCTGCTTTCAGTGTGCATGCCTTGCACCATGCAAGCATAACTGTGTCCCACTGTCCAATTATACTGAAATCATTTTTGCAACTAATTTCATTAATCATTTATTATTAAAGTAATTCCATATAAACATGTGATGTAATGATGGAAGATTCCCATCATTTTGTACCAAAATTTTCCTATAATTGTTTGTATTTAAAATTTTAAAGCATCCATTGAAAGCAACAGATCATGGGTTTGATTCTGGGAATCAGCCTCTTCAAAAAATTGGGGGCAAGGTTGCCTTCCAATTGCCTCTCTTAGAACTCACAAAAGTGGGATTTTGTGTAATGGTATTTGATAAGTAAGAAAATTTTATTGAAAAGAGACTACTTCATGCAAAATGAGATAAAGTAGCCTAAATAATTACAAAGAAAACAGAAAATTATATACAATGAGAAACTAGGAATAGAATCTCTATTTGTGAGTCCCCAAGCTCGAGACCAATCAAACAAAGTCCCAACAAAATGAGCAAGAAGCTGGTCCCTTGAACCCTCCAAATCCTCAAATGTTCTCCTATTCTGTTCTTGCCACAGAGTCCAAATCAAACAAAGGGGAACCAAATTCCAAATATCCGACGAATTTTTTCCATATATATATATATCCATCAAATAATCAAATCTTAGAATTTCTCTTATTAGATGCTATGGCTGATTTTCAAAGATTATATTGGGTATCCAGTTTTAGTTGGTATCTGTCAGTGGATCACGTGTGGACCAATATCTAAACTGATGATTTAAATTTTAGCCCACAAGACTTGTAAAAAAACACCTGAGACACCTAGTAAAGATTATGAAAAAAAAACTATAAAATTGGTTGTCTAGAAATTGATTAGCAGATAATGCAATTTAGAGTCTTATTATCTGGGTCCTGTTAAAATTTTAGGTCAAATACACATTAAATTTAGGTGCAGGGAATGCAAGTTTGATAGGAGTAATAATTAAAATGATGTGCCGAATTTTAATGCATTAGACTTGTAAGAGCAATGAGCTCTAGCTCAAATGCCACCTCCACCCCTTGTAAGAGCAAAGTGAAGGTTGAGGTAGTGGGTTCAAGAAACACATTATGCGTGTAACTTAATTTAAAAAATTCATGCAAGGATACCTTTATTTCACTCTCTCAAACTGCTCAAGCCTATCAAGTGCGAAGAATAAAGCTCTTTGAAGAATCTTAGAAAATGAGAGAATTAGACACCTAAGATATTGGTGATGTGGTTGATTTTTACTGCTGACAGGATAAAATAGTGTGAAAAAGCCAATTTAAAGAGAACCTGATCTTTAATTAAATCCTTTAAACAGTTAAAAGAGACACATAACTACCTAAAACAATAATGTAGTATTGCTTTTTGAGAGGAATTTTCCTTTCTGGTTTGAACTATGATTGTAGCTGAGATTTAGGATTGAATAAGGACTGTCCTTTTTCGCTCAGTGGATGCTAGTATTGACCTTTGTATGTATATTTCATAGTCTTAATATTACATGGTTTTATTATTGGCATTTTGGGAATTTCTATTTGTTGTACTTTAGAGGTCGAGCCTGGCCTTGGTGCAAAGGAAAGTGTCTTCCACCAAAAGCGACAGGTTGTGGATTCGAGTCTAGGAATCAGCCTCTCCAAGGAAAAAAAAATTGGGGGTAAGGCTGGCTACTATGACCTCTCCTAGATGTCACAAAAGTTGGAGCTTTATGCATTGGGTACGGCCTTTCTTTTTCTTTGTCATATCCTTTTTGCATAGCTAGTCTCAAGCTTTGATAAAGGAGGATTGCAAGAGGTTGACAGCCTGTCTGAAACTTTTGTCATGTCTTATGAACATGGATCCTGTTGATCTGAATGTATTTGACTCTTGGGTTGAGGCAAATACTTATGTAATCGATGATACTTTTTGAGAGTTATCTATTGTCTTTGGCAAAAAATTAAGAGTAATTTGGTTGCTTTAGATTGTTTGGGCATTGCCTGTGTAAAAATTAAAATTAATTACTATTTAGTCTTGGACTTTCTCATATAAAAAAAAAAAAATTAGTCTTGGACATTCCATTTACTTGTTATGGATGAAAAGATGCCACTTAGTAGTTTGGTTAAAAGTATTTCTGGTTGGCTTGTAATAGAAACCAAACCTTCAAAAGGAAGTTTGTGCCTTCAAAAATGAAAGAAAATTTTATTTTATTTTTTATTATTTTTGGGTTTTTCTTTTTAAGACATTAATTTGAAGGTTATACAATCCACCTTGAGTGCCAATGTGAACAGGTAGAGAGGGCTTTTCTTTTGTAGTTTGACAATGGATTTAAAATGATCAAAATGATCTCTAGAAAACATTTTTTCTAAGCTACTTGGTATTGGGGATAACCTCATTGTGCTTCTAATTTAGCTTATTAATTTCCTGCTGTGGAATGTAGATGTATAAATTTTGACGTTAATATCAACTTTCCTTTCAGCAAACATACCCTAAAGCATGGACAAAATTTAGATGCACGAGGCAGGTCTTGGAATGTGAATTGGAGCAAGAAGGGACAAGCTGTGCAAGATTCAAGGTTTAGATTGTTGGAAGGGTCCTAAAACTTTCTCTAATGTATGTTTTTTTTTTTTTTTTTTAATATATGCATTTGTGTGTATATGTGCTTCACTTATATATCATCTGTGTTATCACAAACCAATGAAATAAACATAAAAAAGTGTAAAAAAATTTATTAGTTAGTTACACACCCACTCATTGGATCTTGAACTCAAGACCTCACCCTCCACCTAGCACCTATAAGGGAGGAGGTGCTAGTTGGGCTAAAGCTCATTAGCATAAATGTGTCAAAACAATTTTCTCAGATAAATAGTGGTGTCTCATCTTCTGGAATGGATAACCTATGTAAAAGAGTAGTTATTATTTTATTATTTTATTTTTGTTGTTAATCTAAACAAGTTTCAGCTTTAGAAAAATGGATTGTATCTTTTGCTGGCTCTGCTTGTCTTTTGGCTGTTGGTTGAGAAAGAAGTCCGGCCCTGTTAAAAGAAAATCTTGAATGCTACAAGCATACTAGTTGAAAACTTTGAATAATGATATTGATGTATATCATCCATCAATATCATCAATATCACGTTGGATGATATTGATGTATATTGTCAATCATCGCTCTGTGAGAAGTTATTGGCCTTTGGTGCTCTTAACTGGAGTTAATTGCCTTTGTTATTGTGAAATAACATGTTGTGCAATGCAAATTTCTATTACATGCTAGGTGTTCTTTGTATATTTGATTAACTGTGGTTTTAGATTAGTTTACACATTTTTCTACCATTGTTATTTTTGAGGTTAGTGTTACTTTAAATAATATAGGCTCGAAATTCACTAATGAGTCAAGAAGAGTAGAAGAGCTTAATATTTTTATTTAATTGTCCGTTGTCATAATAGTCATGAGTATTAATGGTGCGATTTTGTTTTGTAGTTGTCAAGTGGTTTGACACAGGCACACTTATCAAAAAAAAAAAAATGGTTTGATACTAACGTGTTGTGTTTCCTTTTTTCGGCCTGGATAATCATTTGCCAGACGTAATTTACTGACCTCATGGACATAGATCTTAGACTACCTTCTGGTGAGCATGACAAGGAAGATGAAGAGCCAAATGCGATTGATAACATCTTGAATGGTGATGAGAAACTGCATAATGGAGATATAGAGGGTGAAAATATGGTTGATGTTGGAGTTGAGGTGCGTGTTGAAGATGGTGGGGATTTGAATTCTCCCATAGTGGATATGGGAGTGTTTAAAGAAGATACCAATCTTGAGCCGCTTTCTGGTATGGAATTTGAATCTCATGGGGAAGCATACTCATTCTATCAAGAATATGCTCGGTCTATGGGATTCAATACTGCAATACAAAACAGCCGCCGTTCAAAGACTTCAAGAGAATTTATTGATGCAAAATTTGCTTGTTCTCGATATGGGACAAAGCGAGAGTATGACAAATCCTATAATCGACCACGTGCCAGGCAGAACAAGCCAGACTCTGAAAATGCAACGGGTCGACGGTCATGTTCAAAGACAGACTGCAAAGCAAGTATGCATGTGAAGAGAAGGCCGGATGGAAAATGGGTTATACATAGTTTTGTTAAGGAGCACAACCATGAGCTGTTACCAGCCCAGGCTGTAAGTGAACAAACAAGAAAGATGTATGCTGCAATGGCTAGACAATTTGCCGAATACAAAAATGTTGTTGGTCTTAAGAATGACCCCAAAAATCCATTTGATAAAGGTCGGAATTTGGCACTAGAGACAGGAGATGCTAAGATCTTGCTTGATTTTTTCATACAGATGCAAAATACAAATTCAAACTTCTTTTATGCAATAGATCTGGGAGAAGATCAACGGCTAAAAAGTTTGTTCTGGGTTGATGCTAAAAGTAGGCACGACTACAACACTTTCAGTGATGTAGTTTCATTTGATACTACATATGTTAGAAACAAATATAAGATGCCACTTGCTCTATTTATTGGAGTGAATCAACACTATCAATTCATGTTGCTTGGATGTGCTCTGATATCAGATGAAAGTGTGACTACATTTTCTTGGCTAATGCAGACATGGCTGAAAGCAATGGGTGGGCAAGCTCCAAAAGTATTAATCACTGACCATGACAAAGCCTTGAAATCAGCTGTTTTAGAGGTCTTTCCAGATACTCGCCATTGCTTTTGTTTGTGGCATATATTGGGGAAGGTTTCTGAAAATCTTGGTCACACAATGAAACGGCATGAAAGTTTTATGGCAAAATTTGAAAAATGCATCCACAGGTCATGGACAAATGAAGAGTTTGAAAAACGGTGGTGGAAAATTCTTGAAAGATTTGAGCTCAAAGAGGATGAATGGATGCAGTCACTATATGATGATCGTAAACTATGGGTGCCAACATACATGAAGGATGTTTGTTTGGCTGGAATGTCAACAGTTCAGCGATCAGAGAGTGTAAATTCCTTTTTTGATAAATTTGTGCACAAGAAAACCACAGTACAAGAATTTGTGAAACAGTATGAATTAATTCTACAGGATCGGTATGAAGAGGAAGCCAAGGCAGATTCTGATACTTGGAACAAACAGCCTACATTAAAATCTCCTTCACCGTTGGAGAAGAGTGTTTCTGTAGTATACACACATGCTGTGTTCAAGAAATTTCAAGCTGAGCTTCTTGGTGTAGTTGCTTGTCATCCTAAAAAAGAAAGACAAGATGAGGCAATCACTACTTTCCGAGTTCAAGAATTTGACAGGAGTCAAGACTTCATGGTTATATGGAATGAAATGAAATCAGAAATATCTTGTATATGCCGGTTATATGAATACAAAGGTTATCTTTGTAGACATGCAATGATTGTTCTTCAAATTTGTGGCCTTTCTGCCATCCCATCTCAATATATTTTGAAACGTTGGACAAAAGATGCAAAGAGTAGGCATTTATTGGGAGAAGTATCTGAACTGGTACAATCTAGGATGCAACGTTACAACGATATATGTCAACGGGCAATGAAACTGAGTGAAGAGGGATCCCTTTCTCAGGAGAGTTACAGTCTTGCAATCCGCACACTAGATGAAGCTTTTGGAAGCTGTGTGAGTATGAACAATTCTAGTAAGAGTCTCACAGAAGTTGGCACATCAGACACTCACGGTCTACTTTGCATTGAAGAAGATAACCAAAGTAGAAGCATGGGGAGGACAAATAAAAAAAAGAATCCGACCAAGAAAAGAAAGGTTAGCTGTTGATTGCGACTGGCTTGCTTATGTTTGTATTCAAGTGATATTCATTAAATATGACCTCCTTCATAAATTGCAGGTGAACTCAGAGTCAGATGTTATGACCGTTAGCACACAAGACAGCTTGCAGCAAATGGTTTGTCCCTTCTTATGAATAGTTAGCCTGTAAAGAAACACTTTATTTTTGGGTTATTACATTATGTACTTTAAGTTGTGTCGTACTGGAAATAATGTTTTTGTGTATATGTGGTTTAATTGTGCTCGGTAGAACTAACTCAGGAAAGTCCGATGCTACTTTGTGGACTGTGCTAGAATTATTTTATTTTGTAAAAGAATAAAAATAACTAACATCGAGGAATTTTATTTGTAGGACAAATTAAGCTCAAGAGCAGTAACCCTTGATAGCTACTATGGCACACAACAGAGCATGCAAGGAATGGTATGATGAACTATAGCTCCATCATGTATCTTACAACTATGCAAAGAACATAATCTTTTTTTTTTCCCCTTTTCAATTTATACTTTTAATATTTTTGCAGGTACAACTGAACCTAATGGCACCAACACGTGATACCTACTATGGGAATCAACAGACCATTCAGGGGCTGGTATATCATATATATATAACTGCAATGCATAAACTGGTGATACTGCACTAAATATGTTAATAACTTAATATTGAAATCTGGGTTTCATGTGTGTAGGGTCAATTGAACTCAATAGCACCGAGCCATGATGGTTATTACAATGCTCAGCAAAGCATGCATGGGCTGGTATAGCACCCTATGATGCTAGCCATAATTTTCAGTCTATTACCTTGTTCAAATGGTGTCCTTTTATGATTTGGGGTTTTATATTTGCAGGGACAAATGGATTTTTTCCGAACACCAACTGGTTTCACTTATGGCATTCGAGTAAGTTTGCGTGGTTATTCTAACAATTCTGTAGGATCATGTCATTTGTACCACAGGACTTATAATGGGTTTTTCTTCCTCATGGCAGGATGATCCCAATGTAAGAGCTGCACAGTTGCATGATGATGCATCAAGGCATGCATGAGACGTACCTTTCTCGCTAAGAAGGTAGTTCTCTCCAAGCAATAATCATTATCTTGAATCCCGTTACTTTTGAAGTATAAATTGAATGCTTTACTTTGTTTGTAGGCAAAGTGAAAACAATGTGTTGAAGCAAATGTCTCTGTAAAGAATGAATTGATCATGCTTTGTAGATGGAAGGATTATGATAGAGAACCTCTTCTTTGGCATGTGTAAAATAAGATTAGATATAGGCTGTTGTTTTATCTTCACCATCTATTTTATAATAGAATCTCCCTAAGAGTTGGAATAGATTCTGAGGTAGGGATTATATCTTTTGTAAAGGTTGTTGTAATATTGTATCTGTGATTGTTAAATCTAGATAGGAGTAGTTGAAATCAGTAAAACAAATTCCAAGTTCATTACAATTGGCTAATATGCCATCTGTGTAGGCTGTAGTCCACAAGTTCTAACAGTAGAAAAGAATGTTGGAACTAGTTCTCTTTGATCCACCATTTCTACTACCCTTTGTCCTTTGTTATATTGTTATTAATTATCATTTTCTGTTGGGTTGTGCTAGGGGGTTGCGATAGGTTTTGAATATGGACTAGGCTACTCTTTTTAAGAGTGAACTATAGCACAGTCCTCTCCTTTTTCCTCCCGAAAGACTAAAAGCAGGGCACCAATAAGCTTTACTTTTATTTCCCCCCTCAATGGGCAAGTTCCAGATTACATACTGATCCCAGTCATCTCTTGTTTATTTATAGTTTTTTTTTTAGTTTCACTTTTCTTTTTTTAAGATAAAATTTGTTTATTTACCCAATTTATATTTTGAGATTTTTGTAATTACTATCCTTGGACGTAGATGTGATTATCAATTTGGTTCTTTAATTTTTATTATAACAATAAATCAAACCCTGCACTTTGGTTTATAATAAATTAACTAGGCTAAATTATAAATTGCTTCCGTTAATTTATCTTAAAATTCAATTTAGTCCTGTGTAACTTTTGATTTATTAATATATATATATATATATATTTTTTTTTTTTGATAAGAAGTATGAAATATTCATTCAACTTGAAAAGGGTTACAACAGAGAAAGCATACAAACATTTGGAGAAAATCACAAACAATTACACACCACTCTCCTCAATGAACTCGAGAGCTCAGCAATATTTCTGAGTTTGCATATTAACATTTTTGGGGTCTCTTTTCTTGGGCTCTAGTGGTGGGCTCATTAAAAGGAGAGATATTACTTGTGGTTTTCGGGCTGGGAAGTCCTTGGGCCAAAGAAGAAAACATTTGAAAGCCCAAAACCGACTTTTGGCCTCAGAGGACCATTGGGAAACCCGTGAGTGCTCAACAGAGGAGGGTGCTAGGCTCAAGGAGTAAACCACTGCCAGCACAGTTGAACAGTTGTCTTTCTTCGTACCCAGGCTCACCGGACTAACAGCCACCGGAATCTGAAAACCGGTATCTTCCTCTCTTCTTTCTTCCTCCAACCCGCCTCGGCAAGCAGCACAATGTTTCTTAAAAACCCCCTTCCTCCAATTGGACAGAACTTGAGACCCAGATCGAAGAAACCCACCAAAACCCAAAACACAACAAATAAAGCAAAAGGAAGGCAGTCACTCCATTTGAAGACTAGATCTGAAATAAAACTGGAAGATCTTTATTCCTCTATCTACATACCTTAGATCCAAACCCATCTTCCATGCAGATCTTGGAGTGGACTTGAAAGCTCGCACACGCTCCTCTAGGATGTCCGATCTCATGGCTGAAGTGGAGCTTTCATCATTCTCAAACGTGGTGAGATGAAAATGCAGAAGTTCTCCAGTGGTAGCTTGATCCATGTTGCTGAGGGGACCTTGAAGGCTACAGAGACTTAGAAAATACCCAAATAGGGAGAGAGGGCTTGTACCAAGGCAAGAGAAAAACAAAAACTCCTACTGAGGGAGAGAGAAAAAACTACTATAACTATTACATTTATTCAATATCTCCATCTAATTCTTTTACAATGTGTTGTTAGGTGTCTTAAAAATGATGTGTTGGAAATTCAAAAAAAAAAAAATTATGTTTCTTTGGGACGCTTAACTGTAACCCCTTTAACATAAGATTGAAAATGAAAGTAAGTTATAAGATTGAAATTAATAAGTTAGAAGTTACATGACTAAGTTGAATTTTAGGTTAGATTAAAAAAAAAAATTGAATTTTAGGTAAGCTTACTAGGTACAATTTGTAACTTTACAAATTAATGTTTTGAAAGTTTTTCTATTAAAGCTTATGAGATTTTATAATGTAATTTACACTTATGGGGTGTTTGGTTCGCTTGATAAGTCAAAAGTTACATGACTAAATTGAATTTTAGGTAAACTTATTGGGTACAATTTGTAACTTTACAAATTAATATTTTGAAATTTTTTCTATTAAAGCTTATGGGATTTCGTAATGTAATTTATACTTAGTAATGATAGGTACTTCAAAAAATTAATGGTGTAACAAAAATCACTTTCAAATCATTGTATAGTTTTTAAGGTAAAATATTAGTAGAAGGTGAGATTTTAGAATTGTTTAAATTACAATGTTCAAATGGAAAGTTGAAAGAACAAATAGATGCTAACCGTAAAATTCAAGGGTGATATTTGTGAACCCTTCTATTCTTAAGTAAAATAAGTAAGTGAAAATAACCCTAAATATTAGAAAGCCATGCGGTTTGGGTGATAATTTGACAGTGAAATTGTGTTACAGCCTTGTAGGAGCTAATGAAAGTTACCGTTAGTACAACGAATCTTCTATTGCATAGTTCAATTGCTTTGTTTTTATGAAGTTTACCATAATCATGTAACAGTTAAGTTGGTTTTCACGCGAGAGAGAGAGAGAGAGAGAGAGAGAGAGAGTGTGTTGATACCCAAAATTTGAGGGTTCTGCCAAGCCCAAGAAAAAGGAGAAAAAAGAGAGCATATCCTGCCAAAGACAAATTGAAGATTCAACCCCAAAAGGGAGTCAACAAAGGAGAAAAAAGGTAAAATGGGAAATTGGCTATCCAACCTCAAGTATAAAAGGGAATGGCTTGGCTGGCCAAAGCAACATCAAGGTAAGAGGGAAGAATCAACATGATGAAATATGTGGTAGTTGTGATAGTAGTAGATGTTTCTCAAAACATTTATTTTCATCCCATTTTCCATAAAGCCGAAAGGCCCTTGTAATAGAAAATTATTAGTGACATGCATTACTAGGAAACTTTCTTCTCTCGCTCAAGGCCTTTCTCACTTGAATCTTTTTGTAGAAAGAATCATTTGAGTGGGATCACTTTTATTCAAGTCTCAAACCTCACAGCTTTGTATACCTTTGGATTGACATAACAAAGTTGTGGGAGTTGGGTCCTAAATATTTTTATGCATGCACTAACCTATGGCAACTAACATTTATTTAGTTTTATTTTTGGGTCTTGGGTTTATTGTTTGTGCACAGATTAGGTCTAGCAGATTAAGGTCATTCCACAGAAGAGTCAGCCCCGACTCACCCCATAACTCATCTGGGCTAAAGGCTAGACTAGAAACTGTCCAACCACTTCAGGATACGTGTCTAGGGCATAAAAAAAAAAAAACCCCATGGATTTTTAATTCGGAGTCAAAGTATAGTAATGATATACCATCTAAGATAAGATATAATCATAATACATACATGCAAATAAATACTCGTACAGAAAAATGTTTCAACAATACAATTAAAATTAAAATTAAACAATACAATATGTAGTAGAAATCAAACAACAAAAATTAATTTATTTTACGTGATGAATGCACATCATGCAAATCCAAGTTTTTTTAAGGAACCAAATATTATAATAGATTATAAAATAATTTAAAATAAATAAATAAATAAAACTCCTTTTAAAATAAATATTATGTATTTATTTTTTAAAATTTACAAATAAATTTTCACTTAAAGTAGACTATGATCATTGTAGGGGTGATAGGCCCAGTAGTATATATCTATGTATATATTGGGTCGAGGGTCTAATCCAAGGATAGGTAAACACTGTCATAAGAATCTGTGTTAGTGAGTGAAGAGATGAGGTCTGATCATGATTGTCCAAGAGGGTGGTCTGAGGAGGAATGCTTCCTCGGCTGAGCAAAGCCGACGTCAGAAGGTGCAATCTGCCATCAAGAGCAACATTCCAGACAATTACACTAATGAGGATAAATATCAGGAAGGAACAGGATAGAGGGAGGCTATGAAATATCTAAGGGAAAGTTGCTACCACCGCATTGAATGCTCTGCAACTAACTCTCTGGCCGCATTAATGAGGAAGTGATACCTAAACAGTAGTTTTCAGCCTTACAACTACTCTCCAAAGATTTTAGAAAAGTGCTGATGTGACAAGGATCAACACCAACAATCTAATCTACATGTGGAGGGCAGAGATGAAAGAAGGAAGATTATATAAAATAGAAGGGAGGTCCTAAGAGAAAGGGATCGAAGAATTGAGAGAGAAATACTGTAGTAATATGAACTATACTTGTAATCAATTTCAAGAATTATATACAAGAACTGATCTCCTCGGACTGTGCCAAGGACAATTTTCTTTAGATAAAACCAGTCTATTTTTATTTTATTATTATTTGGATCCATTATAATTGCTATCCAACTCATTAAAGCCTAGTTTTCCAACCCACTCTCTACAAATTCATTGTATTGGGCTTTTTGAACCTAGATCCTTTTAACTTTTGGACTTAGGACTCAAATTGCGTTCTTACAATCATAATTTTAATGTAATTTAAATGAGTCACATAGCAAAATTTCACATCTTAATGAAAAATCATATGTAAACTAAATATAATATTTCAATAAAAGAACTAAGATTGAATAATAAAGCATAAATTAAAAATTAAAGAATAAAAATTACTTTAAGTTACATGACAAATGCACATTTTGTAAGTCCAATTTTTTATATTAACTAAAGATTATAATAGTTTATAAAATATTAAAATAAACAATGAAATTCCTTTCAAATATATTGAAACTTTTGATAATTAATTTTAATTTGAGTAGCACAAAAAAGCTATGCTAATAGAGTCACCTAAAGTAAATCATAATATTTTTATTACACTTATATGACTCACATGAGATATTAGTTATATAGCTTGTAATACTTACTGATGATGCTGAAAAAATCACCAATAGGTCACGCAGCACTCGCACGCTCAAAGTAGACCTGCACAACAAAATAATAGAAGACCTCACAGAGAGCACCGGTGTGGTGCCGGCCAAATACCCTCCGAATGTCAAGTTAGAACTATTCTCACAACTCTAGAGTGCTAGAGAGGGCAAATTATGCGTACCTTGATTTGTGAGGGTATTGGGGCTTTTATAGTAGTAGAAGGTCGGCTTCTCTTCCTTGGTGTTGAAGTCTTTTCCTTATAGGACTCTACTTGAATATTTCCAAACGTGGAGAGCAAGATCTTTCCTTGTAGAGAAGATCTTCCTTCGGCACGCGTATCTCCTAGAATCCCCTTTGCGCTAGGATTCCTATTTTGGGATTTTAGGGTGACTCAGGCGTAAGTAGCAAGGACTCTACATCTAGAGCTTTTACTGTATCTACCAACGATGGGCTTTAGCGAACGTTGGGCCAGCTCCTTGTTGGCCATGGAATTGGATCCGTCAGGCCCATTACATCGGGCCCATTAAGCCATATTTTATCCTCTTCAGTTGCCCCCTTCACCTTATGGGTCCGTCAAAGATGAACGGGAGGACCCATGGGGTGACGATCCCAAACTCGGGGCATGACGGTTAGTCTTTAAAGAGATGACGGGACAAAACCAAATAGATGACGGTGTGAACCTCACAGAGATGACGGTATGAAGCTAAAGAGATGATGGTTCGACTTTAAAGAGATGACGAGGTAAAACCAAAGAGTTGATTAAAGCCAAAGATTTGATGGTGCAATGCTAAAGGGTTGACGGAGTCATGCCAGACGGGATGACGGTGTGAACGCAGGCACCGTCGACCGTGTCAACTTCTGACAGGCTGTCTGGAAGCCATTATGAGGCATGACATGCGTCGCCCTTCGATTGGGTTTTATCTCGGATCAAAGCGTCGCTTCGTCTTCCGTGCACCTCCCTTATAAATAACAGTCTCCCTTTCTCATTTCTCCATTTTCAGCTAAAACTCATTTGTCAGAGCGCACCCGTCATACCTGTCAGAGACCACCTCGTCTAGTTGCTTCGTCTGTCATCGTCGTACTTCCTCTGTTCATTCCCAAGATTAGTAAGTGTTCTCTTCCCATAAATCCTACAGATATACTTTTGCCCCCTTTTGTTTTAATTCATTCTTCCAAACTTTACATGCCCGTCATAATATCTAGATCCGTCAGAGTCTTAGGTTTTGTCGTTACGTGTAGGAAATGTCTAGTGCATCGAGTAATCAATCAATTGTCCGTGACAGGGTGGATTACGAGGAAGTATATCCGTCCGGTCATAAAGACCAAGAGAGTCCGGGCAAAGATAGGAGTCCGTCTACCTCCTCCTCGTCCTCAACAAGTAAGGACGTGGAGGAGGTTGAATAAGAAGAGGCTTCTGATGACGATGAGGAACAGATAGTAAGATCCGTCATTGGTGCTGATGGACTTAGGAAGTTCGTCATGCTACCAGAATGGGCGGTTAATAACTTCACGTCCACTATCAAGGAAAACCACTTCAAAACATTTAGAGATAACTACCAAATTCCGGACAGCATCCCAATCCGTTTGCCCTATAAGTCCGAGAAATGCTATTATGACGAAGTCCAGGGTGTTGGAGTATATGAGCAGATGCTGAAGGCAAGACTTAGGTTTCCACTAAGTTCCCTTCACCGCGAGCTCCTCCATTACTTGGGATTATCCGTTAACCAAATTTCCCCCAATGCTTGGAGGGTCTTCATAGCAATGGAGGTCCTGTACGGTGCCATGACCGACGGTGCCAAGAGGCTGACGGTGAGGGAGTTCCTTCACTGCTACCATCCGGACGAGATTGTTAGGTCCAGGGGAATGTATAGCTTCGTACCCAAGAGTCCGTTGTTGAAGGTTATTTACGACACGCCGGACTCAAATAGGGATTGGAAGAGCCGTTACTTCTTCTTGGAAGGTGACGGTTGGATGTGTCGCCCAGGGGACACGGAGCATATGCCCGTCGACACGACTTGGGGCATATTACACCCGTCCAGTATGCACCCGTCTTAGTATTAAGAATTTTTAACCGTTCATTTCATAACCTTTTTGACAATTTTAACCGTTCATCCTCTTTTGCAGTTAGACGACGCCCCCAAGTTGACATCAAGAAGTTTGCTTTCCTCGAAATTTTTTTTTCTAAGACCCAGCCGGAGGAAAGGACTTGGGCGAAATTGGTCACACTTAAAACCATCCACTGGTACTGCGATGGACCAGAGCCAAAGCCAGCAGCCGTCAAGTACGAGGAAAAGATTCGAAGACGTAAGTCCGTCGTCTTTATTCTTAAACGGTCTTTATTTTTATTTTGGTTGCTAACATAGTCTGTCCTCTTTTTCAGAAATGGACGATGCCAAGAGGAGAGCGTTGATCAGGTCAAAGGCCACAAAGAAGAAAGAAATAGGTGACATTGCTCCCACTGGGACGGCCCCAAGTATCCCGTCTATAAAGAGGAAACCGCAGCCTAAAGGGGACCGTCCTGCCAAAAAGGCCAAAGTGTCCTTGGAGCCCGTCGTAGGGCTTATGGCTGAGGCGGCAAAGATGGCCACCCCAACAAAACACAGTGTCGGCAAGGGCCTCATGAAGGGTTCGTCAACGGACCAAGACAAGCCGCCCGTCCTTCTTCGGGAGGATTCTAAGTATGCTTTGGAGCAGATTTCGTCCATCATGTTGTTGGAGGACTATGAGGACTTGGGGAATCATTCTACGGAGGCCATGGGGGAGACAGGCCTTTTTGCAATTACTCAGGTAACCCTCCCCGTCTCCTTTACTACCGTTCATTACTTTTTGCCTTCACTCTAACTCCCCTTTTTTTATTTTAGGCAATGGTCATGATGAAAGGTCTGATGGGACGAAGTCTCAGCCACGAGACGACCCTGGAACGTGTACAGGCGAAGGCGGAGCAAACGAAGGACGAGCTGAACCATTTGTGAAATTGGAAACCCAAGATGGAGAAAAATCTTGAACTTTCAGAGAAGGCGAGAAAAAGTCTTAAGCAGGCTACGAAGGAGGTGAAGAAGGCCCTTAAAGGTAAGGATAAGGAGATACAAGACCTGAAGGATGAGGTCCGTCAGGTTAAGGAGGTTGCGGTACGTGAGTACCGTGACTCCGATGCCCTAATTTCAGAGCTAGGAGACTCTTTCCTTCAAGGCTTTGACGACGCCATCCGTCAAATCAAGAAGGCTTACCCTGACTTGGAGGTTTCAAAAATCAAGGTTGAGGACCAAGCTTAGAGCTCCGTCATGCCTGCCGCTTTAGAGGACACTGACGACCTCTTTGCGGATGACGAAGTTATTGGCGACGGGGAGTCAGCACAAGCCCAAAATGCACAAGTACAGCCCGTTGTGGAGACGGCCCCTCAGTCCGTCGCCAATGAGGCCCCTTATCAGGATAACATTGCAGGGTAGACGACTGACACTCAAGTTCAACAGTTGCCGTAGTTAGATAATTTTATTTTTTGTTTTATATATTTGGAGAATAATTTTCATCCGTTGTGGATAATATGTAAACATTTCCCTTCAAGGGCTTATCCTTATTCAATTTTGTTGTTTCTGTTGAATGCATCCGTTCATTTTGTTCTACTTGTGATAGCCGTCCTGCTGAGTATTTTAATTTTTTTTTTTTTGGATTTTTCGAGCTAAACCGTCCAGTCTAGAATTTTCATGGGTGGTCCGTCCATATTATCACGGACCTTGTTTGCATCCGTCTCTTTATTGGGTTTCTTTTTAAAGTTTTCCCTCTTTTTGGATGACTCATCCACTTTGAGGTCGTTGTTTCTGCTCGTTCACTTTTTGATCCGAATAATCTTAAAGATCCTTCATGTTTCGTGGGTGCTCAGATTTATCCGTCCACTTTATTGGATGTGTTTATAGTTCTTTCATTTTCCGGAGATACCCCGTCCACTTTGTGGACTTTGGCCTCCCTCCGTCCATATCAGACTCTGGTTTATATCTGTCCGCCTTGTGGCTCTGGTTTATATCCGTCCATCTTGTGGACTTTGGTTTATATCCGTCCACCTTGTGGCTTCTGGTTTATATCCGTCCATCCTGGACCTCAAATTCTCATCCTTTTGGGACGATCCATCCACTTTGTGGACTTTGTTTTATATCCGTCCATGTTGGACTTCAAATTCTCATCCTCTTGGGATGAACCGTCCACTTTGTGGACTTGTTTTATATCCGTCGATGTTGGACTTCAAATTCTCAAACTCTTGGGATGACCCGTCCATATTGGACTTCAAATTCTCATCCTCTTGGGATGACCCGTCCACTTTGTGGACTTGTTCTATATCCATCCATATTGGACTTCAAATTCTCATCCTCTTGGGATGACCCGTCCACTTTGTGGACTTGTTTTATATCCGTCCATATTGGACTTCAAATTCTCATCCTTTTGGGATGACCCATCCACTTTGTGGACTTGTTCTATATTCGTCCATATTGGACTTCAAATTCTCATCCTTTTGGGATGACCCATCCACTTTGTGGACACTGTGTAACCTATCCATTCATAATAAAAATCCATGTGGAAAATCAAAGTTGCATCTGAATATTCTTCTTAAAAGAAAATGCGTTTGTAGAGAAAAGTACCTGCCCCCTTGGGCTTAAAAAGGCACAAAAAGATTGTAGCAAAAATACTTAAAGAAAAACTAGTAATTGTAGCTAAAGATTAAATAAAATGGGCAATTGGGATAGTTGTTGTTCTCCATATTATTTCTACTGGTAGTACTTTCGTAGGTATTCCGCGTTCCATGGGTGCTGCAGCTTCTTTCCATCCAGCGCTTCTAGGTGGTAGGTGCCCTTCCTCTGCCATGATGCGATCTTGTAGGGTCCTTCCCAATTGGGGCCAAGCTTCCCCTGGGAGGGATCTTTAGTGGCGCCCATTACCTTTCGTAGCACCAGATCACCAACCTGAAAGTCTCTATGCCTGACGCTGGAGTTGTAGTGTTTTGCCATAAGATTCTGATAACGTGCCAACCTTTGTTTTGCTGCCGCTCTGACTTCGTCCACCAGGTCGAGCTGAAGGCGTATGGCCTTTTCGTTCTCGTTCTTGTCGTAGTTCTCCACTTGATAGCTTGTGAGCCCTACTTCTGCGGGGATGACAGCTTCACTTCCGTATGCTAGACAAAATGGCGTTTCTCCAGTGGGTGTTCTCGCTGTAGTCCGGTATGCCCACAGAATACTTGGTAACTCGTCTGGCCAGATACCCTTTGCCCCCTCGAGCCGGGTCTTGATTATCTTGAGCAAGGACCAGTTCGTGACTTCGACCTGCCTATTAGCCTGTGGGCACGCAGGTGACGAGTAGTGGTTCTTAATTCCTAGCTCTGAACAGAAATCTCTGAACGTGCTATTGTTGAACTGCTTGCCATTGTCAGAGACCAGTACTCTAGGTATCCCGTACCTGTATATGATATTTCTCCAGACAAAGTTTCGAATGTTTTTCTCTGTGATAGTGGCTAAGGCTTCTGCTTCTACCCACTTAGTGAAATAGTTTATGCCAACTACCAGGAATTTTAGATGCCTGACTGTTGTTGGGAATGGACCCATGATGTCTATTCCCCATTGAGTGAATGGCTAAGGAGCCGTCATCGGGGTTAGCTCTTCAGATGGTTGCTTGATGAAGTTGCTGAACCTCTGACACTTGTTGCATGACTTGACATAAGCTTTTGCGTCCCTCAACATTGTAGGCCAATAGTATCCGGCTCGGATCAACTTATGTACTAACGACCGAGCCCCTAAGTGGTTTTCGCAGATACCCTCGTGGATTTCTCTCATGGCATAGTTTGCTTCTTCTGTTCCTAAGCATCTCAGATATGGACGGGAGAAACCTCTTTTATACAGGACATCTTTCATTATGACGAATCTTGCTGCCTGGGCCTTCAGTTTTCTTGCGGCTTCCTTCCCGTCTGGCAGGATGCCGTTCTTTAAGTAGGAAACCAGTGGTGTGGTCCAGTTGTTCTCGGAGCCAATTTTCTGTACATTGTCGGGATCTATTAAAGGATGGAATTGAACAAAAGAGAGTACGTTACCGGGAGTGATCATAGGTTCTCCTGAAGCGGCTTTAGCAAGGTGGTCGGCTTGCTCATTTTCTCCTCTGAGGATCTGGACGATTTTAGCTTTCAAGTCGCTTACTCTCTTTCTGACTTGATCAAGATACTTGCGCATCCTCTCGTTCTTGCACTCATAATCTCCATTCACTTGCTTAGTAACGACCTGTGAGTCGCAATAAACGATTACGCTCTCGGCCCTTGCTGCTTTGGCAAGATCGAGCCCCGCCACGAGTGCTTCATATTCTGCCTCATTGTTGGTAGTGGGGAAGTCTAGACGGACCATACACTCAATCGTGTCCCCTTCAGGTGATAGTAGTACGATGCCGGCCCCTCCGGCCTGTCTGTTGGATGATCCATCTATATGTATGCTCCACTAGGGAACCTCATCTGCCCCCTCGCCCTCGTCACTCGTAAATTCAGCTATAAAGTCTGCAACGATCTGTCCCTTAATAACGATTCTTGGTCGATACTGGATGTCAAATTCGCTCAGCTCTATGGCCCATAGTGCCAATCGACCAGTGGATTCAAGACTGCTCATTGCCCGTCTCAAAGGTTTATCGGTCAAGACGATCACCGTGTGAGCTTGAAAATATGGTTTAAGCTTACAGGCTACCATGACTAATGCGAAAGCGAGTTTTTCCGTGGGCGGGTATCTGTCTTCAGCTCCGCGAAGTGTTCGACTGGCGTAGTATATGGGCTTCTGCACCCTATCCTCTTCTCTGATCAAGGCGGCGCTAACAGCAGCGGGGGAGACGGCTAGGTAGAGGAAAAGCTCTTCACTTGGTTGCGAGGGACTCAGCAGCGGTGGGGAAGATAGATAGGCTTTCAACTCCTCGAATTCTTGCTGACACTTGGCAGTCCACTCGAAAGACTTCTTCAATGTGCGAAAGAAGGGTAAGCACTTGTCTGTGGCTCTTGACACGAATCTATTCAATGCCGCTATTTTGCCGTTGAGGCTTTGTACCTCCTTCACATTTCTTGGGGGAGCCATCTCCATTATGGCTCGGATCTTGTCCGGGTTGGCCTCAATCCCCCTTTGAGATACCATGAATCCTAGGAATTTTCCCGCCGTCACCCCGAAGGTGCACTTTCCCAGATTGAGCTTCATGTTGTAGGAGTAAAGGGTGTTGAATGTTTCTCTAAGGTCTTCCAGGTGATCTTCCTCCCTTCGGCTTTTTACTAGCATGTCATCGACATAGACTTGGACATTTCTCCCGATTTGCTGCGCGAACATCTTATTCATAAGCCTTTGGTACGTTGTGCTTGCGTTCTTCAGGCTGAAGGGCATTACTTTGTAACAGAAGAGGCCTTGACTGGTCACGAACGAAGTTTTCTCCTGATTAGCTTCGTGCATTCGGATTTGGTTGTAACCTGAGAAAGCGTCCATGAAGCTTAGCAGCTGGTGCCGAGCCGTTGAGTCTACTAGGACGTCGACTCTTGGGAGGGGATAGCTATCTTTAGGGCAGGCTTTGTTAAGATTAGTGAAGTCCACGCACATCCGCCACTTCCCGTTAGCTTTCTTAACCATTACTACGTTCGCTAGCCAATCGGGGTAGTAAACTTCCATAATGAAACTTGCTTCCTGTAGTTTACGGACTTCTTCCGCTATAGCTTGATTTCGTTCCGGGGCGAACACTCTCTTCTTCTGTCGGACAGGTGGAAAGAAGGGCGATACATTCAACCTGTGTACCATGACTGAAGGGTCTATTCTTGGCATGTCGTCATGACTTTAGGCGAATACGTCTCGATTGCTCCTGAGAAAAGTTATGAGCTCTTGACGGATTGCGGGGTTAGCGAGGGTTCCGATTTTGGTTGTTCGGTCAGGGTCAGAACTGTTAAGAGGTATCTCCTTTAGTTTCTCTACCGGCTCCGTCACCGTCCAGTGCTCTTCTATATTCAAGGCCTGGACCTGATCCTCCATCTCCATCATGGCTACATAGCATTCACGCGCAGCCATCTGACTTCCGCGCAGCTCTCCCACTCCATAGTCGGTAGGGAACTTAATCATCAGGTGGTAAGTTGAAGTTATCGCCTTCCACGAATTGAGCATGGGTCGTCCAAGGATAGCGTTGTAGGCAGACGAGCAATCGACCACTAGGAACGTTACGTCCTTGATGATCTGCTGGGGGTAATCGCCCACCGCCACGGACAATGTGACCACGCCCAGGGGGAATAACCGGCTTCCTCCGAAACCAATGAACGGGGCATTTGTCGGAATCAATCGTTCCTTGTCGATCCTCATCTGTTGGAATGCTAGGTAGTATAAGATATCTGCTGAACTGCCGTTGTCGACCAACACACGATGCATGTTGTAGTCTCCTACCCGTATGCTGACAACGAGCGCATCGTCATGTGGATGGTGAAGACGTCGCGCATCTTCTTCTGAGAATCCGATAATGGGGCTTTCTCTCCGAGCTATCTTCGGCACGGTTTCCGTCAGCTGAACATTTTGCACCATCCTAAGGTAGGTTTTGTGAGCCTTTTTTAAAGACCCGGCTGCAGCTGTTCCTCCCACTATCATTCTTATGTCCCCTATGGGGGGTCTCGGTCGCTCATTCTCCTTTCGGGGGTGCTGTTCTTGTGGGGTTGGATCTGTTCTCTCCTTGTTAACGAACCTCTGCAGTTTTCTTTATCTGATAAGGGCTTCAATTTGCTGCTTCAAGTCATAGCAATCGGCTGTGTCGTGACCGTGGTCACGGTGGAAGCGACAATATTTATCCCTAGATCGTTTGTTGGGATCACTCTTCAGCTTTCCAGGGAACATCAGAGCCCCCTCGTCCTTGATTTGCATTAGGACTTGATCTATCGGGGCGGTCAACGGAGTGAAGCTTGTGAATCTTCCTCCCAGGGGCTTAGGGCGTCTCTCATCCCTTCGGTCTCCTGTCCTTGCTTTCTTCCGGCCTTAGTCCTGTCAGGTGTCTTCTTGCCTTTCTCTTTTCTTGGGCCTCTCTTCTTTCTTGGGCCTCTCTTCTCGGGCCAACAGCGCGTCTTCAGCGTTCATATACTTTGTGGCCCTGTAAAGCACTTCTGACATGGTCTTCGGGTCGTTTTTGTACAGGGAGAACAAAAACTTACCCTCCTTCAGCCCATTTGTGAATGCTGCTACAAGTATCTTGTCGTCGGCTTCGTCGATCAAGAGTGCCTCTTTATTGAAGCGGGATATGTAGGCCTTCAACGTTTCCTCCTCTCACTGCTTGATACTCATCAAGCAAGTCGTAGACTTCTTGTACCGATGTCCTCCGATAAAGTGCGCAGTAAATTGAGCACTTAGCTCCTTGAAGGTGCTGATTAAGTTGGGTGCCAGCTGGCTGAACCAAATTCTTGCCGCACCCTTTAGCGTTGTAGGGAAGGTCCTACACATAATTGCATCTGCTACTCCTTGAAGGTGCATCAAGGTCTTAAAGTTCTCTAGGTGGTCTAGAGGGTCCTTGACCCCGTCATAACTATTCATATGTGGCATGCAGAACTTACTTGGCAGGGGGAAGGAGTTGACGGAAGCGGTGAATGGTGAGCCAATCCGGTTAACAAGGTCGTCAAGGTAGCTGGACACTTGTCCCTTGAGAGCGTTCATCATTACTTCCATCTGTTCCTTTATTGCCTGCATCTCTGTGATAATTGGTGGCGGAGCCGTATCCACAAGGGAGGGAAGGCTCATGTTTTGTCGCTCCGGTCTGCTTGGGGCGTTACTGGCCTGTGGTCCCTCTTGATTCCTCCTTTCAGCACTGGTTCCTTCTTGATCTGCTCCTTGATTATTTGGTGCTGTGTTTTTCTGGTTTAGCTGCTCTTCCAGGTTGCGGTTTTGTTTGGTGAGGCGCTCCACAGCTGCGGCGAGAGTCTTAACCTGCTTCTCAAGTGCGGTCGTGGGGAGTTCTTCTTCTTGAACGTCGTTAGTGGTCGCCATTGAGCAAGTGAGCACCGTGCAACTCTTTTGTCTAGGAAGAGATAATGTGGCTTAAACGCGTTTCCCACAGACGGCGCCAACTGATGATGCTGAAAAAATCACCAATAGGTCATGCAGCACTCGCACGCTCAAAGTAGACTTGCACAACAAAATAATAGAAGACCTCACAGAGAGCACCGATGTGGTGTCAGCCAAATACCCTCCAAAGGTCAAGTTAGAACTATTCTCACAACTCTAGAGTGCTAGAGAGGGCAAATTATGCGTACCTTGATTTGTGAGGGTATTGGGGCTTTTATAGTAGTAGAAGGTCGGCCTCTCTTTCTTGGTGTTGAAGTCTTTTCCTTATAGAAATCTACTTGAATATTTCCAAATGTGGTGAGCAAGAGCGCGCGTATCTCCTAGAATCCCTTTTGTGCTAGGATTCCTATTTTGGGATTCTAGGGTGACTCAGGCGTAAGCAGCAAGGACTCTGCATCCAGGGCTTTTACTGTATCTACCAACGATGGGCTTTAGCGAACGTTGGGCCAGCTCCTCGTTGGCCCATGGAATCGGATCCGTCAGGCCCATTACATCAGGCCCATCAAGCCATACTTTATCCTTTTCACTTACATTTGATCTCATATTGTAAGTACGACATATACGACCCAATTTATATTATTAAACCAACAAAATTTATTGTAGGTAATTAAAATAACATAAAATAAATAATGATGCATTTTTTTTTTAATTTATAGAAATTTTTGTAATATAATTTTAATAGGATTAGTTTTTTAAAAAAAAAATTGTGAATTGGGCAATAGAGTTTCACTTATAGCAATTATGTTAATTACTTTCTTTATAAATAGATTATGTTAATTATTTTAATGTATGACGTAAGGAGAAAATTAAAACAAGAAAAAAAAATAGAGGGATACACTTGGTGCAATCATAGCATATAGGATACAATATATTTTATATATATGATATTTGTTTATATAATATATAATTTTATTGTAAACATTTTGGTGACAATAACTAAATCAGTGTTGTTAAAAGCGTGTTAAAGCTTAAAGCTAGAAATCCCAAGCTCTCAATGCTTTGCTAAGTAAAAAAAAAAAAAAAAAAAAGCTCGTTTAATGAAGAACACTTTAGGCATGCTTTTTAAGAGCTTTTTGAAGAAGTATAAAGTATGCCTAGGCACACTTTTGTATATTATTGCTAAAAAAATATGGATCATCAAAATTAATTGTTGTATTTTGAAAGAAATGACATGGACCAATGGCTTATTACACAACCACTATCCTTAGGGTGGTGTATTACACAAACAATTTTTTTATTTACATGTCATAAGATACGAACAAGGTTAATTTACAATTCTTGTGCTTTTTGGTCTTTGACTTTTAAATCTATGTTGATTGAACCATATACATCATTTGATCATAACCATCATGGTTATGCACATTTATAAAGTACTAGAGAATTATATAAAATATTATATTTAAACTTTCTATGACCAGATTATTATGATGTTAACCATTGATAATTATTTTCCATTTACTATATAAAAATTTTAAGAATTGAAATAACTTAGGTACTTATCAAACATTATAAAATTGAACTTACAAAAATTATATAATTGCACTTACCTAATAGGTAACATATAAAAAATTTGAGTTATTATTTAATTATATGCTATGGATATTTCTATTAGAAGTTATGAGATATTATAGTTAAAAATTGCATGCTATACTTCAATCAGACGCGCACTTGCATTTTGCGCCTAGGCTCCAACATGTCTATGTATTTAAGTGCGCTCGACACTTTTACCAACGTTTATTTGAATGATTATTATATAAGTTCACAATTCTAATACTGTATATTAGAGCTCTTATAATTTCACATGTAAGGAGTTTTTTCTTGGTCTTTAAATAGATTTAGTCAAAACTTATGAATTTCTATTACTTTTATCTAATAGAGACTTATTTAGAGTGTGAATTGAAATCATTTAAAAAATTCATAATTTTAATTAAAAAAATTAACAATTAAGGTTTTGTGAGGGGGGGATCCAAGAGTAACACCTTTATTGGGCCAAGCCCAAGGAATATGAAAGCCCGATCTATAATTTCTCCGACTTGTGTGATTTGAGGCAACTCAAGAGAGGAAGCTTGGTAGACAACTCTAGATAGATTGATGAAGGCACTTGGACCTAAATCATCCGAAGAGGATGAGATGAAGTCCACACTGGGCTGGAAAGTAGGAGCCGAGGAAAGCAATAGTGACAAGTATGGATACAGAAGAGAAGAAAGCTTCTTAGTAAAGCATCTATCAACTCCGCATTGAATGTGCTGCAACAACTATGTTAGCCACATTAATGGCTGAATGACACTTGAACAGTGCCAAGACAACCTGTAGTTCACTTAGCACATCCTTCCAAGGGAAAGACGAGACAAGTATCCAGTGAGAGATCAACCACTCTCCATGTGGAGGATTAGGATGAAATGGAAACCATCATAAAAGGAGGAAGGATCCCCATGAATAGGGATTGGGACCTAGAGATTAGAGAGAGAATCATAAATAAGTTTGTAATGCTTCAAGTATAGTGAGGTTCCTCAGCTGATTAAGGAAACATCAATATACACGTTTATACTCATTTTTACTTATAAATTCCACTTCTTTTATCAGGGCTCGTTTCTTGACTTCGACCCCTTAGATTAAAAGCCCAAGCATTAATCCGCTTTCCCTCTCTACAAATTAATTGAGGTGGGCTCACTTCCCAACCCAATTTTCCTTTTGGGACTTGGTTATTTTCACCCCATACAGGTTTAATATGAAACCACCCAAAATTATAGGAGAATTATATAATCTTCCCAATTTTTTAAATAAAGCTGGTCACTTTATACTCACCCATTTACATCATATTTTTTTTAATAGAACATATTATCATTTTAAATTCTAATAAGTTCATAAATTTTGTAAATTTTACCATAAACATGTACAAAAAATATTTGAAAAATTATTAACTTATGAAAAATTTCACAAACCTCCCACCTTAAGGTTTTATAGAATGACATTTGACACTTTCCTTGAGGTTTTATAAATGTGACAGATAAGTCTATGTTTGACTTCTATGAGATTATGGATAAAAGATACTCCTTTTTTGAGGTTTGTATAAATGAATAAGAGCCATGTTAAAAATGAAATATTTTGTTTAGGAAATCATTGTGTGAGATGATATAAACTTATATATTACATTTATACAAACCTCAAAGGGGAGCGTCATTCCTCCATCATTAGTGTTATTTCATTCATAGTTTATAGTATTTTTTTTTTTTTTTTTTTTGATGGGGAATTAGACAAACTTTCATTCAACAAGCTGAAATTGGAGCACAACAGAGAAAGGAAATTATAGAAGCTGAAACTAGTCAGATATCATCTAGGATTAGGTGTTCTACACAGCTGGGATTAACTCCCTTCCAAATTTGAGAAAAACCTGATAGTTTAGCAGCTTTTGCAAGTTCATGGGCAACTCTATTGCCATCCTTTTTTAGGTGTTGGAATGTGCACCAGCTGAAAGAGGCCGAACAACTTCTAATGTCTTGAAAGATGAGACCAATCTCACCATCAACATCTCCACGGTTAAGAGCTTGAATAATAGAGAGGGCATCTAACTCAAAGATAGCATGAGAAATTTTCAATTCCAAAGCAAGTAGCACACCATGCAGGAGAGCAAAGGCTTCAGTAATTTTTGCCGAGTAGGAAGACTGGAGAACTTCGCTAGAAGCTGCCATGGAAAGGCCTTGGCAGTCCCGGACAATCACCCCAATGCAAGCATTGGTACCATCATTAGAGGCTCCATCAACATTTATTTTGAAGAAGCCAAAGGGAGGAGCTTTCCATTTGAGGATAGGGGGGGAATGGGGCAGTGGGGGGTGGGAACAAGCATCCTTAAAATCAATGAGGGTTCTATTGGCCAATTCCCAACTTCAGCTTGGTGGAGAACCTGAGTCCTCATGCACTACTTGATTGCGATTCCACCAAATAGGCCAGGCTGTTGCAAAGAATATCTCCATATCCTGCGAAGTGCCCCTTAAAATGATGTCTAAAGCGATCTCAACAAGATCATGAATTGGGCGTTAAAGGTCTACAGGGCAGTCAGACCAATGAGCCCACGTTAGCTTGGCATGATCACAATGAAAAAGAGCATGGGTTGTAGTCTCTATTGCTTTGTCACAGATGGGGCAGAAGCTAGAACACGCTATGCCTCTATGACTTAAATTTTCCATGGTGGGGAGGCCATTAACACAGATTCTCCAAGCAAAAAACTTTGAGCTTTGGGGGGACTTTTTGGTGCCAAATTCTTTTCCAAATCAGAGAGTTAGAGCTGTTTGAAGAGCATTCACCTTCATCTGGAGGTATTACCATGCTTAAGGCAATGTGGTAGGCACTTTTAACTGCAAAGGTCCCATGTTTATTACCAGTCCAAATTAGACTATCTTTGGGAAGATTGTAGCTTAGTGGGATTGAGTCGATTAACAAAATTGTGTTGGCTTCAAAGGGTAGGAAGAGTGAGTAGATTACATTATCTTTCCACCACTTAGTGTCCTTGTCTATAAGAGACAACACCATTGGGAAATCTCCAAAGTCGAAAGGTGGGGAGATTACTTTGAACGTTGTTGGCATTGGTAGCCATTTATCTTCCCATATATGGATTTTATGACCATTTCCCAGTCTCCATCTAGTTCCTTTCCGGATCACCTCAAGGTTATTGTGAATGCTTCACCAGGCATAGGACGGGCTACAGCTTTTTTTAGAGTTGAGAATATCATCATGTGGGAAGTACTTGGCTTTGAAAACTCGAGCCACCAAAGAGTCGGGGTTGGTGAGGATTCGCCAACCTTGTTTGACTAACATGGCTAGATTAAAGGCTTGTAAGTCCTGGAAACCCATCCCACCGTGAAGTTTTGGCTTGCACATTTTCTTCCAACTAACCCAAGCAATTTTGTACTCTTTATCTTTCTACCCCTACAAAAAAATTGCGTATCATGTTTTCCAAATCAGCGCAAAGAGTCTGGAGCTGAAAACAGCTTATGGTATAAGTTGGGACTGCTTGTGCGATTGCCTTGATGAGAATCTCCCTCCCACCAATTGAAAGGAGTTTTCCCTTCCAACCAACAAGCTTTTTTGCCACTCGTTCCTTGATTTCAGCAAACACTTGGGTTTTTGATTTCCCAATGATGGAGGGAAGCCCCAAATACTTGTTATGCCTCAAGTCCTACATCGGCCCAAGTAATCTCAATATGCACTCTTTTGTTTCTTGAAGGGTTTTTGGGCTGAAAAACACTGAGGACTTGTCTGCATTATTTTTTTTTTTTTCCAGAAGCTGCCTCATAGCTTTGGAGTATGCTAACAAGTTTTTGACATTCTTGCACGTTTGCTTTGCAAAATAGAAGGCTGTCGTCGGCAAAGAAGAGATGGGTGATTATAGGGTAGCCCCTGCGTATTGAGACTCCTGAGATTTGCTAATTTCGGGCTTCTTCGTGAATAAGAGCTGACAAACCTTCTGCACAAAGAAGGAACAAATATGGAGAAAGGGGGTCACCTTGCCGGATGCCTTGGGTTGGGGTGATGTGGCCAAAAGTTTCACCATTATGATCACTGAATAAGATACAGAAGAGACACAATGCATAATAAGATCAATAAGCTTGTTATTGAATCCCAACTTCATTATAATCCCCCCTACCCCCTAATAAAGTCTCATTCAACCCGGTCAAAGGCTTTACTCATATCTAGTTTAATTGACATAAAGCTTTCTTTTCGCCCTTTTTTATTTTTTAGATAGTGCATGAACTCATATGCGACTAGGACATTGTTAGAAATTAGGCGTTCAACGGTGAAGACACTTTGGTTTTCAGAGATGATGCTCGGCATGACAGTTTTGAGTCTATTAGCCAAGACTTTGGATATGGGTTTATAAGTCACATTGCATAGGCTAATAGGGTGGAATTCTGTCATTCTGGTGGGGTGGTTGGTTTTTGGGATGAGAGAAATATTGGTTTTGTTAATCTCTGCCATGAAAGCATTGGAATTCAGCACATTCAGAACCATATTTGTAATATTAGTGCCTACAATATCCTAGTAATTATGGAAAAAAACAGCAGACATATCGTTAGGTCCTGGGGCTTTTATCGAGTGAATTTGCTGCAGAGCCTTGAGAACCTCATCTCTTGTGAAGGTCTTGGTGAGCTCTGAGTTCATGTCCTCTGTCACGCATCTGGGGATAGAGCTAATGACTTCAATTATTCTAGTGGGCTGAGTGGTGATGTAGATTTTCTCAAAATAAGCCACAGCAGTGGCTACAATATCAGCTTTGCTTTCACACCACTAACCAACATCATTCTAGAGCCCAAGGATAGTGTTTTATTTTATTTTATTTTATTTTATTTTCCTTCTGTTAGACGCCCGAGCATGGAAGAATTTGGTGTTTTTGTCTCCCTCTCTGTACTAGTGCACCTTGCTGTGTTGATGCCACATAGTTTCTTCATTGTCAAGAAGATCATTGATTTCCTTCTTGAGTTGATTGATCTCTGCCCCCAAGTTTCCTTCTTGATCATTGGTAGTAAGAACATTGAGCAGTTTCCTTTTCTCCTGAATTTTCTTTGGGATGTTGCCCACTACTCTTTGATTCCAATTGGTTAGAGCAATGGCACATTTTTGAAGATTGGAGGAGATATCCTTAGGGGTGGTGGAGAGAGAGCCTGAGTTCCAAGTTGAATCAATGATTTCTCGATAATCATCTCTTTTGGCCTACATTGCCTCAAAATGAAATCTACGTTTGCCTTTATGAACTTGTGGGGAAGAATTAGAAATTGCAAGGATGCAGTGATCAGAGGTTGATTTAGCAAGATGGTGGACTTTTGGATTCCTGAAGAATTCCAGCCACTCTGACGTGGCAAAAGCCCTGTCAAGATGGAGAGAAATTCTTTGGTTGCCTTCCTTCATGTTACTCCAGGTGAAGTCTGGCCCACAATATCCCAAATCCTGGAAGCAACAATTATTTACCACTTGATGGAACCCCTCCATTTGGCGTTAGGATCGTTGGGCACCACCTGCTTTTTCATTCATAGAGAGAATTTCATTAAAGTCACCACAACAAAATCAAGGCAAACAATATTGACTATTAAGAAAGGAGATAAGTTTCCAAGATTCTTCCCTGAGGTGAGTTTCTGGGTGCCCATAAAATCCAGTGTACCTCCAAGAGAAGCCATTCTCTGGTTCAGTGATTATGGCATCAATATGGAAATTAGAGTAGCTTTTGATTTCTAGATTCATGTCACTAGACCACAAAAGAGCCAGGCCTCCACTTTGGCCTCTACTAGGAACTATTAGGCCATTTAAAAAGCCCAGTCTGTACTTCACCTTCTCCATATGCTTATTCTTTAGCTTTGTCTCCAATAGGAAGACAAGTTTGGGATTCCAGCGCTTCACGTAGTCACGAAGCGAAAAACTGTTTGGGGGTTCCCAATTCCTCGTGGTTCCAGCATAGTGAATTCATGGCTCCCGGCGGTGCTGCTTTGCAGTCATTGCCGATCCATCTTGAGAGCTGTTTGCATTTAAGAGGGGTGTGTCACTGATTTTCTTATGGGGCTTTTCTTCATCTTCGTCGGATAAAACAAGCTTGCTTGGTCTTTTAGATCCTGTGAGCCCACTAAGGTTTTAAGCGTAAGTGTTGGGATTTGGGGCTTGCTGCCTTTGGGCTTTGGCTATTTTTTCAAATTCCCTTTACCTGGGCCTCATGGGGTGCATGGTGACTTGCTAGTGTGGTGGGCCTCTTTGAGGGGTTTTAAAGGACTTGAGACTTCTTAAGTTTCGGGTGGGGAGGGTCTTAAAAGGCCCATAGTGGAGGAGTCATCCCCTATTTCCTTTCCTGTTTTTAGGCTTTTTTGAAATTCAAATTGAGATTTCCTAGATTGAGGCACAGGGTTCAAGGGACTTACTTTTTCGTTTCTCAGCTAATTGTTTGCAGTGAGATGATTTGACGTGACAGAGTTTCCTGGTGTCGTGTTGTCGTTGGGCAGCGTGTAGCTTCTTGGAGCGGTTGGGAGTTCAGCTTGTTCCGTCTCCATGTTCGTAGAGTTAGAAGCTGCCTGAGCTAAAGTGTGCCTATCTTCTGAACTGTCTTCCTTTCTTCCCTCAGATCTGCCACTAAAAGTGACTTTTAATTTTTCCAAACTGAGTTTAGTGGAACCATTTGCCGATAGCCAGTCCCCATATTGCTTAGTGTTTCCTGAGTCACTTGGTGGCACCTGACAGTGTTTCTCATCATGTCCAAGAAGACCACAGTGGAAGCAAAAGTTGGGCAATCTTTCATATTTGAAAGAAACCCAAAATTTTTCACCCTCTGTATTGACTATGTTACCACCTCTTCGAAGTGGTTTGTCAATGGGCAAATCCACATGAATTCTAATAAACTTAGCTTGCTCTAAAAGCCAGGATCGCTTGTTTGACTCAATATATCTACCCAACTTGTTGCCCAGTTCTCTTTCCACTTCCTCTGACATGCAATCAAAGGGAAGACCCCAGACTTGGACCCAAAATGGAGAATGGGTGAAGGTTATGGTGGCCACAAACAACCCTTTTCTCCATCTAGTTAGAAGTAAGAGATTGTTGTCAAAGTTCCAAGGGCCATTCCTTTCAACCCACTCCATTTGGTACATTGAGTTAAATTTGAACTGTAGGATGTTCTGCCCAACTTCCACGATTCGTAGATCAGAACCCATTTTCTAGGCTGACCATAGCGTGCTTTTCAAGGTTCGTAGGTTTTGGAGTCGTTCAGCTAGTAGCCAACCAAATAAACTTAACGCACATTCCTCAAGCAGGTCCGATCTGTTGATGGTTAAGATGGTGATGTCTTCTTCTTCATCCTTGGTAAGTTTGAGATGTTGGATGCTGTCTAGAACTGCTTGATCCATGACTGTGAAGAGGTTTTGTAAGCTTTTGGGTTACCAAGACCTAGGTGAATCCCATGAAGGGAGAGAGCACTCGTGCTGTAGCGAGAGAGAAGGGCTTCTACAAGGGAGAGAGAATCTTGTTTCTTTTTTGTTTGGTCCGTAGTTTATAGTATTAGCATTGGACTGACCAAATGGCTAATTCACCTAGAATATGCCTAACAAGCCCATAAAATAACCCACGTTGGATTATCAACCCAATTAGCCAAAGAGCATTTTAGTTTCAATGGTTTTTTAAAGATAGACAACATTGGAGCTTAGGCATTTTAATATTATATATATATATATATAAAATCGAGCTCCCCATCCTGCTCTCTTTTCTTCCTTATTCTCATTCTTCCCAAAATTGCTTTCCCTCTCGGTGAACTCTCTTTTCTTCACAATACAAAGGTAAATATGGTGAAAGTCACAAGAGGGACTTCATAAATAGTTTTAGGGTGCCCATGGGTTGAGTGGAGTCGAGTTAAGGCTTAACTTGTCACTTGACATAAACACATTGAGTGGGAGAGGATGAAACCTGCTATCAATTGAATAGAGACGTTGGCTCGACCATTCAAATGTCCCTAAGTGGCGACCAATGATGGGGCGAAGGGGGAGGGGTCTCCAAATCTCCACTTGATTAAGTATAAATTTTTAGATTTTTGATCTCTATCAAATCTAGATAGAGATCTTTAGATTCCGACTACCTTTCTCGGATCTATAACCCCTTTGATGCCTTTATCAAACAATTTGGATGTGTCAAATTTTTATATGGATAACTCGACACTCAACCTAAATGTATCATAATTCAAAGAGTTCCACTTGTCCCTAACTATTACTGACATTGTCGGATTGGCCAAATCAAGTAGATGGATCGAATTTCACGGGTGGTTGGACAGTCCCAAAAATAGTTTTAAAGGAATGTCATTATTTTACAAAATCAGTATGCTCTGTTTGTTTCAATGGAAAACAATGTGTAAAGATAGTTTTCCATATTTTTAGTGTTTGGTAGCATCATAAAAAATGAAGTAAAGAAAAACTATTTTTAGTCAACATAAAAATTTGACTTATTTTTAGAGATTGTTTTTCACTATTTTTTTTTTTTTGAAAACAATTCTATTTCAAAGCAAATTAAATAAGGGAAGTTGGGAGATTTTCAACTCATTTAAAGTTGCTACCAAATATAGGAAAATGAGATAATTTTACAGAAAATACTTTTTAAAAAATGACTCATTTTCTAGAAAATATCGTTACTAAAACAAACAAAACTAAGTGTGTGTTTGGCAAAAATTAAAAGGCTAGTTTATTTTACTATTCGGCTTATTTTTGCTACTATTTATGGGTCTCACTACATTTTTTGGTATTATTCATGAGTCCCATTGCACTATTTCAGCTAACTTTTACATTTATCTACAGTACTTTCAGAAAAAAGTTTTCAGCTTCAGCAAAATAAACGGATCCCAAACTGACCCTAAGTGTGCGTTTGGCTCCAGCTTATTTTATTATTCAGTTTATTTTTGTTACTATTCATGAGTCTTACTGCACTTTTTAGTAATATTTATGGGTCTTACTGTACTATTTTAACTAATTTTAACTTTTATTTACAGTACTTTCAATAAAATATTTTTAATTTTAATAAAATAAGCAGATCCCAGACAAATCTTAAGCGTAATAAATTAGCCAAAATTTTATCAATAACCATTACAATATGTTAAAAAAAAAAGTTATTAAAAGTTACATACAAACACGCGCCACGCATGTGTGAGAAAGCACGGTACACGCACGCACGCGTGAGCAATGACGAAGTGCATTTTGTCTTCCTATAAAACCAAAACAAGGAATGCATAGGTTGTTTACCAAATAAAGAAACCGACACATCCCTTTGGTCTCTTCCATGGCCGACGCGCCGAGATTGCAGAACAAAATAGGTTAGTCCCAGAAAAAAAAAAAAAGCCTCTTTTAAACCCAAAAGCGAGTGACCCAAAACGAGCGAGTGAACGTTAATTTATTAATAATTGTAGTCCCTCGCTTCGCTTCTCTTCTCTTCTATTCTCTCTCAGTCTCAGTCTCAGCAGCTACATCTACATCTTCGATCTCTCGCGAGTGAGATTTACTCCCAAAAAACCTAAAACTCACATTTTCCCATTTTCCGAAACGCTCTTCACCCACTCGCGCTTACAGCTTACAACCCCCACTCGCTCTCGCCCTGTTTTTTTGAGGTTTGAACTTTAAATTCTCTTTTGCCTCCTTTTTATATTTTTGCTGTTACTGTCATTTTTGTTTCTGTTTTGTTTGATAATATTACCATGATGATGACACGCCTTTTTTTTTTTTTTTTTGTTAAATTATATTGTGTTTGGTTGCTGAGAAAGTGTGGGAAAAGAAAGAAAGTGGGTAATTCAATTTTTTTATTTATTTTTAATAATGTGTTGTTATTATCTGAACCTGAGAGAGGTGGAAGCAACCACCTCCACCAGTGGAGAGCTATTGAAAGCTTTGGTTTTAATGGGTTTTGGGTGGTATTTAATTTTGTGAAGCATTCATTGGTTTTGTTGGGAAACAAGCAGAGGGTTTAGAAGTTCTAGAGATGTGAACTGGGCATCTTTCTATTTGCTTGTTGATTTTTAGTTGGAAGTCCAATAAGAAATTTATCACTTAAAAATTAGATTGGCAATGCAAAAATTACTATGCAATGACTAAGTTATTAATGTTATAGCTCTGAGATCTTAGTTACATTTCCTAACCATATGAACAATTTGAACCGGTCCATTGTGCTGGGGGATACCATGTAGGCATTTGTACAACTCCAACATTACTTTGTAAGAAGCATTGTCTTTGGCGGCCTTAGAGAAACAGCCTAGTCATCATCTGTTGGGGATTTGGCTTCTAAGAAGCATGGACACTTTCTTGAAAATTTAAGACACGGTAATAAGTTAATGAATTAATATCTTTTGGTCTTGTAACTCCCTAACTCTTCATTGGCAAGATATTGTCCTCTTTGGGAGTGATACGAGTCTCTCTCTCAAGGTTTTAAAAGGTCTCTTGCTAATTAGAGTCCAAGGCCCTCCATATAAGGCTTAGGACACTCCCTACCTAAGCAATGTGGGACTTAGTCAAGATTTGGTTCTCTCTCACCTCACCCTACTTAAGAGGCCTTTTAAAACCTTGAGGGAGAGACTTGTGTCACTCCCAAAGAGGACAGTATCTTGCCAATGAAGAGTTGGGGCGTTACATGTCTAACATGGACAAACCAAGGGTTTTGAGTGTCTGCTTCTTAGTTTGGTTTTAAGCCCAATCTAATAGAGTTCAAGTGATAAATTTTTTCACAAAGAAGGAATAAAGGTTTTCTTCTCTGTGTGTGCGCGTTGTTCTCTGATCATAAATTTAGAATATTTCCTATTATATTTTTACCATATTGGACTATGTGCAAAAATATGTGAGATTGATTGTATATGGTATTTTCCCCGAATAATTTGTTTGGGATTCATAGCTGACCCCTTAGTTTTGGGACAGCCTTCATTGTTGTTCTTGATGATGATGATGTATATATGGTATATTTTGATGAATATCATCTTATCAAAAAAAAAAAAAAAAAATTTGTTTTTGATGAATACCATATGCAATACGGCATTGCATATAATTTATCTGTTTATGAGGTTGTTTAGTTTAGTAAGTGCAGTTTTAGCTTATATAATAATTTCTTATGTGGTATAAATCTTTATTAAGAGGATGATTGTGGTGCACTGGTGTTGCATTTGTAAAACAATCTGGTGTCTTGGACCTCTTGGTTGATGATGGTCTTCTATTTCACTGTCCAATAACAGCAAATATTTGGTCATATTACTTGGTATGTTTGGGTTCATTATGTGATTCTGGAAAGGACAGTTTAGTTTTCATAGTAGTGGTGAAATTTGGAATGCTATTCCACATTCTCTTGTGAGGTCTATTTGGAGAGGACAGATTAGTTGGACATTTGATAGTATCAAACATTCTCTAGTATCCCTTAAGTCTTCTTTCTTGATATTATTGCTTAACTAGATGTCGGCTTAGGCAGTGTCCCTTTTTTGTTCTACTCTTGTCTTTATTAATTGGATTACATAAAATTTTGATTATTATTTTTTCAGGGACTCTTTCGTACATCCTGTGTGCTTTGAGCCTTTGATATCTCTCTTTTTGATAAAGTATGTACTTTTTTCTGAATCTGATAAAGCATTTACTTATCATAAAAAAAACCCTTTTAATTGAACCAGTTTGTTTTTTTAACATATCTAGTAAGACAGGAGTTAGGAATTACCAAGAGTCTTGTAGCTCAATTGACACCTTTTAGTGTTTCCAATGGAGACGTCTAGGGTTCAAATTCCCCCTCCCCCAAATATTGAATTATCCATAAAAAAAGAAAAGAAAAGAAAAAGATGGGGGTTAGGAAGTGTGATTGGTGATTGGTGATTGAAATGGTGGGTAAATTATCGAAGGGTATAGAAGCAAATTTTGAAGGCAGCACTTGGTTGATCAGCCATGAAGAAGCCCTAAGCATGGGGTTGGGCAATTCTTCAAATGGACACAGGTGTTGGCCTTAGGATTCACTTTTTGCACTTCTTTGTTTTTAGATTGCAGTAAGGCTATGCTTAGGTAATCTTAGCATAGAGATCCTAGTCTTCTATATCACGATATGTGGTCTCAAAACTTAAAAACCCTTCAGAAATGATGAAATTACAAACTTATTTCATTCTGTCAATAGCTCTGGCTTAAATGGCACTTTCTCCTGCCACAAGAATGGGTAGAGGGTGAGGTTGTGGGTTCATAACTCATTGGCTGTGTCTGTAACTTACCAATGAAACAACTTCTTTCATCCCACATATATATATATATATATATATAGATGGGTTCAAGTTACACCTGGTGTAAGAGTTATACCATTTTTAAACCATTGATTCGAATGAGATCTAATGGTAAATAAGACACTACTTGACATGTCATCAATATTATTAATTTCTACCTACCTTGACCTCATTTATTTCTTTATTTTCTAAAACTCTATGTCCTCCCTAATTCCAAAGTTCTTCATCTTCTCTCTCTAAACTCTCCTCCTCTTCCACTGCTCCCAGCTTGGTTGCGTTGGCCATAAACCAACTGGGTCCTGCATAATAGAATCATTCAGCCTTCAATTCTGATGCCATCGGCTCCAGTGTTGGTTTCTGCTTAGCTCCATTGGTGACCTCAACAGCCACATAGGATGGGACATCAATTCAGCCATATAATAACACAGATATTTGAGTGCGGCATGAATGTGCTAAAGGATTACCAACAAGCACAGGATTCAGGACTGTATGACAATCACTGCTCATGAAGAACCAGCACCTGGCAGCTAGAATTGGATGACGTGTTAATGGCTTTACTTGGAGGAAAGTCAGTTTTGCAAGATGTGATATGCAAAAAGCATACCCATCAGTTATTGGTTCTCATTGCAAATAATTGTAACAACAAAATCATGGTAGTATACCTCACTTGTATTCATACATATTTTTCTCATAAATGAAAATTTATATATTTTTACTTAAAAAAAGGTGAGTCTTATAAAAATATGCAGTCAGCTGAATTGTAAAAGAAAAAGACCAAAAAAAAAAAAACCCTTTCTAATCAATCTTTGAAGTACCGTGAACTGAAGTGGTAAATATTCTGCAGTGTGGGGCAGTTAGCTTCTGATCAGCGGGGGCAGTGGAGAAGGAGGAGGAGGTGAGTCTAGAGGAACAAAAAAATGAAGAACTTCAGGAATAGGGAGAGACAGAATTTTGGAAAATATAGAAATAAATGAGGTGAAGGTAGGTAGAAATTAATCATATTGATGACGTGTCAAGTAGTGTCTTATTTGCCGTTAGATCTCATTCAAATCTACAGTTTAAAAAGGGTGAACTCTTGTGATGTTACACTAGGTGTAACTTGAACTCATTTTTTAAACACATATACATTGATAAAAATGGAAAAACTTGTTCTAGATTAATTTGAGTACTTTGGAGTCATGTAATTTGAAGGAAAAAGAGTATGATAGTGAATGGAAGGTATAGATGTTCAATTGTTTAAACATGATATGCATGTTTATGACCATGCGTCAATGCCATATATCACAGATAAGCTTTATGGACCATGAATTGAACTAATTTATCATGTTACATGCACTAAGGCATGCATTTTCTCATTTCATTTTGATTTTGTTTCTAATCCTGTATATATACGCTTTTAGATTATTTTTGTGTCATTGTGTTTTGGATGATATTGACTCTTTTCAGTTTTCAGCTATAAGATTTTTTTTTTTTTTTTTTATGGGAGGGAATCTTTATGTATGGCGATCTTTGTCAAACTAAGAGTTTGAGTGGGAGTTCAAAGCTTCAAACCATTGTTCATGTTCAGAAGCCTAGTTTATCTTGGCTAAATGATAATTTTGGTCACTATCATAAATATAGATCCTGAAATTAATTGTGTGCATGAATAAAAATTTACATAAGGAATTTATGTTTAAATTAAATTTCAAATTATGTTTTAGAAGAACCATTTCCATGTAATGTTGGAGGCAGATTCTATCTCATTGGGTAAAGGACACTTTAAAATGTTTGCCTTGTGCTTTGACCTCTTCATTGACCTAAATAACAACATTAGTGCCCTTAGGGTGGGCATCCTATTCTTCTGGCTTGCTAATGGTTTTCTAGTAATGAATGACAATTGGGTTTGACAAGCATGCGGGGTTTGTCTATAAACCCTGGAATAAAAATATCTACTGATGGGTCTAGTTTTGCATTTGGCTTTAAGGCCGCAGAATTGCCATCACAAATTTCGTCCTGTTTCTTTAGTGCTCTATTCAATAAAATTATAGTTTATATTGCTACAAAAACCACTACAAACTTCTATGAAGCATAATAGATGGTGAGTGTCACTTTATATAGGTGCAGTGGCAGTGCTCCTGAAGAAGCTTGGGATTGTAACATTGGATTAGATGTTAAGGCCATATTGTTAATATTCCTTGAGTTACTATTGTAATTCTTTCAATTGAATATGGCCTTTAATTTTAAGCTTTGGAGCCTTTTCTTGACAAGTCTTACAATTTCCTGTTTTGGATTTTACAACCACTGATTGGAATCTTGATTTCAATTCTGTATATGCACCTGAAGTCCTATTTTGAATAGAATATAAATGATTTTCAGGAAAGTTTATCAGTTAAAATGGTGCACTACAGTTTTTCTCTTTTGTTTTTAACCACCTTTTTAAAAAATAAAAAATAAAACGAAAAGGTGGAAAGATGTACAAGGGAGGTGTAGGTTATAGAAATCAAAGAATTGATAAGGGAAAGAATGATTAAAAAAAAGGAATTATTGATTGGATCATGACTCAAATTTAGATTTGATATGGATAAAAGACCTTCCTATGTTATATTGTGATCATTAGGAAATCATTCTCATGTTTATATGGTAATGTTCATAAAAAAAATGTTTATATGGTAATGAGGAAAAGAAAATATCAAATCTGAAACTAAGTGGTGGGAGTGGGATGTTGTTTAGAGGAATCCAACCTTGGAGGTTTTACCAGAGTTATTTCATAATAGTAATTTGGAGATAATCAAGTGAAGTATTTAGTTCACTGCCCAAATTTTGGAGACTCTGGATTTTTATATCAACCGGACAAACCATCTTAACCAATTTCTTAAGAGCATCAGAAGTACCAATTAGGTTGATGTGTCTAAGGACATTACATGCTTTAAGCGTGGACATGTTTATTATTTGCCACTTTATCTGAAATTATAAAAATGCTACTTCTACCCAAATAAAGAATATAAATAGACGGACTTTGCTTAGAAGTACGTTATCTAGCCTCCCTACTTATTATTATTATTTTTTTTCTCTTTTCACCATTCCTACATGTGGCTAACAAAATTGAGAGGCTACAAAGGGATTTTTTGTGGGGTGATTCTAAGACACATTGGTTGGGATGGGATAAGGTGTGTATGCGTATTGCCAATGGCGGTTTAGGATTAGGAAACTGACCACTTTCAATAAAGCTCTACTAGGAAAGTGGCTTTGGTGATTTGGGGTCAGGGAGACTTGGCTTTGGAGGAGGGTGGTAGCTTTGAAATTTGGGGAAGAATTTTTTTTTGGGGGGGGGGGGGGGTGTGGGGGGGTGGACCTCCAAGTTGGGAAGGGGTGTTCATGGTTGTGGTTTGTGGAGAAGTATTTGGATGGGTTGGGAAGTTTTCAGCAAAAACATCCAGTTGAAGGTTGGGGTGGGGAATAGAGTGAAATTTTGGACAAAACGGTGGTGTGGGGATCTTTTGCTCCATTTGGCTTTTCCGTTCTTGTACAATTTTGCTACTAACAGAGTGGCTTATGTAGACTCATCTTTGATATGCCCAGGAGCAAGGGATAGGAGAACTTGGGATGGTCGTTTTATTCGGGGTCCTAATGATTGGGAGGCAGATGTGGTGAATGATTTCTTTTGATTTTTGGCATCCAATTTACCTTTAGTGATGGATGGTGTTCGTATGAGATGGAAGTTAACGAAGAATGGGGATTTTCATATCCGTCTGTTTTATCATAAGTTACATGGTTCTTCCTCCGTTTTTTTCTCATGAAAAGGTATTTGGAAGGTTAAGGCACCTCGATATGTCTCTTTCTTTGTTTGGACAACCGCATGGGATAGGATTCTCACGGGAGATTACTTGCAGGTTAGGGGTTTTGATTTCGTTGACTGGTGCATTATGTGTCATTGTTGTGGAGAGACCGTGGATCATTTGTTATTACATTGTGTAAAGGCTTATCGGCTGTGGGGCTTTGTCTTTAGAACTTTTGGGATTTCGTGGGTTCCCTTCCATTCAGTGATAGGTTTTCTATTTAGTAGGTGGAATAGGTTAGGGAAGCATTCATCTCACATTTGGAATTTAGTTTTGTTGTGTTTGATGTGGTGTATTTGGAGGGAACGTAATCGGCTGACTTTTGAGGACATGGATAGATCGGATGACCAGCTGCTTGCTCTTTTTTCAGGATCCCTTTTTAATTGGTCTAAGGCTTGGGGATTCACATCTAGTGATTCTCTTCCTTTGTTCCTTAGCTCTCTTTTTCTTTGTAATTAGTGCTTCTTTTTTGGTTTTTCTTTTCTCTCTTTTTTTTTTGTATTGTTTGATATGCTTTGTGCTACTTTTCATTTAGTAGTGTTTTGAATATATATTTCTTACTTATCAAAAAAGAAAAAAGAATATAAATAGTATGGTGGTAGTGTAGTTTGAACTGACATCTTGACTTAATAATGATGTTTACTTGTTTAAAATTACTCTTGAGGTAGCCGATTTTTAATACTTCTCATATGGATATATATATATATATATATATGTACGAGTAACTATTTCCAATTAGGTTTAAGGTGAAGGTAATTTTCAACATAAAATTCAACTTGGAAGTGCTCTTGAAAATCCCTTAAAATGATTGTATCTCATTTTGGTGGGGTAGCCTAATTTTTTTCAAGGGCTTGGTTATTAAAGACATTTAGAATTTTTTGAGGAGAAGGTCCAAAGATGTTTTGACAATTTTGTTTGTGTGCATTGTTTTCTAAATTTCTATGATTAGTTCTTTCTTTCTTCTTCTTCTTTGTTTTTGAATTATTTTCTTTGTGCATCTTCAGGTCTAAAATTGGAAAGATTGGATGTTAGGGAAAAGGTTATTTTTAGCTTGCTGCTTGATTTTGGTTTCTGGGAGGCAAAGGTAGCCTGAATCAAACCCGAGGTCTTAATGAGATGAAGACCAGAAAAGTTGAAAGCTCCAAAACCCCCTTTTCCCTCTTCATGGAAACAAATGATAAATTACCTTTTGCTGAACAATAAGGACTACCAGGATTCAAAGTGCAGTTGATACTATGGTGGACTGTCAAGACAATGTGCTTAGTGCCAGAGTGAACGAAAACATAGGTGATTTTGTGGATGAAGTGCATAACAGAGATGTTGGGGTTGTTAGTTCTCCTAAAAGGGATGTTACAATGTTTGAAGCGGATACAGATTTTGAGCCACGCAATGGCATTGAATTTGAATCACATGAGGCAGCATACTCATTCTATCAAGAATATGCCAAATCTATGGGATTCACCACTTCAATTAAAAACAGTCGTCGCTCAAAGAAATCAAAAGAATTTATTGATGCTAAATTTGCATGTTCCAGATACGGAGTCACTCCAGAATCGGATAGTGGGAGTAGTCGGCGACCAAGCGTGAAAAAGACAGACTGCAAAGCCAGCATGCATGTGAAGAGAAGGACAGATGGGAAGTGGATTATTCATGAATTCATAAAAGAGCATAATCATGAACTTTTACCTGCTTTAGCATATCATTTTCGGATTCACAGAAATGTAAAGTTAGCTGAAAAGAATAATATTGACATTTTGCATGCTGTTAGTGAACGGACAAGAAAGATGTATGTTGAAATGTCTAGACAATCTGGTGGATATCAAAATATTGGGTTTCTTCAGGGTGACATAAATTATCAGTTTGATAAAGGCCGTTACTTGACTTTGGATGAAGGAGATGCCCAAGTTATGCTTGAGTACTTTAAGCGTATCCAAAAGGAGAATCCGAACTTCTTTTATGCAATGGATTTGAATGAAGAGCAGCGTTTGAGAAATCTGTTTTGGGTTGATGCCAAAAGTAGGCATGATTACATCAGTTTTAGTGATGTTGTTTCTTTTGATACCTCCTATATCAAAAGCAACGATAAATTGCCATTTGCTCCTTTTGTTGGGGTGAACCATCACTTCCAGTCCATGTTGTTTGGATGTGCGTTAGTTGCAGATGAGACTAGATCAACATTTGTTTGGTTAATGAAGACGTGGCTTAGAGCAATGGGTGGGCAAGCTCCCAAAGTGATAATCACTGATCAAGACAAAGCCTTGAAGGCAGCCATTGAGGAAGTCTTCCCAAATACACGCCATTTCTTTTCTCTTTGGAATATATTGGAAAAGATCCCTGAAACTCTAGCTAATGTGATAAAACAGCATGAGAATTTTTTGCCAAAGTTTAACAAGTGCATTCTCAAGTCATGGACAGATGAACAGTTTGACATGAGGTGGTGGAAAATAGTTACTAGATTTGAACTTCAAGATGATGAATGGATACAGTCATTGTATGAAGATCGAAAAAAGTGGGTGCCTATTTATATGGGGGATTCTTTTTTAGCTGGAATGTCTACACCTCAGCGTTCCGAAAGTATGAATGCTTTCTTTGACAAGTACATTCATAAGAAAATTACTCTCAAAGAGTTTGTGAAACAATACGGGACAATCCTACAAAATAGGTATGAAGAGGAAGCTATAGCAGATTTCGATACATGGCACAAACAGCCTGCATTAAAATCTCCTTCTCCTTGGGAAAAACAATTGTCAACAGTTTACACTCATGCAATTTTTAAGAAATTCCAAGTTGAGGTTTTGGGCGTAGTTGGCTGCCATCCTAAAAAAGAAAGTGAAGATGGAACAACTACTACTTTTAGGGTTCAAGATTGTGAGAAGGATGAATATTTTATGGTATTGTGGAATGAAACAAGGTCAGAGGTTTCTTGTTTCTGTCGTTTGTTTGAATACAAAGGTTTCCTTTGTAGACATTCGATGATTGTTCTCCAAATTTGTGGTCTTTCAAGCATTCCACCCCATTATATTTTGAAGAGGTGGACAAAAGATGCAAAGAGCAGGGAAACAGTGGTCGAAGGAACAGAAAGGATACAGACTAGGGTGCAGCGTTACAATGATTTGTGTAAAAGAGCCATTGAATTGAGTGAAGAGGGATCATTATCTGAAGAGAGCTATAGTATTTCTTTTCGGGCACTAGTAGAAGCTCTGAAGAATTGTGTGAATGTGAATAACATTACCATTAGTGCTGCAGAATCTAGTGGCAATGCTCTTGCTCTTCGTGAAGAAGAGGAGAGTCGAGGAAGCTTAGTAGCTAAAACAAGTAAGAAGAAAAGTACATATAAGAAAAGAAAGGTTAGTTCTGATGTTGATGGTTCATGTGCTTATATTTTTATTTCTTGTAATGTTTCTATTACTAAATTTATTTTTAAAAAAAGAAAAAAGATTTGAATAATGCCTCTATATTCTAATTCTAGGTACCGGCAGAGCCAGATGTTCTACTTGTTGAGCCACAAGACAGCTTACAACAGATGGTTTGTCTAATCTTCATTCTGGTTATGATCTAATTACAATGCTTAAATGGAATGTTTTAGGATCATAATAAAAATGATATTACAAATTAAATCAAATTTGACTCATTCTGTATCAGGAACACCTAGTGCCGCAAATTTATTCAAATTCTAAATATAAAATTTCAAATCTTGTTGGAAATGGGGCTAAATACATAGTTGTGATCGAAAAGAAGTGAAAAGAGTTTGTGCATTTTTTTGGTTGCTCGGGACAATAGAAGTTCTGCATCTACCTGCACTGATTTAACTGATCAATTTCTCTTGGGCATTCATTCTTGTAGGATAATCTAAGCTCAGATGGGATGTCCCTTACTGGATATTATGGTGCCCAACAGAACGTGCAAGGACTGGTACATATTATTATTACCTTGGGCTATTTTACATAATGCAGGGTTTTGCAGTTATTGTAAAAAATGTACTGATGTTAATTATGATATTTGTACATGGTCGCAGTTGAACTTAATGGAGCCACCTCATGATGGGTACTATGTAAATCAACATAGCATCCAGGGGCTGGTAAGTCATGATAAATTTAATACCATGATATATATATTTTTTCAATAAAGGTCATTATTAAAGACCATGATATGCTTAACTAAAGTAACCATTGTATGTGTGTGTGTGTGTGTGTGTGTGTGTGTGTGTGTGTTTTTTAAATATATATATTTTTAATATTATGATTTATATGCTTGTAGGGTCAATTGAATTCAATAGCACCTAGCCATGATGGTTTTTTTGGGACTCAACAAAGCATTCATGGGCTGGTATAGTATTTATAATCACATGATAAATTTGTAGAGAAATATGTTTAATGTAAATGTCATTCATGTGATGAAACTTCCTCAATTATGCTTTCATTCAATTAGGGGCAGTTGGATTTTCGACCACCAGCAAATTTCAGTTATAGCCTTCAGGTTAGTTTGCAACATGGGGCAGTTATATTGATTGAACTGCACTTTTTCAGACATGGTTTTAGTAATTTGTGTTTCTAACATTAGTTGCAGGATGAGCCCCATTTAAGAACTACACAGTTGCATGGCAGTTCTTCGAGGCATGCATGAGGAAGAAACATCTTCCATGTTGGCTGCAGTGATAGTTGCCTCATGGAGGTGGCTAAGTCTAGACCCAATGTTATGTTGGGTAATTGGAATGGTAAATCCATGAAGTGGTTCCAGATCCTTCACCACTTCAATTTCCTGTTCGGATAAAAAAGAAGCCAAATGCATTAACAATTGAAGGTAAAAGATTTCCTGTATATTTACGGGGGAAGTTACTTTGCGGAATTCAAGCTGTGGTTATATTTATTCCCCAGAAATGACATAAGAAAGGAAAGACAATAATCCTATTTTATGCCCCATAGTTTAGCTGTGCTGAAATCACAATTCACAACTTGAGGGCAGGACCAGATTACTCCTGCTGCAGGAGTAATCTAGATCAATTTAGTGGATCCATCTCTTTAAGGAACAGAATGCTTGTAAGCCATTAGAAGAATAAAATTAATGCTTTTCGTGGAGAAACATACTTCTAATGGCTGAGATGCAAAGGATGTCTTTGCCTGGGTGCCAATTTAAAGAAAATACTCTTCCTTGTCCTTGTGCATTGTAGAATTACTGCAAACGGCTCTTTGTAAATGCTCCATGTATCATTATGTTTGAAATTGATTTAGTTCTGTGGATTAGATCTGCTCCTGCCCGTCAATCTTCACCGGATTGTATCGGCAATCTGTTCTGTAAGATGTGTATGTTCGTGCAGGAAGTGGCAAAATGGACATGTTTTTGTTCATGAAGTTCCTCAGTTTCCCCAAGTGGAAATCAGTTATTAAAAGCGGGTTACGATGTTTTGTATAATCCTTTTTCTGATTAATATCTTTCTCATTTTTTAAGGTTTGAAATTTTAGTTAGTAATGGGTTTTTTTTTTTTTTTTTTTTGTGGGTCCAGAATACTAACGGAGGGATCAAAAAACAGAGTTTGTTTAAGCATTTGTAAGCTTGTAGCACTAAAGGATACAGTAGCAGTAGGTGGATCAAAGGCAGAATTTAATTTGAGCACCAGAATCAAACTTTTTAGGAGCAACCAGACATTTATATTTGGTCTGCAATCATGTTGGTTCTACGGTGTTGATGGTCGAGGGTAAATATTAGGGAATAGGAGTGTATTAAATACTCAGTGGCATCGGTAGTAGGGCTTCTTAACCATGAACCCAAATCCAAGATCAGAAGCAAAATTTAATGTTCCATTCATAGGGCATCGTGCAACTGGTGTCATTTACGAGGACCACTTCAATTCGATTATCCTCCTCTCTCTGTCTCTCTCTCTCTCTTGTTGAAAGCATTCATCGGGTTGGATGGTCTCTTCAATCGGTTTGGAACTAGATGTCAGGGGATGAGAAATTGGAGATTTTGTGCAGAACATATGTGAATAGTGATTCAAAATAGTAAGTTAGGAACGGTTTGAAAGATTTAAAAAAAGTAACATATCGAGTTTTAGAAACTCGAGATCCATATTAGAACTCAAGTCCGAAAGACTCACCTTGCGAGTGTGAAAATGCCACATACATTTCGAGTCTTTAAGACTCGAGTTTTATGTAAAAAAAATTTCACCTATAATGGTGTTTTAAAGCCCTATAACGGCGTTTTCTTGCAAAAATTTTTGTAAGTAGTAGATTTAGGGAGTCCTATAGTGGCGTTTTTAAGCCCTATAGTGGCGTTTTTAAGCCCTATAGCGGCGTTTTTCTGCAATTTATGGAAATCCAGTCTTTAAAACTCGATTTTCACGTCGATTTTTTCCTCACTTTAAACCCATCCTCTTACAAATTGAGACTTAAAAACTCGAGTTTTATCATAGAATTCGAGTTTTAGACACTCGAGATACTAGTTTTCAACATTGTTTTGAAACGTGACAACTAACTAAATTTTTTAATATTTATTGTTATTTAGAAAAAAAATTCTGAGAAATTGACTCTTAACCCTAAAAAATGCAAATACCCTATATTTGTGATAAATGTTTGGGCTAGGAAGAATCAATCAATTTTCTTTAAAAAAATAAAAAGAAAAAGAAAGAGAGAAAAGAATCCTTCCCTTCGGCCTTGGTACCCTTCTTATTAGAGAGGAAGAAATTTTCAAAATGGGTTATCAGCATGTCTTACCTTTCCACCTCATTAAAGTTGTGCCAAAAACCAGTTTCTCCAATAAAGAGGACTAGAGGAGTGTGTGTTTAACCTAGACTCTGTTTTCATAATGGAAAGTTTTAAATAGTCTCAACCTACCAAATTACCCTCAACTTGTAATGCTCTCAACCAAAGGAATCTAACTGGAAATGGGTTTGGAAAGTCAACTCCATTACAAGGGTTATCACATTTCTTTGGTTAGCTTGAGAATCAAAGAGCTCCTAAACACTTTCAGTCATAATTATTAAACTCAGCCATAATTATTAAACCCAGACGGGATGTTGACCCGGTTTTTGAGTTAGGTCACTAGTTCAATCAGTGGGTCATCGGTCGAACCGTAAGGTCAAATAAAAAAATTAAAAATATATAAAAGTAAGTTTAAGAAATCATAATATGAATATGTAAATTAATTGTTACAACTTACAATCATTAATTATTTAATTTTATACGTAGAAAGGTTAATATAATAAAAGAATTCTTACAGTGTTTAATTTATATTTGCAAGTAAACTTAAAGTCAATAAACAAATAAAGTATAAAAAAATCTAAACAAAAAAAGACAAATGAAGTTATAACTGTTTGATATACTCATATGGTCATCCTTTCGTGGTAATTGGAGGCTAAGTATTGAAGTGAAATGTGATTTGTTTAGACTTGAGCACAGAAAACTGATGCATAGTAGCAGCCTCGCAGGTTTGGAGAACTGTGAAAAGTGATAGTTTAGTGTGAATCGGCAGAGAATAATGCTTTTTTTTTTTTTTTTTTTCAATAAAGTGAACCTATTAATGTAATTTTATGCAATTCACAAATCCAGCCAAGTTAATAAAACCTGACTGGGTCACACGGGTTGCTTAAAACTCGCCGAGTTTAATTAGTTTTGACCGAACCATGTGCTCTTCCAATCCAATTCATCACTAGGCCTGGTCTATGTACCGGGTCACCAAGTTACCAATCCGACCAATTGGGCCAGGTTTAACCCTTCTTCCAACTCTAAAAAATTCCAAAAATTATTATAAAAGTATTTTGCTAAATCAGTTGTGGACATCCTCACTTCATATGTTATGTTATATTTTTCACCTGTGAATGCTTTAATTTCAAGTTGTAGATTCTTCTTTCAACACTTAGAGATATTGTGAATTCAAAATACACACCGAGAATAAAATCATTGCACATGCCTTTTGGCGAAGGCAAGATGTAGTTGTACGAGATCTTTTGGTATTCTAATTGGTTACCCTAGACTATTTGTATTTAACTTTCCCTATTTTAATTTCCCTTTTTACAAAAGAGGAATCTTTTTTCCAACTGTTGTTGTTGGTTGAGAGGAAACCTTTGATTTTTTTATTTTTATTTTTTACTTTATATTTGCTAACCAAACAATAAAATAGGAAAAAGAAAAAGAAGACAATTTAGGCTAAACTATTGCATGACTTCAAATAAAATAAAATAAAAGAAGAAAATTCATGTGACCAATCCTAATTAATTTGCCAAAGATCCCTAGTTGACTCCAAAATTTAAGATTAAAGTTTTGTTGTTATTGTTGTAATATCGGCTAAACTATTAAGTTAATATTGTAGGTTAGTGTTCAATACCATCCTTAAATTATTGGTGATTTCAATTTAAGTTGTTTTGAAAACAATTCAATATTTTCCTTGGTGTGCCATTGCTATCAAGTTTAACTATTAAAATTGTATAAATTGTGTATGGTTGGAACCAATTTTTTTTTCTTCTACAAATTGTCACATCAAATTTACTAACAAAAATTAAATTTGATGGTCACTAAATAAGTAAATTTATTCACTGAGACACCAAAGCTTAAAAAATGATGTCATGTGTTTAAGTTTACGTGATATTGACAAATTAAAAAATGGTCACAGGTTAGCTAGACTGATAAATGTCTATTTTAATAATATTTTGACACATGCAATTTTTTTTTTGGCTGAGAGACACATGCATGTTATCCATTTATCTCTTATAAAATAAAAAAAGATGATTACTCGTTCTACTATTACTCTGTTAAGCATTCACATTAGGTCTTGTAAATGCCATATGTTGGTAATATTTAGCATTAGAGTCCCAAAACCCTCATTATCCGATCTCATAATTGTAAATTTTTTTTTACAATAGTGCTATAGTATCGTCTTACTTTTATGACGATACTGTAGCATCTTGTATAATATTATATTATTTTCTCTCTCTCTCTCTTAGCCACTAAGTTCTACTCTCTCTCTCTCTCTCTCTCTCAAAGCTTGCCACTGAAGTTGGGTTGGATTTGGAGTGGTCATGGCATGGCAATTGGTGTGGTAACGGCATGGTTACGTGTGAGAGATTGCGCCCCCAGCCCCTTTTTGAGTGTGTTGTTAGGCCAAACCCACATGAATGAGTGGAGTTGTGTGATTGGCTCTTAAAATGGAGGTTCGATTGATTATATTTTTCCCTTTAGATTAAGGGTTTTACAATTGAGTCGCCACTTATTTAATTATTGGAATAAATAAGAAAGCCATAATTGAAAAATTCATCATTTTATTGATTTGAAATTGAATTTACATTGATCATAGAAAATTACATGGTTTTGGTCTTAGATACAATCTAAGATAAAGTGCATGAATTTGTTTCTTAGTTAAAATTTAGAAATTGAAAATTACAAGGATAAACATTGATCTATCAACCCTTAATCTAAGCTCAGAGGCTATGTTACAAAGTGAGAAGGTGTTAGGCATCCACCTTGCTCGGTGAAACCAGTCTTCTAGACTATGGTGGCCAACATTCATATCACATCATCTAACATGTTATCAATCAATTTTTATGTTGAATTTAATGTGTGTGCATGTGATAAATCCTAATTCAATTTATTAAGTATTGTATTCTTATTGAAAAATAAATTCTAATGAATGTATGTGGATGGTAATATCATAGATTCAAGGATTTGAAAGAATTATGAAACAAACATCTTTTTCATATTTTTGATATGGATTTAAGATCAAAACTAGTGTTATGCATGAGCATGTGATGAATAACCAAGAACATGTGAAGAACACATAAGAACATTTATGAACATTCAAACATATTCAAGAGAATTTAAATAATTACTATTATGCTTTAATCTTAAATTCTTATCATGACAACATAAAAAAACAAGTTAGGGAAATGGATTAGGAGACTCTTGGTGGAGGTCCTAAGGATAGAGGAAAAGAAGAGTTAGGAGAGGGAGAGTGAGTCTCACTCAATACCTTGAGTCTCAGGAAGATCAAGATATGACAAGACTACTCTACTTTACTAGAACTCAAGAGAGGAGAAAAGAGGAGGTTTTTGTGTGTCTTGGAATGAAGGAGATAGAGGTTTATATAGTAGAGGTGGAGAAAATATGAATGGAATGTCATTTAATGAGGGTTGACAAAGAATCATGAAGTTAGACCTTATTTTAGCCTTTGGGGAAATCAGGTGCATTAAATGTAGAGATTGGTAGGAGTGAGGAGCAAGCAAAATTCGGTTTTCCCGTAACTAGTGTAATAGCCTATAGAGTTAACTTCAAAAAAATCATATCTTATTCAATTCTAATCAGAATTGTCTCGTTCTTGTGCTCAAATTGAAGCCTCGGATGTCTAGTTTCTGGGAAAATTAACCTCGTTTACAGATTCAAAATATTCTGAGAGATATCAACGAAATGGTGAGCAGAGGTCATTTTTTAGAAAATAATTTCAGCAAAATTAACATTACTAGGTCCCAAATTAGTTTCCAATTAACATTAATAGGCTCCAATCACTCCAATTTCAGACTTAATTATTTCTAAATTTACCATAATTAAAAGATAATTGCATAAATTACTCATTGAATAATTAATATTTGACTATCTAATTAATTAAGTGTGTGCAACCCTACCATAAAATGTAGTCCTAGCCAATCAAATTATGACACGTCATTAATCTCAAATTGATTATAATTGTAACCAATTGGAATCAATTATTTATAATCACATATACTCGGACTTAATTTGTGATAGTACATCTTGGCTATTAAAACTTAATTTGATGATAACTTTCAATCTGATGGTTCGATTAGAGCTTGTGATCAGTTTAATTGATCATTACAACATCAAGATCATTTTGGTGCAATGAGATAAAGGATATAATGACCATAATCAAGATGCATATTTCTAAGGTGAAATTACCCTTTTACCCTCTATGTGAGGTTAAATGCGGTTTGCAAAATAGGGTGTCAACATCACGGCATGGTGAGATCTGATATGGATTTCTGGCGTGGGTTCTAATGTGGGTTCCCGGCGTGAGTTTTGATGTGGATTTCTGGTGTGGGTTTTGACGTGGGTTTTGATGTGGATTTTCAGCGTGGGTTCTAATGGGTTTGATTTTCGGTGGGTTCTGATGTGGATTTTTCTTTTATTTTTTGTGGGTTTTTATCCATGGTGGTGGTAGTGGGTGTGTTGTTGCCGTGGTGGTAGTGGATTTTTCTTTGATTTTTTTTTTTTTTTTTTGTTGCCGTGGTGATGGTGGATTTTTATTTGATTTTTGGTGTTGTTGCTGTAGTGGTGGTAGACTTTTTTTGAATTCTTGTGTTGTTGTCGTGTTGGTTTTGTGGGTGGAGGTGGTGGTAGATTTTATGGGTTTTGTTTTTGGTGGTAGATAACACAGAACGGAAAACGTAGTAGGCTAGATCTCGATCTAGCTTAACAAACCCTTAACGAATCAAGAGAAAACAAGTCTGGAATCCACTAGAAATTTGAGAAAACCTCAGAGAAGTATTTTATTTCAATCTGCTTCCAATTGAACTAACAAAAATACATAATTATATGAGCCCTTTAGGGTTTCAGTTAGGCTTCCTTGAAAATGCAGATCACAAAAATACCCTTAAATTTCCTACGACATCATAAGAGTCCAAACTACCCTCAAATAAAATAGCTAAAATAAAATAACTAAACTTTGGTTAGAAAATAAGCAATAACAAACAAAAATAATTAATCAATCACGTGCCCCTCCTCCTTGATTAATGAATATCCTGTTTCTCAAGAAAATCTAGGGATACTTGTTCTACATTAGTCCCTTCCACTAGTGAAGAACTCGCCCTCGAGTTAATCTTTGGATACAATGGCTTGCCAGGTGGATAATACTCATACAAATCAACCACATTAAAATCTTTGAAATTGCCATATCACTAGGAAGATCAACCACATACGCATTGTCATTGATTTTCTTGAGAATTTTGTAAGGGCTATATTTCTTTGGCTTCAACTTGTTGTAGGTGCCAATAAGAAACCTCTCCTTGCATAGAAAAACCATGACCATGTCCCCCTCTTGAAACACCTTGTGCCTTGATGTTTATCAGCTGCTGCCTTATACTTTTCATTGGTTTCCTCAAGCTTTTTCTTCACCTCTGCTTGAATTGACTGAACTTGTTCTGCCATATTATTTGCTGCAACACTTAAACTTGGAAATTTAGGCAACACCTAAATTTAGGCAACACTTAAACTGCCATATTATTCACCTCTTGAAACACCTTGTGCCTTGATGTTTATCAGCTGATGCCTTATACTTTTCATTGGTTTCCTCAAGCTTTTTCTTCACCTCTGCTTGAATTGACTGAACTTGTTCTGCCATATTATTTGCTGCAACACTTAAACTTGGAAATTTAGGCAACTTGACTAAGTCCAGTGCATGCTTTGGAACCTTCCTATAAACAACTGAAAATGGTGATCATCTAGTAGAACTATGGACAACACTATTGTAGGCAAATTCAGCTTGTGCAAGTGCATTATCCCATTGCTTTGGCATATCCTGGAAAATGCTACGAATTAAATTCCCAAAAATTCTATTCACAACCTATGTATGCCCATCTGTCTGAGGATGTGCTGTGCTACTATAATTCAAGCTTGTGTCAAATCTCCTCCACAAGGTAAGCCAGAAGTAAGCAAGAAATTTTGAATCACAGTCAGAAGTAATGGAATTTGGAACTCCATGAAACCAGACAATCTCCTGAAAGAATAGTTTTCTAACATGCGTAGCATCTGAAGTCTTATGACAAAGAATAAAATGCGTCATCTTTGAAAACCTTTCAACAACAACAAACACAGAATCTACACCCCTTTAAGTCTTTGGAAGTCCCAACACAAAGTCCATTGTTAGGTCCTCCCAAATATTCTCAGGAGTGGGTAAAGGCATATATAAACTGGTATTTTGGGATTGCCCCTTAGCAACTTGACAGACAGGACATTTGCGAACAAGATTCCCTACATCCCCCTTCAATTGAGGCTAGTAATACCTCTCCTACATACTAGCAATTGTCTTGTCACACCCCAAATGGACTGCAAGACCACTTCCATGCAAATCTTGAATATTCTTTTCATGCAAGGACTTCTGTGGAATACACAACCGGTTTCCTTTTAATAAGTAGCCCTCCAAAATATGAAAGTCACCAACAGACTACTGCTATAGAAGCTTTTCCCAAGTCTCACCAAAATCTTCATAAGCTTCATATAACTCCTTTAAACAGTCAAAGCCAACCACTTCATTGCTTAATGTAACCAACAATGTGGCCTTACGGCTTAGAGCATCAACAACTCTATTACAAGCTCTAGATTTATGTTTAATAACATAGTTAAATTGTTGTATGTAAGAAGCCCACCTTGCTTGCATTTTATTTAGGTGCTTTTGATTCTTGAAATATTTCAATGACTCATGGTCCAAAAAAATTACAAACTCCTTTGGGATTAAGTAATGCTCCCAATGCTTTAAGGCTCGAATAACTGCATACAACTCTTGTTCATAAGTTGACCACTTTTGTCTAGCTTCATTTAATTTTTCACTGTGAAAAGCAACCGGGCGACCCTTTTGAGAAAGAACAGCACCTATCCCCACCCCGCTAGCATCACATTCCAACTCAAACACCTTATCAAAATTAGGGAGTGCCAAAATTTGAGCTGTAGTTAATTTTTCTTTAATTATAGAGAAACTTTTCTTAGCCTCTCCACCCCATATAATTTTCCCCTTCTTCAAAAAATTAATAATAGGGCGACTATGCTATCAAAATTTCGAATAAATCGACGATAAAATGTAGCAAGGCCATGAAAACTACGTACCTCAGAAACTATCTTGGAAGTTGGCCATTCCCTAATGGCACGTAGCTTCTCATCATCTACATGAATACCATTAGCACTAACTACAAACCCCAAGAAAATTAACCGAGTAGTCAGGAAGCTGCACTTCTTCAAATTAATGTACAACTTATTTTCCAGCAACACAGTCAACACTTCTTGTAGGTGCTGCAAATGCTCTTGATTGCTATGGTTAAAAATTAAGATTTCGTTAACGTAGACAACAACAAATTTTCCAATAAAAGGCTTGAGTACCTAATTCATCACTCTCATGAAAGTGTTGGGTGCATTTGATAGCCTAAAAGGCATCACTAGCCATTTGTACAAACCTTCCTTCATCTTGAAAGCAGTTTTCCACTCATCCCCAAGTCTAATATGAATTTGATGATAGCCGCTACGTAGATCAATTTTTGAGAACACCTTAGAGCCCTCCAATTTATCTAGCATGTCTTCCAATCTTGGGATGGGAAATCTGTACTTTACTGTCATTTATTGATAGCATGGCTATCTACGCACATCTGCCAACTTCCATCTTTCTTTGGTACTAACAATGCTAGCATTGCACATGGGCTTATGCTCTCTTGAATATGCCCCTTACGAATCAACTCTTCAACCTTCTTCTTGAGTATCTCACTTTCTTTTAGGTTCATCCGGTAGTGTGGTAAGTTTGGTAAACTTGCACCAGGTACAAAATCTATGAGGTGCTGAATGTCTTGCATGGGTTGTAAACCTTCTGGTAAATCCTCGGGGATAATCTCCTTAAATTCTTCAAGTAAATGTTGTATTGTTACAGGAACCTCTACCATTGGTGACTCCTCTCCTTTCACAATTAGAACATAACTCTCACTAGCCTCTTTTACATCTACAATAAACTCAACATCGGAGCTAGTAATAAAAAGGAATGACTTCCCCTTCACTTTAGAAGCTTTGGGTTGGTCTCCTTTAAATTCATTAGAAAGTATAGCAATATTCTTTTCTTTCCACTAGAAAATATAAATATTCTTCCTACCCTTATGAGTTACATCAACATCATGTTGCCAAGGTCTCTCCAATAAAATATGACATGCATCCATATCAATTACATTGCAAGCTACATCACCTTTATAAGACTTTCTAATAGAAATCGGAACACGACTATGTTACCTTTATAGAAGGACCTTACTTTATCGAGCCAATTTCGTAGGGAGATGGATGTGGCTCAGTTGGCAATTGTAGGTGCTTGACAAGTGCTTTTGAAACAATATTCTCACAACTACCACTGCCTATGATCAAGTTGCAAACCTTCTGTTGGACTGAACATAGTGAATGAAAATTTCTATGTTGCTGAGACGGCTCCTTTTGTTTTGGAGTGTACAGTAATCTCTACACTACATAGAAAACATGTTCACCCTCTTCTTCTGCAATTTTAGTATCAAGTAAATCATCGTTGCCTTGATCCTCTTCTATGTCTCCAACACAATTATCCTCATGATTTGCAAGATGTACAGGCTTACGTGCTAGACATACACTTGAATTATGACCAGGCTCACCACACCTGTAGCACTTGTTGGAAGTAGGTCTATTGTAGGGGTTCTTAGCCCTATTATGTACCCCACTAATCTGTCTTGGAACAACACTATTGCTACCTTCAATTCCTTGCTTTCCTACAATTGATGAACGAATTGGAACTCCTATAGGTTGTTTCTTTTTTTCAAAATTATTATGGGCCACTTAAGAAGTAACTCGCCTGGAAATTTCAGTTTGACGTGCCATTAATATTTTTGCCTTTAACGCTAAATTATGAGCCTTATATCTTCTCCGGAATTGGGAATTTTAGGCCATTAATATATTGCGCAGTTTGCGACACATTTGCCTTTGAACACTTTGCATACAATTCTGATACTGCTGAAATAAGTATTATTCATAGTCAGGAGGTAAAAATCTACCCTTTAATAATTCCTTCATCTTCCCCCATGTCTTTACTACCCATTTTCCTTGTCGTCAACGATTATTTTGTACCTGATCCCACCATGTAGAAGCTCCACCTTTCAATCGGTATGCAACCATTCTGACATGTTTCTCTTCTAGTACATACATCATCTCAAAGAATTTTTCAACTTCATAGATCCAATCAAGGAAGGACTCAATATCAAGATTCCCATAGAAACTAGGAATATCAACTTATAGGCGATAATTCTCAGCTCCCTATTACATCGGGCCTCCCTTTGATACCCTCCATATCCTTCATCTTCATCTTTAGAATCATCTTCATAGGCTGGTGGCCTATGGTGATTGGCTGGAACCCGTTGGCCGCCACCTAGACCATGAGCATTGGGCCTAGCACTATCATCTTTGTTGCCTTTACGATTCCTATAAACATTAAACCCTATAGCCACTAGTATATCATGAATCTCTTGGAGCCTGCAATTTGTACTTTGCTGATAAGCTTGGAGTTCATCCCTAAGGGCTTGTACCCCTTGTTCTTCTTCAGCACGGTTGTTTTGCTCGCCCTAGTTGTTTTCCATATCGGGATACTAAGAAGCTCTGATACCACCTAACGCAGAACGGAAAACGTAGTAGGCTAGATCTCATTCTAGCTTAACGAACCCCTTGACAAATCAAGAGAAAACAAGTTTGAAATCTACCAGAAATTTGAGAAAACCTCAGAGAAGTATTTTATTTCAATCTACTTTCAACTGAACTTACAAAAATACATAATTATATGAGCCCTTTAGGGTTTTAGTTAGGCTTCCTTGAAAATGCAAATCACAAAAATACCCTTAAATTTCCTATGACATCACAAAAGTCCAAACTACCCTAAAATAAAATAACTAAACTTTGGTTAGAAAATAAGCAATAACAAACAAAAATAAATAATCAATCACATGCCCATTGACCTTGATTAATGAATATCCTGTTTCTCAAGAAAATCTAGGGATACTTGTTCTACATCAATAGAGGTGGGTTTTTTAACGGTGGTGGTGGGTTTCTTGTGGCAAAAGTGGTGGTAATGGGTGGTTGAAAGAGACATACAGTGAGGAAAAGATAAACAGATTGATGGGGAGAAGGGAGCGAGAGAGATTGGATTATATTATTTTATTGGGTAGTATATATTATTTTAATGAGTTGAATAGGAAAATAAAAGTTGGGATTTTTTCTTTTTTGAGAAACAAAAGTTGGGATATTGAGTGTGTTATAAAATGGTATAATATAAATGATAAAGTAACTTTTGAGATGGTAAATAGAATTTTTTTGTTGAAACTGGATGTGAATGCTAGTATCATAAGGATCCTGATATGCTATATATTGCTCTAGTGTGTGTCATTGTTAGTGTGCTTAGTAGTAGTCTGAATTAATAAGGAATGTTGTAATTGTTAGTAGTAATTGTTATTTACTGTTTAGTAGTGGCAATGAACTAGAGCTGGACTGAGTTAGCAAAGTAACTATCCTTGGCAGTCATGGTTGTCAACATCCCAATTTAGATCTTATGATTCTACGATTTTACGATTCCACCTGCTCAAAACGATCCGGATCTTTTAAGAATCTTTGTGATCGTTCAGAATCGGTAGAATCGCACAATTTTGATGTTTCCAAACGATCATGGTTTTTTATAATCTTCTTTAACTTGACAGAAGGCTCAATTGAACCCAAATGAGAAAAAAAAAAAAAAAAATCCCAATTTACCAAGTTTTGTTATTTTAATGTAGAGAGATAGAGTGTCAGTTGGACCCAAATAAAAAATAACATCCTAGTAAAGTGTCATGTTTTGAGATTCTGGCCTTTTTAAATGATGCTAACAAATGGATGTAGTGATGTATGGTAATTATATCAAATTGATGTAATTTTTTTGGGTTTTTATGAATGAATGTATAATTTATGTGATTATTTAACATACCAATATAATGTGTATTTTTTGTTTTTTTCCTCAAATAATATAGGATCTTACAATTCACGATCTAATCTTACGATTTACGATCCCACTTACCTCCCACGATTTTACATAGGATCCCAATTTTGACAACTTTATTGGCAGTAACTATCGTGCTAATTAACACGTGCATAACTAAGTCAAAGCATGTGAGCAAATTAGTATGATAACTACCACTACCACTACCAGTACAGTAGATATATGTAGTTATGAGTACAGGTTGTGATTGTAAACCATATATATATATATATATATATAAGTAGTTGTTGTGACTTATGACTATTATTAGCAGAATCATCTAAGATAATTTAAGTTTATTATTCTCTTCTCTCTCTAATCTTCATCTTTAGAAAATCCACTATAAATGGAGGCACTTTCTCTTATTAGCTCATTCACATAATCTTGTCAAATGTTGAAACTCTATCAATTCAAGCCCTAAGGTATTCAAAGAACTATTGAATACTAACCTTTATAGTCTCCAAGAGCTTTTACTAGCTTTCAAACTCTTAAATTTAAAGAAATGAAGAACGCGAAGTAAGAAAGAGAAAAAAGCACAAAACTTAGAGATTCCTTCACAAAATTGACACCAACTCTCATTTTCAAATTCGAGAAACACACTTCTTGCGGTGCTCAAAACAAAATCATCTTAAAAGAAAGAATCAAAGGAATTAATTCTTTTATATATACATATACATATATATATACACATATATACATACATATATATATATATATATACACATACATACATACTAGCCTTTGAGCATACGCTCACACACGTACTCAGAAGCTCTTCTATTTTTTGGGTAAGGGTTAATTTACAGTATTTATTATAATTTGGGATTACTACATTTTCCAATCAAACAAAAAAAAAAAAAAAAAAAAAAAAAAAAAAAAAAAAACCTAGGGGTGTGATGAAAAATTATTTCACCATACAAAATATCCAAATGTGCATCCTTTTTTTTTTTTGTTTTTTTGTTTATTGTTTTAGTGGTGTAGTTGTTGTTCTTTTATTTATGACAATTATCAAGTTGTATTTAATCCTAAAATTTAGCCATGTACTACACATCCATAACAAAAAGTTAAAAAGAGCTTATATTTAGAATTTAGCAATTACCATTTTTTTTTCTTTTACGGTAAAAGACTCAAGTTTTTGTTGTTTTGGTTTTTTATTTTTTATTTTTTATTTTTTTTTTATTTTAAGGAAAGGTTCTACATATGCATCCACATTTTTTTTTTTCTTTTTATTGGTGTTGTTGTTGTTCTTTTTTATGACAATTATCAAGTCATATGTTCAATCCAAAAAATCCCTACCCTGCCACCCTTTCTTTTTTCAAATTCAAAGTTTAAAAATACCTTATCCTTATCCCATAGTAACCTACATCAATTATTCTATGAAAAAAAAAAATCATCTGTACCAAATGAAAAAGAACTCAGAAAAGAATATAACAAAACAAAAAATCCCTCATATGTACAGAATTAAAAAAAAAAAAACCTGAAAAAGAAATATAAAAGAAAACCTCATTTTTAGGAAATCTGATTTAGAAAGAAAATAAAAAGCTAAATTTTAGGGAAATTTAAAAGATTAACATGGGGAATTGGTGTGACCCTTGGATTTAGAGAAATTATTGTGTACTCCCGGAGTATCATAAATATGTACTCCCTTCTCTTATAGGAATGGTGGGTTCCACTAATTAAATTCATGGTGGGACCCACCATTCATGTGAGAGGAGGGAGTACGTATTTATGATACTCCAAGAGTACCTAATAATTTTCCCTGGATTTAAACAGAGACAAAACTAAATGACACTTTGGTAAAAATACATATCTAATTCTTTACAAAATATGACCACTTTTCTGTTGGTTTTCAAAGTAAACTCTCTCATGTTCCTTGGAAAACTCACCTCACATTTTCTCTCTCTCTTTTTTTTTTTTTTTTCCTTTTTTCTTTTATCAAGATTTATTTTTATTTTTTTAAACTTCACTTTCCTTACTCACTTTTCTTTTCTTAAAAAAAAAAAAGTCTCACCTTTTCCTTTTTTTTTTTTTTAATCTCTTCTTTATTTTGGAAAAAAAAAAGGAAAAAAAAAAAAGACTCCTACTATAAAACCACTGCTATAACTTCTCCATCCATATCCTTAAATTTTGGCACTAACATATCTGATTTTGAAAGAAAATAAAAAGCTAAATTTTAGGGAAATTTAAAAGATTAACATGGGGAATTTGTGTGACTTTATCCTTATTTAAAAGTTTATCAAAAAAGAAAAACTACACGTTTAAAAATTTTGGATTAAACTATTTTTTTTAAAAAATCCCATGTTCTATCCAAAAAAACACTACCCGGCCACCTTTTTTTTTTTTTTTTTTCAAATTCAAAGTTTAAAAACAGTACACATTTGTGGATAACTACATGTACTGTTTTAATCCTAAAATTTAGCTATTTACTACACATTTATAACAAAAGTGAAAAAGAGTTTAAATTTCCAATATATTTATTTTACAGTAAAAAGATCAATTTTAATAGAAATACAAATTATTTTACAAAATTTTTTATAAACCGCTAATGTGGTGAGTGATTATTGGTAAATGAAAAAGTGATATTAATGGTGGGTTAAAATGAAAACTAATAAGCAGTTGACCACATCAACAACTTGTAAAAATATTGTAAAATAGTTTGTGTCTATAACATTACTCTAAAATTATTTCTATAGACTGCGCAGTTACTGTTCACACAAAGAATAAGGAAATTATTTCTAATAATTGAGAATTAGGAAATTATTTCTGATAGCTACTGTGCTGCACTGTGCAACCCTATTTATTCTAAATTAATGTTCATCCCCCCCCCCCCCCCCCCCCTTACTTTTCTTCAATACAACCGGTTCAACATCAATCCTAAGTTCCTCATTTGTATAAAAAACCTCTCCCTATCATTATCCACATGTCATTTCCTTATATTAGAAAAAAAATTTCATTGTAATATTTTCGAGTATTTAACGTTTTCAAAATAGAGTTATATTTAACGTTTTATATCGTTGTGTTATCCTGTTCTTGCAACATATCTCTCCCAAAATATTCACCCATATATTTCTCTTCATCTATTCACTCTATTTCTCTTGGTCTTTTATGGTATCAAAGGCAAGTTCTCTTGAAATTTGCATTCATTATTTTCATCATTAATATGTAATTCTATAGAAGACTGCTCTTCAGCTGCCCCTGCATCGGTGAGAGTGAGTTCGGTGGTCCTAACAGCTGTTCAATAAGACAACTTGATCGAGTCATTCTACGCTATAGTGAGATTTATAGTGTTTAACTATGGATTAATTAATTCTTCTCCAAAAAAAAAAAAAAAACTATTGATTCAATTTTTAGGAGTTCTTCCCCTAGGTCCCAAGTGTGGAATTAGATTGATAGTTGATAATGAAGAAGTAAATATGATGTGATGATGCCGAAAAATCACCAGTGAGCTACAGCCAAATACCCTCCGAATATCAAGTTAGAATTTTTTACAACTCTAGAGTGTCAGAGTGGGTCAATTAAGCATACCTGTTTTCTGAGGGTCTTTGGGTTTTTATAGTAGTGTAAGTTGAACTATTATGCTTGCATAGCAAGTCTTTTCCTTATAGGGAAGATCCTCATTAATGAGCATATCTTTCGGAATCTCCTTTGTATTAGAATTCCATTCACATTGGGATTCTATGGACTAGGGTTAACCGTGGGGTGCAAGTTGTTTCCATTTAGAATTTCTTGGGGCCCACATAACGAACATCCAAGTGCCTATGGCCTTTTGGTCCGTCCACCCCTTTTTGTCCGTCCATGTAGGATCCGTCTATTATTGGCCTATTTAATTAGCAAGCCGTCCATTCAATCTGATCCGTCACCTTAAATATTCTTCCTCTTCATGATGCAATTTTACTTTCAAGGTATCAGTATTAGAAAATTTTGAAGACAAGTCACTGTTGAAGAATTTGGACATATGATAAAATTATTTATGACAATTATTGTTCATGCAAAGAATTAGGAAATTATTTTTGAAAGTTACTATGTGACACTATGTAGTACTTTTCAGTGTTTTCACAATTATTGTTCATGCAAAGAATATCCAAAAATCCTTCTCTTGTATTAGAAAAATTATCATTATAATATTTTCAAGTATTTGAATAAAAATTATTGTTTGAAGTGTTATCCAAAGTTTTCAAGAATCAAGTAAGTTTTAAGTTTTCAAAATAGATTTCTATTCAAAGTTTTATATTGTATAATTGTTTTGTTCTTGCAGCATATCTCTCTCATAATGTTCACCCATATTTCTCTCTTCGTCCACTTACTCTATTTCTCCTAGGACTTCACTGGTATTCTTAATTTATTGACTAAAGAATTTCTCCAAGGAAAATAAGCCCTTGAATTAGTCTTTTCTTCCAAAAATATGCCCCTACTTTTATTTCATATCCTTCCCAATATTAGTATATTTCTTTCAAGAATAAGATTAGATTCATTATTAGAAGTAGCATCACAAGAATAAGATGGCGAAGAAGAAGAATTAGCAAACTCTCCTTTCCCTCCCCAGTATTTTCAAGATTCTCAAGATCAGTATGAAGACTATCATTTTTTTTTTTTTTTTTTGAATTATTCGTAGATAGCACATGGGTATTAGTCAGCATCAAGAATCACTTGTATTAGTTCAACAATAATTTTTCATCAAGACAAGTTTTCTTTTTCAGTTCTTAATAAATACTTCTATAAAATAATAATTTTTTTTTTCTTTAATAAAGTTGATTTGTCTTTTATAAAAAAAATGATATGTCTTTCATGTTATATAAGTGACTAACGAAAGGTTTTTTTTTTTTTTGGGAAAAATAATATAATTTTATTTATAAATTAAAAGTAAAGTTGTGATATCATAAACTTATATTGGAGAATAGTCTTTCTTTGTATTGAAATTGTGATTTCGAATATCGATCTCAATGCAAAACTTAAAATTCAATACTTAAAAAAATACAATTTCCAAAGAGAGACTTTTTTTTTTTTTTTTTGGTATTGAAATCGTGATTTCAACGAGAGACAATTATCACAAAGCTAAACCTAATTTATATTATTTCCTTTTAGTGGATATTAAAGCCAATTTGTAGAATTTGCTTCCTTACTTGCTTTGGATATTAACGGATTGTATTATTGTAGGCTTGTAGTTGCTACTTTGGTCTCTGTGGCCAGTTTTTTTATTTATTTATTATTTTTTAAGAAGAAAGCCAACGTTTAATATTAAGAGAGACTGCTTTCAATATATATATATATATATATATATTAAGAGTTTACAAAAAAAAAAAAAAAAATTAAGAGGCTATTTAAATTGGCCCGAATTACATGAGGAAAGTTTGATGGTATATCTTTTATCTAGACTATTATATCCGAAATAATTGTTCTATGTTCAAGTGAGTGTACAACCTTATTGCCGAGTCCTTTTAACTGTGGCCAGTTAGTTCTATATATTATTTCCTTTTAACCAATTAAAAAAAAAACTAATTTATATAATTAATTATTAAATAATATTATTTTTTTCTCCCAAAAAAAAAAAATCATAAACTAAAAATAGAGTTTTTATTTTGGACCCGACAAAAAATATAGGATAAAACCGAATCCGGCCGACTTTGAGTTACAGAGATTACGGTACTCCAGTTCTTCACTCTTCACTCGTTTACTTTTTACTGACGTTGGTAAGCATCGAATCTCTGCGATTTGTTGGATTTGGATTTGGATTTCTCGTCCTTTTTATATGTCTTAAACAAAAATAAAACACACAAAATTGAAGTCTTTTTACCATTACTGTGGTCAGTCATTCTTACTAAGCTGAGTTGAGAGTTCAGATTATATTTATGCATTTCTGCTCTCAATTTATTTAGTTATTATTATTTTTAGGATTCTGGGTACTCTCAATCTTGTTTTGATATTTCCAAATACTGAGGTGGTTTCTTTGTTAGGAAATTGGGGTCTCTTCTGTGTAATATATGTTTATATGCTTGTGATCTTCAATTTGTGTTTAGCGGTATTGTGGTTTGAATTAAGAGAAGTCGGGCCTTGGTGCAATTGTCAGGTGCCTTCTACCCAAAAAAAAAGGGATATGAGCCTTTTTGGTTTGAATTAAGCTTCGATTAAATTTTACATCAATTAACTTTGTCCCTTCTATTCTGTGACTTGAAATTAATGTATTGAAGAATGACATTTTGTTTTCCTTGTTTGAATGTGGGCAGTCACAAAGATTAATGGGTAAACTTAATTTTGGTGATAACTCCACTTCCTGATGATATAAAACACTAGCCATGAGTAGTGTGACAGAATTTTCTAGACTCTGCCATAAAGGGAAAAAATGGAGGAAAAAATGCCAGTCTGCTATCTTATGATCTTATCAGTTCTAGCGTCTTTTTTCGCCTTTTTCTGCCTTTTTCCATCCTTTCGGAGAAGCATATAGATATTGTCTTGAGAGTCTTACACTAGTTGGTGTGGGCTTAGTTATGGATTTATGTTCTAGTTGGGCTCACCATGCACTACTAAGCTTTTTGTTTGGATACTTTAAGATGGTATTGAAGCTCAATTGGTTTGTTTCTGCCTTCCTGGACTTCACATGCCAGGCCTATTTGTCTTTGTTTCCATTTTAGTTAGTTTGGGTTTGATGCTTTATTAGAGTTAAGGAAAGATCATTGAGAAGAAAAGAAATCGAGCTAAAATGTTTTTGTATTTTTAGTAAGTTTTAGCCCCAAAGGGACGGGGAAAGGGGAAATTCGAAAATGTTATCACATATATCATTGAAAATGCCATTGCAATACTTTCTTCTTTTTGGTTTGCACTTGTATATTGGATTGGTTTATTACATTATGCAATAGATATATTGGTGGATGGCTAGGATTTTGGTGCTTCTCTCAATTGCATGGTAAGCCTTAATGATCTATTACCTTCCTTTTGTAACTTATGCAACATTAGATGCACTAGGAAACAGTTCTTTTGGAAAGAAGGGTTGGTAGATTAGCAAGATCCAGGAGCAGGATATAGGCTTGACACAGTATGGAAATGGTAGTGTGCTCAATTTTGTTCTTAAGAAGACAAGACATAGACATGATGAGGACTTGGTAATGAATGTATAATTTTATAAAATGCACACAACAACAACAAAACCTTAGTCCCAAGACTTTGAGGATAATTTTCTAAAATGCTTACATATATGATGTACCAAAACATGTATGTGTGTGTGTGTGTGTGTGTGTGTGGAGTCATTCAGTAGAATCTTATACTCTGAAAGATGCAAGTTAAGACATCCCTCACTAGTGACGCATTGCATCAGGCCTTAGATATAGTGAAGAGTGGAAAATGTTATCTAGGGTGTTTCTTGTAAGCTACACACTACATTAACGCTCAGGTGAAATGTGAAATGGACAAGAGTTCCTGCACTTTGATGGACAAGTATAGGTAAAGAAATTAGTCGAATAAAATAGGATTTATATAGGCACTTGGAATATATGGTCCTTAACAGACTAATCGAAATAGTAGATACAATGACTAGGAGAATAATAAACATAGTGTGCATTCAAGAAACTAAGTGGGTAGGTGAGAAAATCTAGAGAATTTGAGCATAAATTATTTAATTATGGTATACACAAGAAGATAAAAATAGAAATGGAGCAGGGATCCCATGACTCTCACCTAGTATTACAACTTTTTGTCAATGAAATTTGATTAATGTTGGTTTGTGCTAGAAAATAGGGCTGTAATATAGTATGGTGGATGACCTGTACTAGAACGGCCATAGGTACTGTGAATCAAGAATCCAAAGAGTGTTAGTCACTTGCGTAAGAGTGATTGCAAGTTCTGATGTTGCAGGAGTGAAAAATTATTTTTAGTGAAGATGAAGGTATATGTTTGCAATCACTGTAATTGAAAAATGAAACAAGTTCCTAGTTGCTGATAAATATACTTATTGTGGATTGTAGTCTTTTTGTGTGAATTTGAATGAGAGCAACTAAGGTTTTGTTATTTATAGTGTTTCTTGTATGTTATTAAATATTAATAATTTGAAAAACTCAATGGTGAAAATCAAGTAGCATAAAGTCTTTTAATTTGTTAGAAATTATAGCCTTGGATAGAACAAAGAACAGGATTTATATGGCATATTCAATCGCACCAAGGTTCTTCCTTATATGTTCTTCCACTACAACCTCCCTTTACAAGTCTATATATGCATTGAATATTTCATAGATATAATCATCCTGATGCATGAGTGTGTTTTTTTTTTTTTTTGGGGGGGGGGGGGGGGGGGTTGGTGTAGTTCTTAAAATGCCAAGCCCAATTACTGTTTTTGGGTGGAACAAGTATACTTTTAGCCTAGCAGCCTAAACAATTTCAATTTTTTTATTAATTCTTTAATAGTTCTGTTTATTCAATTAAATGTCGTATCTGTTCAATTCAGTCTTCATTTGGTTGTAAACTAATTCCTACCTTATGTCCTTTCAGGAAATTTATTAAAATAACCTTCTCTATTGAAGAAACTGTATTTTATCATGGAGATAGATCTTGAACTTCCTTCATGTGAACATGAGAAATTAGATATTGGATCAAATACAAATATTGATGATGTGGATAGTGCAGATAGAATGTATGTTGAGGAAGATGATGTAAATTCTCCTACAACAAGTGAACATGTTGAGGAAGTATTTGGACCAAATGCAAGTGTTTCCACTATTCAAAATGAAGTCGATGTTAACGCCGTCGGGCTGAATGGTGTCAACAAAAGTGTCACTTGTGAGCCCCATAATGGCTTGGAATTTGAGACAAAGGAGGCAGCATATTCTTTCTACAGAGAATATGCTCGGTCTGTGGGATTTGGCATCACTATAAAAGCCAGTAGGCGCTCAAAAAAATCAGGAAAATTTATTGATATAAAAATTGCCTGTTCAAGATTTGGAAGCAAACGTGTCTCTAGTTCAACCGTGCAACCACGACCATGTTTAAAGACAGATTGCAAGGCAGGGTTGCATATGAAGCGGACACCTGAAGAGAAATGGGTTGTGCATAGTTTTATCAAGGAGCATAACCATGATATTTGTCCACTTGATTTTTATAATTCTATCAGGGGACATAACAAGCAACCTGGTATTGTTGCTTGTCAAAAGAAGGGTTTGCAGTTGGCTTTAGATGAGGGAGATGTACAGGTGATGCTTGACAATTTCATGTATATGCAGGATGACAATCCCAACTTCTTTTATTCAATAGACTTCGACCATGAAAAGCGCTTGAGAAGTGTGTTCTGGGTTGATGCAAAGGGTAGGCATGATTATATCAATTTCAGTGATGTAGTCTTCTTTGATACCTTTTATGTTAGAAACAAATATAAAGTTCCTTTGGTTCCTATTATTGGAGTTAATCATCACTTCCAGTACATTCTTCTAGGATGTGCATTGATTGGCGAGGAGACTACATTAACTTTTGTTTGGTTAATGCAGACCTGGCTTAAATCAGTAGGTAGCCAAGCTCCAAGAGTAGTAATTACTGATCAAGACAAGTTCTTGAAAGAAGCTGTTGCAGATGTATTTCCTGATACACGCCATTGTTTTTGTTTGTGGCATATATTGAGGAGGATTTTTGAAAATTTGGGTGGTATCATAAATGAAAATGAAAAATTTATGGCAAAATTTAACAAATGCATTTACCGGTCTTGGACAGATGAACAGTTTGAAAAGAGATGGTGGAAAATGGTTGATAAATTTGAACTGAAGGAGGATGAATGGTTCCACTCATTGTATGAAGATCGTAATAAGTGGGTCCCAACCTACATGCGAGATTCGTTTTTTGCTGGACTCTCTACAACTGAGAGATCTGAAAGCATAACCTCATTCTTTGACAGGTACATATGTAGGGAAACGTCATTCAAGGAGTTTATTGAGCAGTATAGAACATTTCTGGAAGACAGGTATTACATGGAAGCTGAGGCTGATTTTGAAACATGCCACAAACAACCTGCATTAAGATCTCTCTCACCTTTTGAGAAACAAATGTCGAGAGTTTATACTGATGCAGTATTTAAGAAATTTCAGTTTGAGGTTTTGGGAGTGGTTTCTTGTCATTCGCAAGAAGAAAGGGAAGATAATGGGACTGTGATATACCGAGTTGATGATTTCGAAGAACGCCAGAATTTTGTTGTAGCTTGGAATAAAGCAGAGTTGGATATATGTTGTTTATGTCATTCATTTGAATACAGGGGTTTTCTTTGTAGACATGCAATACTTGTTCTTCAAAATTGTGGTCTTCCCAACATTCCATCCCACTATATTTTGAAGCGTTGGACAAAAGATGCAAAGGTCAGGCAGCCTACCAGTCAAGTATCGAATGGGCTTCATTATAGGGTACTACGTTTCAATGATCTATGTAAACGGGCCATGAGATTGGTTGAAGAAGGTTCTTTATCTGAGGAAACTTACAGTATAGCATTTCAAGCATTAGAGGAAGTATTGAAACATTGTGTGGGTGTGAACAATTCTGTTAGGAGTGTTTTGGAACCCAACAAATTGGCAATTCATGGTTTCCTTGACATTGAAGAGGAGAATCAGAACAACAGCATGGCCAAGTCATCTAAGAAAAAGAAAACATTTAAAAAAAGAAAGGTGAGTTACTGCCTAATGATTGACATGCAGGTATTATATCTTCTAAATAAGCTATATGCAGTGAAGCATCCTAAAGCAGATTCTGTGTGTATTGTAGGGACGCTCTGAGCCTGATGGAGTAACTATTGGGATTCAAGAGAGCTGCCAGCAGATGGTTTGTCCCATATTAATTTTGAATTTCAGATTATATTCTTTAAGTTGCAAGATGATCTTTATAATGTTATGCACTTCATTATGGGTTTACATATGTAGGAGCAAATGAGTTCAAGAGCACACAACCTGGATAATTGTTATGTTCCTCAACAGGACCTGCAAGGGGTGGTAAGGAATGTCACGTGTGAGATATTGGAAGAAGAATTTTGTTTAGGAATTTTTTAAAAAGTAAATGTGTATGAAAATTACAGTATTGTCATTAACTAGATGTTTCTCAGACGTGGTTGCTTGTATTTTTGTAGGAGCTAAGTTCTAGAGCTCCTGCTTTTGATGAATATTTTGATGCTCAACAAAATATAAATTCCATGGTATGATATCATCTAGTCTCGATAGTGGTTTTGTATCTTCTAATTGATGATAATTTAAATTTGGTGCCTTTTTACCTATGACAGGGACAGTTGAACTCAAATTCTCCTATACGTGATGATTATTTTAGCAATCAACAGGGCTTGCAGGGGCTGGTATGTGGCTTGCTATTATTCAACCTTGTTAAGTTTGCATAATGTTTCAGAAGCAAGCAATGCATATGTTTCTGACAAATTGTCTCATTTCTTCAGGGACAGTTGCATTCGTTAGCATCACGTGTTGGTCAATATGGGACCCAACAGAGCATGCAAGGACTGGTACTTGATCAATTAGTCCCTTTCATCCTTTAAGAATTTGGTTTGACCTATAGAATGCTTATAAAGAATGTCTTGGATTGGGTTTTCGCAGTTGCAGGCACAGCTTAGTTTCAAAGCGCCAGTGATTCATGGGTGTTTTGACATACAGGACAATCTGCAAGATATGGTATGCATTTAAATTGGGATTATGGATTTTTCCTTTCAAATGAGGGTTTTTTATTTTTATTTTTTTGGGTAAGTTACATATGCACCCAATAGATTTTGAACCCATGACTTGCCCTCCACGGAGAAAGTTCCGTATAAGCCAAAGCTCTTTTGGTTTAATTCATGAGCATTCTCTTTATCTGCAGGAACAGACCATGGGTTCCTCACAGTTTCACAACATTGCAACGAAGCATCTACCCAGTAAGCACCTTTCTCGGCACCTGGAAAGGTAGCATGCCCATCCACTTAGATTAGATGAGGATAGATAGAGGAGTTGTCAATTAGTTCTCAAGTGTAATCAAGTCAATTGATTTTGCTTCCAAAAATTCCTTCTTGTAAATTTATGCATTCTATCAAAAAAAAAAAAGGTATATAAATATAATGCATCTCTCTCTCTCTCTCTAGTTACTAGAAAATTTAAGATTTTCAACCAAGATTACCTGACCTCAAACCATTAAAGAAGATTTGCGGTTCAATCCTGTTGTATTCCTTATTTTTGAATCTTTAACATCCCTTATAATTTCTTATTGAGGATCATATGTTACCTCATATTTTAAGATATTCATCAAATCACTGAAGTAATTGTTTGACATCCATCCCCCCCTTCCCAAACCAAGATTACTTGACCTCAAACCATTAAAGAAGATTCATGGTTCAATCCTATTGTATTCCTTATTTTTGAATCTTTAACATCCCTTATTATTTCTTATTGAGGATGAAAGGTTTTACTTCACCATCCTATTTCCTATTTCCTCTTGTTGAGTTTTGCCTTTTTTTTTTTTCAAAACAAAAAATTAGTGCTCTTCTGCCACTCCTTGCTGCTTAAGCAACATAATTAAGCTAAAGCACACAGACACACTGTAGAGGGAGGGGCAGACTTGGTATTTTCTAATCTATCCCTCTTCTCATTTTCTCTCCTAAAATCACCCCAAATTGGGGAGATAGAATTTTGGTGGGATTGGGGGTGAAAATACCTAAGCCCCACCACAATCTCTCCAATTTTCCACCCCAACCAAACAACTAAATTTTTTTTATATTCCATGTTTTTACCCCAGCCAAATGAAACCTTAAGGTTTTTCCCGGTACGATTAGAATATATATTTGGAAGGGGTGTAGGTCTAAAGGTCTTTGTGGCTCATGCTCGGCATGGAGACAGTGGACCTTTAAGGCCAAGCTAAGTGGGCATTGGGAAAAATCTCGAGACCTCTGCCTAAGCCATAGATTTTTTATTCAGAAGTTGTGTTCAAAATAGGGTCTCTATTTTCACACCACTAATTTTTTATAACATCACAACCTTGAATTTTAAAATGTCACAAAGAAAATTGTTCATAACAAAATTGATATTAAAAACCGTACAATCTGAAACTTCGATGACCACTTATTCTATTTGCAATGGGCTTCAGCTATTCAATTTGCAGCATTTGTTCCTTGAGACTAACAACATCCATCACCCATGAGATTAACAACGTCCATCACATCCTCCATACTTCATCCAAGTTGTCAGACCTTGTAGAAGTAACTGTACTCCCACTCTTCACTGCGTCACAAATTTGGCTTAAAGTGTTTGAGTAAAGATTTGAACACCAACGCCTCTCTTCCCTTTCTTATCTTGGAGCCTAGAGTTAACACCCTTCTTTCCTCTATCCCTGGTAGGTTCAACTATGAGGTAGGCATAGAACTATCAGGGATATTCTTAATGCCATGGTGTGTGAGGTTATGTTCATCACCTTACTTACCTAAACCCTCCAACAGTGGATCTTTAGTAGCACTCTATATCTATAGTTCAAACCCCACCTGACAATCCCCCATTATCAAATTATCCCAAAAAAAAAAAAAAAAAAAAAAAAAAAAAAAGGAAAGAAAAAAAACCTAAACAATTAAGTATGTCTAAATTATTTTGGGCACATGATAAGAAAGTCTTGTTTGAGTTATATCCTAAACAATTAAGTATGTCTAAATTATTTTGGGCACATGATAAGAAAGTCTTGTTTGAGTTATATGAGTTGTCTAAAAGCCTTGCTAGCTTTGGCCACATCATAATGGCATGCCTGAAATCGTGGCTGGCCACCTCACCCATGGACATGTCCCTCATGACGCATTTTTGGGCACCTCATTATGTGTGTGTGTGTGTGTGGAGACAAAGACAGAGAGTAAAAAATACTTAGAAATGACAATGGGGGCAGAGCGGGACCGGATCATAGGTGCTTCAAATTGATCACACCAAATCAAACTATTTTTAATTAAGCAACTCAATAGTATAAACCAAAGTATTTAACCAGACAATAATTAAAAAAAAAAAAGTCTTATAGTATCTTAACATTTTACTTAATAATAAAGTTACTAAGAATTTCAAGTGTATTTTTGAAATATAAATAAAAGATAGCGGTAATCTCATCCAAATCCACCCCTATCACCTCAATACGGTATGAAAAATAAGTCAAAATGCACACATGGCTGGCAAATCAAGTTAGAGTAGAGCCAAAAAAAAAAAAAAAAAAAAAAAAAAAAATGAAAAGAAAAGAAAAAAAGAAAAAATTGCCATCCGGAAGAGGGTTTGAGGAAGAAAATGTTACTTATGTGGAGGATATAAGCCTAAGCCCACCATAGTACATGTCAAACTCCGACTGACTGATCAAGTTCATGAATCACCAAAAGAATAATTGACTTGATTGAGTGTAATGCAATTTGGTTGGTGACTCATTTCATGGACTGTATTAATGGATTGGACCTAAAAGATAAAATATGGGTCATTGACAAACACGAGAAAGCCTCAGTGGAAAAAGTAAAACAAGAAGAAATGCGGTGAGCGTGGATCGAACACGCGACCTTCAGATCTTCAGTCTGACGCTCTCCCAACTGAGCTATCCCCGCTTGTTGTCGTTGTCTTTACGTTTACCATTTTATATTTACAGTATTTCTGAAAATAAAATATATTACTATATCATAAAATTGGGTGAAAAGTGGATATATGCTCAAGTCATTGTTTAGTTAAAAGAATGCCATTTTTCTCTCCTCCCCATTGTATAATATGATTTTGTATAAATGATAAAGTCTATTATTGTATTTGCTCAGAAAAATAAGAAAAGTTTGATATCCACAATATATTCAAGAGATTTGAAAGGCTATTATTAACATTACACATCCTTATACTTACTCTGGTTAATGGGGATTAATTTTAAAGTTTGGAAAATATATACTAATTATTTTAGCTCTCAAAAATCAAAATTGTTTCGTTCTAATTTAAGAGAAGTGATGCTAATTTAAAAGAAGTGATGCGGAAGAAACAATTCCAAGAGCTGAAATATCATCTCCCTTACTAATTTATTCATATTGGAACCCATTCTTCAAAATTTTATAGTCTTTATTCTCTTTGAGGATATTTTTTGAGAGTCCCATAATTGGTTACGCCAGTTGTTAGTACATGCACCATACAAGTTTTATCAATACATGTATCTCCTTTATGTTAATCGCTTCTTCAATTTGCACCACATTCCATTCTTTGTGTGCATTGTTGCCCCAGTGACCAATTCCACCGATTCTGGAGATCCTTTCAGCTCCACATCGAACTTTTGCAACAACAAAGCCAATGCCACAGTGGACTCCATAAGTGCAAATTGGTCTCCAACACATTTTCTTGGTCCTCCCCCAAAGGGTAGGAATGCAAAATCCGCTATTATCTGATGATTGCAACCATCAAATCTATATTAAGAAAATGAGATCATGAAACTATGTATGCTTCAAAAAATATGGAGACTATTAAGTGACCTCATTTGGGTATAATGCGCCAGGGCTTCGAGATGGATCAAACCCAGCCCATCCTTCAATGTCTTCATTTTTTTTTTGCACTAAAAACCTCTCTGGCTCAAACTCATTAGGTCGGTCCCAAAAGTATGGAGATCTATGGAGATTATATACCTGAATGTGACAAAATATTGAGGAATTTTATGTTAAAGAAAGAGAATAAATTAAGTTGTAAGCAAAAGTGAAATGCAAATAACTTAAGTGTGCACTTGTCTAATTTGTATGTGTATATAAGAGTAACCTTCTGGCAGATAGGGTTAAGTTCCACTTAAGCATTACATTTAAAACAAGTTCTACATGTCAATATAAAGCACAAAGATAAAAGGGATATAAATGCTTTCTACTCACAGAAAGGAAAATATCAGTCCCGGCAGGAATCTTATAACCAGCTTTGTCACCCCTGTACCCTCCTGCAAGTTTAAAATAAAGTCCGATTCTTAACCCATTTATCAAAAGAAATAAATGTTTATAAAATTATGTATGCAGGAAAAAGACAAGCACATCAATTGTAGACAGTCCGGTTCATGTCTTCATAACCACATGAACCTGATGAAGTTGTTGCATGGACTGATGCAACCTCAAAAGAATCATAATGGCACAATTCAGTATTTTGCAAAATAATTCATACAAATTTTAAAGTTCATATAAAAAGAGTAGAAAGGCTAATGCTTTTTTTATAAACTCATGAATCAACAATATCCATCTTTCTAGTGTTATCAGCAAAAAGTAATACCTGGTAATACATCTGATCTGAGAGAACGTCTAATTAGCAAAGGAGGCTGCGGATACAAGCGCAGAACTTCTACAACAATAAGTCTAATATACCTGAAACAGTGGAACATAACACAAATTGTTAATCTGCTAATTATTAGAAAATGGTGCAAAAGACTGAATACAAGCAATCTTGGGCTGTTTGACGTCTGCTCAGCAAATTTAGGTATTCGGTCTAAGACTTAAGCTAGGTGAACTAGGAGAAGCTTGGGCAAACCTATTCAGGCTTGGGTTGCTATTGATCGGCCAAGGTCAAGCTTGATTGTTGGAACCTTCCATGTAACTCTTTTGTTGCAGTCTATGCAAATTTCAAACATAAATTAATTGTAACCCATAAGTCTATCATACTCTTTAAGATTCTCATGTCATCAATGATATAGCATCAAAAAATTTAGAACGAAATACATTTCAAACCCCACAATTTAGGAGTATTTTCATATTAAACTCCACACTTCCAAAAGTTTCAAATGAAAACCTACACTTTCAAAAACATTTCAATTCAAACTGCACACCCATTTAACTATTTAAGTTGATGCCATTAACAGATGGTACTTAAACAAAACTATGCAGTGTGGTTATTTCAATAGATGTGTCTGTTATATGGACATTATTTCACTCAAGCCACATGGTATCATATTTTTTTAATCATATTTTCCATTAATGGCATCACATGTAATGGGTTTATGGTTTAAATTCAAACATTTTTAAACTGTGAAGTTTAATTTGAAACTTCTGAAAGTGTTGGGTTAAAACCACCCGTAAATTAGGGGTTCAAAATGTAATTTAACAAAAAACTTAAGTACTTTTCCCCCTGATAGATTATACCACTTGTACACATATGAGAAAGAAACCATTACTCTTCCCCTTCTGGGAGAAAGAGATGCCATTTCGTCTAAGCCATTGGCTAAAACAAAAAATATCACTGTCAAAAAGGCACCAACATGAATAATTACATTGGTGATCCTCTAAAATAAGGTATCCATTTATGCCCTCATTTTAACCATGTTCCTAGCTCATAACACTGCAAACTTAATGATATATTGCTACATCCACTTGTTTCATTGTTATTATATGCTAAAGCGTATTTTACGTGGGTACCAATACAAAGGCTTTTTCAACATAGAGCTACTGGTGAATAGAACCAATTCATAAAAGTACCAATCAGTGACCTACTCCAATTTTTTAACCAATTCAAAGGTTGGTCTCCCCTGGCCAAGCACTGAATCAATCTCTGCTTGAGCTTTTTTCATTTTGGAGGGGTTCTGCAATTCAGAAAATCAAAATGCATGAGCATGGTCGCATCATCTTTACGAGAAGAAAAGAGCCATTGATAAAAGTAAGTCATGGAAGAGCATGTATTGAGAACCCATTTTCATGAAACTTACAATGCTATATCAAAAGTTGGTAATGAAGAATCATACTTGTGCAAGCAGGAAAACAGCCCAAGTAAGAACGGCAGCTGTTGTTTCATGGCCAGCAATAAGCATTGTCATCAGATCATCCCGAAGCTGTCAAAAAAGCATGGTAGACATATATTTTATTTTGATAGGTAAGTAAGAATTTATTAATATATAAAAAAGACAACCCCCAGCACACGGGATATGTACTGGTGGTGTAATACAAATATAAAAAAGTACAGCATTCAATAAAATCCATCAAACTAGTGATAGAATGACTACTTTGAGAAGCCATCCAATAAAAAAAAAAAAGGCTTAGAAAGAGAGATTTCACAGTCAGCCCTGAATTAAACAAAAGGCATGGTAACATAATTTTGAACTGTAATTATACATCCAAAAATGTTGAGGAAATATAGCTGGTTTAAGACAGGTCCAACCTAACAAATGGCACACCAGCACACAGACTTAGAGATGTTCCGATTTTTTCACCCAGTTATTGACATGTCTAGAAAAAGATAAATGCATGGTATACATGAATAAGATTACAAAATTTACTGATTATCTAGAATCAGATGATAGAAAATGCAAATACAGTTTTATCTGAGGAAGTTAATTTCTTGGCATGAAATCTTATTCCGGAAGATTAAAGGTGATATATTTACCTGACGATCATCAACATCAGCTCCCCGCATATCAACTAAGAAACGCAAAAGACTTGCATCCTGCATACTTCATAGTTACAATTCCAGAATCTCAAATTTTTTTTTATAACTCCTACATATAAACAACTTTACAGTTTAACTAGTAAAAGTCAATCTGATGATATTTCAAACAGAGGATAAATACAGCACAGAGCAAGAAAAGAGAAGGGGGGAGAGGTGGGGGGGGGGGGGGAAGAGACAAAAAGTGAATTATGAGTCTCCACCTTGAGATTCAAGTAGTCTCTTTGCTGCAGCTTTTCAACATCTGTTTCCTGTCATACAACCTAAACAAAATCAAGTTCTTGAAACTAATTTCTAATTTGTTTGTGCACGTGCTATTGGGAACCAAGCTAAGAACACATTGACTTGAGCCAGTAATATCATACATAATGTAATGTTCAATACTTTATTAAACATGTACAGATTCATATGCAGTAATGAAGTTATTTTGATGAGATAAAACATAAAGGAATAGTTTTCATTGCTTTTCTTTTGTCCAAGAGTTATTGATGTTCTTTTCCATATTAGTTATTAGAAATTACATCTTGAGACAAAAATATATCAGAGGGTATACCATGTTCTTATCAACATAGAATTTACAAATTTCAAGGTCCTCATCAATCGCTCAATTCTGAAAGAATGCAAACCATTTTAATTTTACTATATGCATCAAGAGTTAACTACCACCTTTATGCATACACAGTTAACAAAAATATGCAGCAAAATTCTCATAGGCCTTTTTCTCCATTTTCTTGTTGCACTGCTACATTTCTTGCTTGTTTACTCACATCATGACTACTAGACCTCAGATTATGCCCTTCTTGACAACTTTGAGTGCTCTCATGATGTCTATTTATATTAAGTTAAATGGCAGGATTATATATACTGGGCTTGCTCAGTTGAGATATTCTTACAAGAAAAGGGCTTATTTGGTCATCTCTTATCTGGCAAGCCATCATACACTGCATCTATAAGAGATGCAAATATCTCTGATGACTTGATTTCCTTTCCCACCCCTGCTGCTTTACCAAGCCCTTGGGACCAAGAGGTTGTGGTGAGAGGGAGGTTGGCGAGTGGTGGGTCCTCAGCACGATGGATAGCTGGTGCAGTTGCATGGGACCTCAAAACTTGAAGCCACTGGTGAGAGGGGGTTTGGTGATGGGAGCATGAGGGAGTTATGGCGGGCCTTGTGGTGGCGGTGGTGTGGTGGCCTTTGACGCAATCTTGACAGCGATAAACAAGAATGTTATATGGCTGGATGTCGATGGCAGTTTTGGGCTGATGTGTTGGTGAGGCTCATGATTGGAGGGTTGGATTTTGGTGGGTTCCGGTGGCGACAAAAGTTTTTATTATTTTTATTATTATTTATTTTTGGGTGGGTGATTTCAATGATGATGGGTCACTGGCGAGGGAGTCTCATGGTTGGTGGGGTACTTGATGGGTTCAGAGTGTTCGTGGCTGGTTTCAGGTCAGGTTTGTCTTGGGTTTGTGGGTATGAAACTTTCTGACGGATTGATGATGGGTGCTGGCAGGATGAGGGTTCAGTGCTTGCCAGGGTGGATTTGGTTGCTTTCTTGGTTTTGCTGGAAATTGGATTTGGTTTACTCTAATACGAAGTTGATGCCATGCAATATTGAAAAGAAGATAAAAGTTAAGGATAGGCCTCCTAAGAATCAGCACTTAGGGTTTGCCAGGAATTTGTACCAAGCAAAAAAACTTAGGAATTAACACCTAAGTTGGTAGGTATCAGCACCCAGCAATTGGAAAAATTCCATAGCTGACCCCAAAAATTTGGGTTAAGGCTTGCTTTTTGTTGTTGCAGTATACAATGCATAATTTTCATAAGTTGTCACCAAGAGTTATTTGTGGCGCCCCAAAAAAATTATTAATTAATTAAATAAATAATTCCATAGTATAGGTGTGTGGTAAATGCGGTTACCTTTCTACACATTTCAGGCTTAAAAGTTGCTATCATTGACATGGTACCTTCCGCACATTGATGAGTTTATTCAAGATAATTAATGATAACCAATATCTTCCAAATGCACATTGATGAGTTTATTCAAGATAATTAATGATAACCAATATCTTCCAAATGCATAACAGTTGCTCACATTTGTAGAAATTACATTTTCATCATTGCCTATTTAAATGACATTCAATCTTCATGTACATCCATCAAAGAGAATAAATATTTTCTCACCTGTCTGGTCTCTTTTGCATTTCTGATGAGTCCATCAAGACAGTCATTGATAACTTTAAGATCGGTCCGGAACTTCCGCTGCCTGGGGACTATCCACCTTGCCAAAGGAACTTTCCAGTATGGAATGTAGAAGGTGGATCTGTGCTCAGCTTCAAAAAGAGTGCCATATACTGCCTATAATATATTTTTAAAAGAGCCCATCATGAGCCTTATACTGTTCTATACAAGAGATATACCCTCAACTAAGAATGAAATTACAATGATCAAGCGTTTCAAGTAAATTGAAGAAGAATAATAGCCCTGAAGCATTCATCCACTCAAAAAAAGAAGTAAGGACTGAAAGTTTTGGGTCTAAAATTGAACGTTCACACCCCTCGAAGCACCTAGCATTTCTCTATCTCCAACTGCTCCACATGAGACAATGAGGGATTGCCTTCCAAATTTTCATAGAGGTTAAATTAATACACGTACAAACAACATCAATAAAGCCTTAATCCCAAGATTTTGGGGCTGCTATATGTCGATAGACTAAATGGGATCAACCATATGTATTCTTCTCCATCATTCTATACTATGGAAAATAAGACTCCTTTACACATCTTTAATTAACACGTAATTTTTCACTACTCCTACCAATGCTGTTTATGGTCTTTCTCTACCTATTTTCATGCCCATGCATTGAATCAATCACTCCTTTGTGCGGACACCAGAGCAAGAATGCAGGGCGAGAGAGGTTCATAACAATGAAAAATCTAAAAACCTGTTAGATTAATGATATCATATTTTGGAAGATTAATGTTCTGTGCATATTTACAGTGTCTATGATTTTTCAATAGGAGAGAGAGACGCCCCAGAAATATAGATGTGGGAGAAACTGTTGCTCTAATGTTTATATGAGATGCATATGTGTTTCAGCATAAATGATCCCTCAGTAAGAAAAGAAGAAAGTAGCTTGTTGACATGTAATGTTCAATGAATGCAACACCACAACAAAATTGATGGGCATACCTTAATTACAGGAGATTCTTTAGTAACAGAACCAAAATCATAGTTAAACACACCAAGCCCAATAATGTCAAGAGCCAAACTAGAAAACTCTGCTTCAAGATCTAACTCAATTGTCTTCCTCCCTCTGTTCAATGTCTCTTCTTGTAGAAGCTTCTCAAATTTCAATATTGTTCTTTCTGAACAATCAGTAAATATCTTGACCATAGCCTCCAAGTATAAGGCATGGAACCCAGGAGCAATAACTGTGAATTATTTTCAAATAAATGAAAAGAATCAGTTCCAGCATGAATTAACCATAAAAAATAGCTCTCTTCTCGCAAAGAATGGAACAACCATAGACACTGCTGAAGTATCAGTTCATAAAAAATTACATAATATATATAGACTCCCATGAAGGATAGTGATCAAGTCCAAAATCCAATTTAGTCCATAGTTTTGAAATAGTATGATGTCTAAGTTCCCATTTCTATGAGCATCATTTTGCCTGCAACATATTATTATTCTAATATGATTAGATTTAAAATAGAACAAGAAGGTAGACTGATCATATATATATATATATATATATCTCAGAAGAAGTTGCAGATGGAGTTATTAGACAAAATCAGTGCCATCTCATAATAAGGAAATAAAAAAAAGCTTGGAAGTGCTAATTTATAATAAGCAAAACAAGTTTAACCCCATTCCAGAAGTAATAATTTATATTCAGAAGTACCATTATGATTAATAAAATAATTGACCTTATATCAATAATCTTGTATCTAAGAACTCTAAGCTTTTAAATTTACCATATAAGCCTTTAGTCAGTCAAAAATAACTGGTTTACTTTTGTTGTAATTTAATGACTGGCATGCCAATTTTTTTAAGGAAGCAGATCACCAGTGAGTAACCATGGGTCCAGATCGAATTGCTCCATCACTGATCAGGTCGGTAATTTAACCAGTACAGACCATCTGCGTCTCTCAACAGCACCGGGTTAAAGTTGATTTACCATCCAGATCAGGATAGGTTGGTAAATACAAAAATGAGTAATATCATATAATACTACAACAAAATTTGATTAAGTTATTAATTTCCTGCAAGGCATTGGGGAGGCACTGGATATCAGACCTCAGACTATCATGATATAGGTGCCTACTTTTTAGCCTTTATGCTGGTTGTCATCCATCACTACAAGCTAGAACACTTTGTATCTAACTAAACTAGAAGAAACTGCATAACATATAAAATTTACCAGTAAGTGCCTAACACAAGACACTAAGGATCACTTCCTGGCATTCAATTACTTATCATTGTATATCCTGTCTAATTTTTTACACTTATCCAACCGTATGAAGCGTCTAAGTTATGACAATTATTAAGAGCAAATTTTCTCTATAATTTTTTTTAGTGTAGTTCATCTATATATATATATATAGTGCCAGGCAATATGAACTCTTACAACATACAACTTGACATTCCCAAAATTACCAATATGTACTTACATTTGTAGGAAAATCATCTTTTGATCTAAGCCACCTTTCAAAACTAACTAATCCCAAAGGATTTTAAAGAGACTATGACTACAGAGGAATTAGATACCAACAAATTGTGGATCATCATTTTAGTTGGAGAATTAATATAGTGCTAGTTGAGTTTTGTCATAAACTAAGGTGCAAAAACCAAAAATACATATTTTTTACTTGCTTACCTCTTCTCCTCTGCTTCCAAGTGTCAAGATCTGCAGGTATAAGTCCTTTGCCCATTATTGGTTCTAGTATATCAGCTAGGACTCCCTAATTCAGTTTGCAATAAGTTGAGTAATAATAGATTAGAATAAATAAATGATATGCAGAAAGTACTTAAAGATGACATATAATTTAAAAGTATGCTAGTCAAATCCCATAATGATCAAACATAATAGCAAAGCTATCAAGATTCATAAGGTTTGGAATCATTTCACCTGGTAATGGTATTGTCATTTCTCTTGTGATTGATGGTTTTTCTCAATTAATTTCCCATACTATTGGCCTCAAGACCCAATTGAGACAAACAAAAACTAATGCCAACCTTACATGTTGGCAAAGGCTCAAAAGTCAAAACCCTATTATATCAATAAAAAACAAATAAGATCTCTGGAACAGTCGTATCAATATGTGAGCTATAATTTAGATGATATGAGTATAGACCAAACAAAGAAAGTTCATACATGCTTACATAAATAAAAGGCATTTTACATAAACTCATATTGACAACAATAATCATGTTGACAAGAGGAGGGATGGGTGGAGTCAAGAAGCATATAGTTAGGTAGTACCTTGTCATAACAAAATGCATTTTCTCGAAGAACATGTCTTGCAACGATAGGATCCGATACAACAACAAATGCTTTTGGCCCAAAAGCAAGTTTATACACAGAGCCATGCTGCCAAGTTCAACAAACATATTTAGAGGAGAGCGAAAAATAGGACTTAGCATGTCCACAATTATCAAATCACGAAAGCATAATGCACACAAAAGTAAATGACAGTTAAGAACAAAATTTCAAATTTCGAGCCCGGTTGGCACTGCAAATTTGTGGAGGGGGAAAGAAAAGATTTTACATGAAAACTTGAAATAATTTACAGTTTTAAAACCTTCAATTGCATTTAAAAAAAGGGGTTTTACTAATGCATGCCTTTAGATTAGAGTATACAGTAGTAAACTATTTTAGGAAAATCTTAATGGGAAAATGAAAAAGTCACTAACTTTTTTTTTTTTTGTTGAGTTTTTTCAATTTTCCTTCTAGAATGGATGATTAATGTATGCCTAAGAGCAGACAGGCATACATTAATTGAACCCTTTTAAAAATTATGTTTTCAGAACCCAACTTATAAATTCTCTATATCTTAAAAAAGAAGAAGCACGTTTTCAAACAGCTAACCCAAATGGACACTCAATAAATGCAACTCAACATTCAATAGAAGCACTGCAGGGCTTTTTTTTTTTTTTTTTTTCAATCAACCAGCTGACAACTAAATCATCTAATAGACAAATTTGCAAAAGAGGGTAAGTAAAAGTAAAGTACCTCTATGAACCAATCATAGAGTGAAAAGAAGAGAGGCCGATCAAACAAATCCGAGACTGCACCTTCAGCTATAGGCATAGAACCAAGACTTCCTCCACTTAACAAATTGGTAAGGAGGTTGCTGGCATTATCCAGTAAATTTCTTCTGGTTTTTGGTTCATCAGTACTTGTTGATTGACATCTAAAACACCATTATTATTCAAATTCAATCACTCAAGGAACATGAAAAAAAGGAAATGGATAAAACCAAAGAACAAAAGGAGAGGTACCTTATAGTACTACTAGTCCTTTTTGGGTTAGAATTAAGAGTCAGATTGAGAGAGTGAAAATACGAGGAGGGCGTTGTGATAGTCATAAATCCCATTTCATGATTTCTGTGGGAATTTCCATAACATAGAGGTGGGGGGGAGAGACCCAAGAGAGAAGCAGCCATGGCCATGGACATTGCCATTGCCAAGCTTTGGAGTTTGAGCGGTGATGAGTGTGTTAACTGTTAAAGACAAGACATTAAGAAAGTGTGACTGAGTGGGAGACCCACCCAACCCCAACATAGGATAATAATAAAAGAATGCGGTTGTAAACTCGTGACGCTAAGGCTTAAAGGTGTGTTTGGATAGAACTTATTTTGCTGAAACTGAAAATTGAAAACTGAAAACATTATAGCAAAATAATTTTTAAATGTGTGAATAGTACTGTGGGACCCATTTTTAATGAAAAAATTACTGAAAAGTGTAATTTGTGGGTCCGTGAACAGTGCATATATGCACTGTTCACTACAGGAAGTCAATATTTGCGGTTACTGTTCAATGAACAGTAACCGCATTACTCCAAAACAAAATGCGTGGAAAAAAAAAAAAAAAAAAAAAAAAAAAAAAACAGAAACGCAACGCAACGCAACTTAAGTCCAACCCAAACACACACTAAGACCAAAATATATAAATATAATTTGGGCCGCGTGGGGGTGGAGTCGGATCAGGTTGGGAAAAACCTACATGGAGCAGGAGTACTGGGAGTGACAAATCAGGTTCAAGGTGGGTTAGTAGTATTTTGACATCTTTTAAAGTGGCTTCAAGGTTAATGATAATCAACGACAGACCTAGAATTTAGAATTTCAAGTTAAAGAAGGCCGACTATAAACGACTCACATTCGGGTGGTCTAGTTAGTATCATATTGGGCCATCAAGTTTCAAGAATTGAGTTCAAGCCTCAACAACTAGTTGTGTGTTGGTGTTTCTTATTTATAAGGGTAATTTTGAAATATTGATAAACTCGTCCATATTAGGCAAAGGCGACGGTCCTAATAAACTCGTCAGCCTCACTTGTGCGTTCATAGCCAAACGATAGGATAGAGTCGACGGTTCCACCTCAAAGCTGACGGCTGCACCTTGAGGACAACAGACACCTGAACGAGACGACTAGAATATATAGACAGAATGAGAAGTTAACAGAAGGAAGCTGAAGGGGATAAGCGAACCTTTGACAAATTTGACATGGCCTAACTTGGCCTCCACTCATGAGAGTATGTATGGAAATATTTTGTGCCCCACGATTAACCCTAATCAAATGAGTTATATAAGGAAAGGATCCCGTAAGATATGCGAATTAAAGAAGGTCCCTCCCACAAGGAAAGATCTTCTAAGCCAAGGAACGAATGTCAATCCCATGCTACTATAAAAACCCCAAGACTTTCACAAACTAAGGTACGCATAATTTCCCCAGCTCTGGCACTCTAGAGTTGTGAAAGTTCTCTAACTTAACCTTTGGAGGGTCTTTGACCGGTATAACACCGGTATTCTCCTAAGGTCTTCTTTATTTTTGTTTCATAAGTGTTGTTTTGAGCACATGAGGATTGTGTGACTTACTGACGATTTTTGACATCATCACTTATATCTCATTTTCATCCCAAATGATCCAAAAAATAATAAGTGAGTTTCTCACAGACTGAGAGTATGGGGTTTGGTTTGGGAGTGGATAAGGTGCTAATATAGTCATGCCTATAGGAAAGGCAAAATTTGCCTGTCCCGCAGGTACCCGACCCGCTAAGTAAATGGGGTGGGTTTGGGTTTTAAAAACCCAACCCGAAGCGAGTTTGGGTATTATGCATACTCGCCCCGAACCCGACCCGCATATGTGTTATAATTACTAAAATACCTTAAGTATATAAATACCATAACTATTCTATTCTACTCCAAACCCCAACCTAATTTCACTCCCAATCTCTCTCAGACTCAACCTGCCGCCCTTCTCACCCTCAAGCTCTCATTCTCACTTTCATCCATCCTCACAGTCACAGCTGCCACCTCCCTCAAGCCATCACTCTCACGGTCTCACCCATCCTCATGACCTTACTCTCACTTAGTCGCTCCTCCTCCATGCGTTTCCACGTCCACCTCACCGTCAAAGCCAAGCCAACATCCCTCCCTCTTTGACCTGTCACCGCTCACAGTAAGACCGTGAGAGTGAAATTTCCTGGGTTTGCCAAGCCAACATCCACCTTTCTGGGTTTGTTCCCCAATTTTTTTTTTTTTGGGTTAATTTCCTAATTTTTACATGAATATTTCTGTTACTGGGTTGGGTTGTATTGTTTTTGGTTTGATAATTGATAAATTTTGTATTATTATTATTATTATTATTTTTGTGATTTGTGATGTGAAGTGTGGAAAATGAAAGCATGGGTCTTTGTACGCATTAATGAAAATGGCTTGGTTGTGATTTGTGATTTTGTGATTTCTAATGTGAAGATTGGAATTTTTTAAAAATTTTTTTTTTTTTTTAATTGGGTCAAGGTTTAGGGCTTTTAGACTAGGCCCTGAAGGGGGATGGCTGGACGGGGCCCATGGGGCGGGTTTGGGGTCAAATAAAAGGCCCGTTTATTAAACGGGCTGGGTTTGGGTAACGGGATATGGGCCCATGGGATGGGTTCGAGTATAAAGAAACTTGACCTAAACCTGACCCATTGCCATTCCTACACACCTAGCTAGAGAAGCCACATTGGTTGCCCCCTCTACTCATTTTTTGTTTACCCAAAAAAAAAAAAAAAAAAAATCAAATAAACATTCATATAGTGTTAACAAACTATCAACCAAGACAAATATATAAAATTATTGTTTCTTAATATATTAAGATGTAATTATCTACCAACAAAAACATTTTTTTTCGCATCTTTATCAATCGCCTATTCCTTATTGTTGCCCCACTACCAACAAATAGTCAAACACCAAACAATAGTATACATTCTCTACAAACTCTTCTCTTTCTATATATTATAGCTTTATTCTAAGGTTTTGAATTTTGTTCCAAAGATCAATATCTCAGTACTGGGCACGGTTTCGAAATAACAAATATGCATAGGTTTTTTTTAAAAAAATAAAAAATAAATCTTAATAAAATAAAATAGATTGGTTATAAAATATTATATATAAATTTTGGTATTTTTGTAAATAAGCAAACACCTTTAGGGTATTTGTAAAGTAAATACTTTCCAAGAAATTTCCAAACTCACCTTTTCACTCCTACCCATGTGGCTCTGCTCCTCTAACACTACTATTTCTTATCTTACCTAACACTACTATTTCACCATTTCAAACCCAACCTCTGAATCTCTCATCATCTTCTTCTTTCTTTCTGTATATTTCTCTTCACCGTGCCTCTATCTAGCTTCATTTTCTTTTTTTTTCTTTTTTTCACATCCTTGTTCTCACTCTCTATTCTCTCCAACCTCTATCTTTCTATCTCTAGCTCTCTCTCAACTTTCTCTAATTTATATTTTCCTAAATTTGTTTTGTATGTAACTATGGGTTAAAAGGGTTTTAATGGGTTTTTATTTTTTATTTTTTTAATTGAGTTGGGCTTTGGGCTAGTTGGAGGGGGCTAATAAACCTAATAATTTTTTTTTGGGCCAAGGGGCCCGGGCTCCCTACTGGGCCCGTTCTTGATGACAATGAGTAGAGATGAGACAAAAGGGAAGAGGTGAGAGACAATAAAATAAAATTATAAAAAGGTGTTTTGGGAATGAAAATAGGTTATGTGAAAACAAAAGATTAAATTATAAATAAAATAAAACTTATCAGATAAAAAAAAAAAAACAGTAATAAAACTTAGATAAACTTAGGTGCAGTATATTAAATTCCCAATTGAATTTAAACATTTGGTTGTAGTGATTGATAAGATAAAAATAGTATTATTTTATTCAAGATAACTTTTCAAAATTATATTTAAGTTTTACTCAATAAGATATAAGTAATCTAAATAGGGCAAGACTTAGGTTCTTTTCTTATGATTCTGCCATGCGGATTTTTTCTCCTGTGAAGGAAGTGTATTTTTTAGTTAAGTATTCATATGGCAGAATCTTGAGAGGGAAATCTAAGAAACAATGCCTAAGATACTATACTTAAGTTTTGCCCACCTAAATATATAACAGGTTGGGTTCAAGTTGCACATGGTGTAACTTTAAGTAATGTTACACCATAGTCACCACCCAATAATTTGTTATAAAATTCATATTTTGAAAATCCTACCGTTGAAATACATGTTCTTAACATTCATGTCAATTGATCCAAAAACTCCTTTTTTATGTATTATATTAAACTACAAAAACTTGAATTTAAAAAATTGATTGATGACACGGCTATTAATCTTTGATCATTTCAAAAATTTTCAAGCATAGAGAATATACGAAGATAATATAATCTAACAGTGGATATGTCAAAATTCACATTCAATTAAAAAATATTGAGTAGTGTAACATTACTTAAAGTTACACATGTGTAACTTGAATCCAACTCATATTATACACACACACACACACACATACATACATACTAGACTCATCACACGCGCTTTGCACTTACAATAATGCTTTATTTATTTATTTTTGTTTAATGTTATAATATTTAAAAGTGATATATAAATAACCGTGTGTATTTTTTTTTTTTTTTTAAGGAAAGAGGTAAGGTAATATGGAATAATATTTAAAAATGAAATAGAGAATCATAAGAAGTTGAAACCTAATGAGACATTTGAATTTATTGATTGTGATAAGTAAAAAAATTTGAGATTTAAACACAAGAAAGACGATATACGTTAGTATGGATGGATGTTAATTGTGATAACTGTATAGAATTTGGATATAAAAAATTTTGGAATGTTTTCAAGAATTTAAAAAAAAAAAAAAAACATAAAAATTTCGGGATAAGAATGTGTAGTTTTTACGTGCGGTAGTGGGTTTTTTTTTTTGTTTTGTTTTTTAAGAAGTAATTTTATATATTTTTTATATAAATATAATTGAAGTATTTGAATACAAATAGATAACAAATACAAATAAGAATAAGACATTTGAATACAAATGGGTAGTGAGAATAACGGTTTTCTTTCTTCCCTTTTGTATGTGAGATAGTATTACTCTTTCAACATTTTTTTGGAAGAAGTAATTTTGTATTTTTTTCATAAAGATAATTGAAGTATTTGAATTCAAATAGATAAAAAATATAAATAGGAATCAAACATTTGAATACATATGGATGGTGAGAATAACGGTTTTTTTTAAAAAAATTTGTACGTGAAATAGTATTATTGTTTTAACCTTTTTTTGATTTTTTGTTGGAAAAAAATTATACTAAAGGGTATGTTATTTTAGAATCTGTATGAAAATATTTTGGTACGCTGAAAATTGAAGATGAAACATGAGAATCCGTCCACAGTGATCTCCGGCCCATAACCGATCTCGCCAAGCGCCTGCCTTTGCTGAACTTTGCCTAATCTTGCCATGCACTGAATTCCTCTCTTTGTTTGCTTGTTTATGGTGTTGGATATATTTCAACAATTTAATTTTGTGATAAAGCAAAAGGAACAACATACAGATCTAAATATAAGTAATAACACAAATAGATATGATAGGCAAAAGCAAAATATAATATATAAGAAGAAATCTGAAAATAATTATAATCTCACAGACTAAATGCGTGAAGGATGGATGATTCAGATCAAGTCTTGTGTTTGACACAATCTTTTTAAAGCAAATTTCGCCCCTCACACAATCACTGTGATGCTTTGAGACTCACGGTCCCAGGGTAAAATGATCTATAGCATGAAAACAAAGCACATAACGTCGTGCTCTGCGAACTACTCAATGTGTCTTTCTCTCTCTTTGATACAAAATGAAATGCACAAAATATTCTCACTGGGAGAGTTTTCTGAAAAGTAGTTTTTATAAATGAGGGACTATGAAAAATTATACGTTACTGAATATGCACTCTGTTTCAGTAATAACTGTTGTACACAGACTAATTGACTCAAAAATTAAAATAATAAAATATTATTATTTGGACAAGTAGGCCCAATTCACATATGCCAAAAGCCCAACTCAATGTCTAACTCATGAGTGTATAAACTCATATATTATCTTTTTCCTTTCCTATATGGGACTCAGAATTCTTACCACTTTTAATAACATCTTCAAGTGAACATAGAAAATATCCATTTCTTATTCACTCCATGCTATTTTTCCAACATATGGTTAATTTTAGGGATTGGATTTGGTATGAGAAATGGGATTGTAGTTCTATAGGTTTGCTATTTTGAGGTGGTGGTGATTGGTGGTGGTTTTGGCAGGTGGTGTTGGGTTGATTTTGGGCGGTGATTGATGGTGGTGGGTTTGTGGATTTGGTGGGTTCCGATCTAGTGGTGGGTTTTGATCTCTCTCCTCTCTCAAATTTTCTTTGACTCAGTGGTGGCTAGTAATGGTTTTGGGTTGGGCTGTAGGTGGTGGTGGTTTTGGTGTTCTGATCTAGAGTTTTGTTGAGTTTATATTTTTTGCTTGTGGTTGAGTTGATTTTGGTAGTGTTTTGCACTTGGGTTTTTTTTTTTTTGGTTGGTATTTTAGCATCATGGTGGCTAGTGGTTATGGGTGGTTGTCACTGTGGAATTAGGTTGTGGTTGAGGAGGCTGTGGTGAATGAGTTCATAGTAGGGAGAAGAGAGGTTTTGGGATTACAAAAATTGAATGGTTTTTTTATATTATTTTAAGGTATTGAATTTTTAAAATAGAAAATTTGATGTAAGGCGTATTGTAGAATGATGTGTTAAAATAGATTAAGTAGGTTTGGGTGTGGGGAAATAAAATTTGGGATGGCACAACTAATGCTAGTGCTCTAAAAATAACATTACTTAATTCATCAGAACAAAGAGGTAGTAATGCAGGACCAAAAAAAAGAAAAAATGTTCAAGACTCTTAGATTCATTTTTGCAATTCTCTTAAAGAGATTTTGTGGGGGGGGGGGGGGGGGATTTGAAATTTATAAAGCTTGACTTCTTTTTGTGTGTTTGTTAATTTGATAGTTTTATAACAATTAACGAGGGGATTTGAACCCTGGATGTCTTTTTTAGAAACACCAAGAAGTTTATAATGATCTTAGCAGCTAAATATAGAAATTTAGGGTCAGTGTAGTAATGTTGTTATAGTAATGTTATTTAAGTGTTGTAAAAATACATGTGGGTGAAAAAGTATTGTAAAAATACGTGTTGTGTTGTTTAAACATTCAAACACTAAAGATGGGTTTTATGGCTATGAAGTTAGATATGAGTAAGGCATATGACCGGGTGGAGTGGAGCTATTTGGGGAAGATTATGGAGAAATTGGGTTTTTGTGATAGATGGGCGTCTCTTGTTCTTTAGTGTATTACCACGGTATCCTATTCGATTTTGGTTAATGGAGAGCCTAAGGGCGATATTAGGCCATCAAGGGGCTTAAGACAAGGAGATCCTTTGTCTCCATACCTTTTTTTGTTGTGCTTAGAAGGTTTGAATAGGATGTTACAGCAAGCAGCCTCCAATGACACTATACTGAGATTTTCTTTATGTAAAAGGGGACCAAAAATCTCACACTTATTTTTTGCAAATGACACCCTTTTATTTTGTAAAGCATCTATGGCAGATTCACAAGCAATCCAAGACATTCTGGCTTTGTATGAAGAAGCATTGGGTCAAAAGCTAAATCGTGAGAAGACAACCATTTCTTTTAGCAAGGCAGTGAATGAAGACACAAAGGCCTTAATCTCAAATTTTCTACAAGTACCAGAGGTGAAAGAGTACAAAAATTACCTTGACTTGCCGGCGGTGGTGGGACGGAAGAGGAAAGCAAGTCTCAATTATATTAAAGAGAGATTTCGGAGCAAACTTCAAGTATGGATAGAGAAGCTATTCTCCCAAGCGGGTAGAGAGATCCTACTCAAAGCGGTGGTGCAAGCGATTCCTACATTTGCAATAAGTTGCTTCAAATTACTGGGGGGTCTTTGTCATGAAATTGAGGCTTTAATCTGCAAATTCGTTTGGGGGCAAATGGGTGAGCAACGAAAAATTCATTGGAAAAAATGGGAGATTCTTTGTCAGCCTAAATCAAAAGGTGGGCTGGGTTTCAAGGACTTGGAAAAATTCAATGATACAATGTTGGCAAAACAAGCATGGGGACTATTGAAGAGAAACATTTTCCAATGGGGTCCATTTTTGAAGCCTCAGCAGCCAATGGTTCTTATGCTTGGTAGAGTATTCTCAAGTCGAGGAAGGTGATTTCGATGGGTACGAGGTGGAGAATAGATGATGGGAAGAGTATAGATATATATAGGGATAATTGGCTGCTAGGGAAGGGGTCTGCCAGGGTTGTTTCTCCACATGTACTGGCATTAGAAGGTGCTCAGGTTGTTGCACTCATAAACCCAAACTCCCGCACTTGGAACATTAATCTGTTACACCAACATTTTTTGAGCTTTGAGGCAAATTGAATCAAAGTAATACCATTGTGCTAGACAAACCAGAGAGACCACTTCATTTGGCTAGAAAGCCATAATGGGGAGTATACAGTGAAGGCAGGGTACCAGAAGTTGTGTCAGGAAGCCAATTCAAGCGCTGCATCAAGCTTGGACTCATCGCACCAATCGGCTTTCTGGAAACGTATTTGGAAGCTCCACGTTCCAAATAAAATCAAATTTTTTCTTTGGAAAGTTTGCTCCCATGCTCTACCCACTAAGGTTAACCTAAAGAAAAGAAAAATTATTGACGAAGTGAAGTGCAGTGCCTGCCTCTTGGACCAGGAAACAACGCATCATGCCATTTGGAGTTGCGAGACACTTAACAACATTCGGGCCCCCTGTTTCAGCTGGGTCCGAATAGAGTACCCTTACCTTCAGGACATGTAAGAACTAGTTAACTTGGTGGGACAGTGGGCAAAGAGTTTGGAGCTGTTTGGGGTGGTGGCTTGGTTCATTTGGAACCAAAGAAACAAGATGAGATTGAATGAGAGAGGCTTGCCGAGTGAAATTTTTTTGAAGCAGCTAGAGTGTACCTTTCGGACTTTCAATCAAAATTCCAGAAGACAAAAGTGCAGCAACCTAAGGGAAGTATAAAATGGCGACCTCCAAGGGATGGAATGTACAAAACAAATTATGATGGTGCAGTCTTTTCCGAGTCGGAGGAAGCAGGGATAAGAGATATAATTAGAGATGTTAAAGGGCTCGTGATTGCTGCCTTAGTTGAGAAAATTCCTTATCTGGGTTTCGTGGAGGTATTGGAAGCACTAGCTGCAATAAGAGCAGCAAGATTTGCAGTGGAATTGGGCTTAATTGAATCTAAATTTGGCTTTGAGGTCAGCGGATGGGTCTCATTCATCCATTGGGGAGATTATCAAAAACATGATGTATATTATAGGTTTGCTTCGAACTTTTTCTTTCTCTTATACTAGGCGGCAGGGCAATTGTGCAGCCCATGCTTTAGCCAAGAAAGCAATTGTTTTTTTTTCCTTTATTAGTTTGGATGGAGCATGTTCCAACAGACATTAATCATGTTGTTATTTCTGATTTTCTAGCAACGTAATAATAATACTCAGTATTGACTCTAAAAAAAAAACAAAAAAAAAGGTTGGAATTCTAACATATTGTAAAAAATCTACTAATAAAGCCTTGCATTTAAAACTCTACTTACTACACCAATGTCAAAGTCCTTAAAAGCTAAACATAGTTTTGGCTAAAGTAGAATATTTGAATGTTAGTATTAAAGGTTTTTTTTTTTTTTTTTTTCCTTCTAGATAGTTACAATATGAAGCTTATCCTATAGGTCGAACCATTTCTCCCCTACACTTCCAACACTTTGTGTATGGGGAGGTGTCATTTAAGCTACAAAGCTCTTGGCTAGTATTAAGCTCTTTAGTGCACTATTCCATCTTGTTGTTCATTAGAACAATAATTGATATATATATTACAATTTATAATTTTTAGAATAACTATAGTAAAATAAAATAAAGATATTTCACTAAATTTACATTGGTACCATAAAATAAGAGAACAGGGGAGAGATATTACCTTGATGATTGATAATAGCTTAAAAGTACAATATTATCTTAGTATTGGTAGGCATTATCACATCTATTTTGTGTTTATTCCCATACTTACATGTAAATATAAGAGTTTGTAAGTTTTCTCTAAAATATATTCATTATTTGTATATTTTTTTCTTGTTAGAGATTAAAACTAATAAACTAAGCTTGCAAAAATGAAGCTAAGAGAATTCAAGGGTGAAGCTCAATTGAGAACTGGCTTTTGAAGAATTTAATGAGTCAGAGATGTATGGTAACATAAAAAGAAAGAGAGAGATTCGTTTAAGCCAAAGATGGAAATAATCCTGGCATAGAAATATTCTGATTAGCTTTGGTATTTTGGCCATATCTTTTTACTCCAATATTGGATTGACTTGTTTCTTGTGGCACAGAAACAGGACTTGAAGATCTAAAACTTTGTGGTTTACCAAAATTTCAGAATCATCTATATTTAAGGCCAAAACCGACCTGGATGTTGACCAATTGTTGAAAAACAAGAATTGACATTTTATTTTTTCCTTTCTAGGGAGCATGTATTTTAGGGTTTTGAATATTATAAATATTAAAGGGATACAAAGGCAGCCACGTTTTTGGCTACTAAAAAACCTTATTTTTCATCAATTTTTAGAGTTTTTATTTTCAATGGAAGTTTAAGAACCTAAGCTAGGGTTAGGGGTAAATCCCCAATGTTGTAAGTTGTCCACTATTCAATCCAAGCATGTTTTTCACGTTTTGATTATTGAAATCAATTTTTTTCTTTTCATAATTGTTTTGTTAGATTAATATTTAATTTCTAATTCTTTCATAAGTCTATTCTTGAACCTTCTCATTGTTAGAATATGGTTTTATAATCTTTCTTGTAAAACGGGGTAATTTTTTTAGATATTATTTTTTCCATAGTATTGCCTCTAGGGTATACGATGTTCTTGAGTTTTTTTTTTTTTTATCAAATTTAATTGTTTTCTAGAATAAATTGTTGGAACAGTTGATGAATATAATCAACCAAAGAGATTTTTATTAATGAAGCATATTTCTAAATTTTCCAATCGGATAGTTTATGTGTTTACTTACCCGATTGTGTACTAAATTGGATTGTTAGTGGATGCTTAAAAATAGTGGACAAACCCTAATGCCCTAGTGATTTTAATTATTGAGTTTTACCAAACTTTCTATTTCTTTAGTTTCAATCATATTTTTCTATATATTATTGGTGCTTTTAACGTGTTCTTGTTTTCCTTTTCTCAGTGGAACGACAAACTTAGCTTAGTTGCACTACAATTTCTGTTACAAAATTGGATAACACCAATGATCATCTCATAAAATAAAAAATAATTTATTGTCAATTCAAAAAATGTTTTTAGGTGGCGGAGCTGAGACATGGACCGGGTCACTATCTTGAGATGATACACGCCGTCTATGAGATTTCTAGTGTAGTAGACTAACAACATTATGTGTGCCTCCCGAGATACAATGACCCAGCCACCTTGCTGATTATCCTTACAAGCCTATACCGATTGTAGGATATGAAACTCTTAAAATAATACTTTCTTTTACCTATAAATATAGTGTAGTAGGGATATATATTTTTCATTAAAAGAAGAGGAAAAAAACCATACAAGTGTTTTAGAAATATGTTGCTTCATATAAAAGTGGCAAGGCAAAACTACATTTGTTTTTGTACATCCCATTCACTTCACATAGTTAGAGGTCTATATATCTCTATATATGCTGAGACAAAATAGTCTTATACTTAAGAATTTATGAACACTGACAACCATTTCAAATTTCTCATAAATCAAATAATAAATATTTATTGTGGGGGTGAAAAACAACCAACAACATTACAGTTGAGGGGGCTTTAGATCTACACAATTAATTCCTAAAAATGGGAAAAATAATCCACAATGGGAGGATTAAGCAATAGATTAAAACAGATAATGAACAAATCATACTCTTTTATAAAGGGGAACAACGTTCCTGAGGTGCCTCATACAAATTAAGGGAACTTGAACTTAAAGAACATTCTCTCTCTCTCTCTCTCTCTCTCTCTCTCTCTCTCTCTCTCTCTCTCTCTCTCTCTATATATATATATAAAGTTCTTGCCTAAGCTTTTGCTCTGTAATTTTCTCAACCCCCTTTTCTATGGCTTCCCCCTCCTTTTATAGCTACTTCTCACATCCTTTCCCTCTTCTAGCTGTTTAGTTCCCAGTTGGATTTTAGGGTTTTAGGGGATACTTGTCCCATCATCCTTCTGTTCTACCACTTTTTGATCATGAAAGTAGACTTTTGGGGGTGTCGCTATTATTCAGGCTAGTAATTCGGTATTGAATGTAGCTGACATTAGGTGAGGGGCCTCATTAATGCGGAGGTGATTACTTCATTGGGTCCTACGTTTTCTTTGTCGTGTCCCTTGGACGGAGCTTAAGAAGAGGAGAAACCTTAGTTTAGAAGGGACATATTAACCGCATTATATTCATTTCTTCGGGAAGAAAGTTCTGTCTACCACCTTGGTAATAGACCTTGAGGAATGAAGTCAGCTTGGATTTCCAAGGTAGTGTGGGCTTCAATGGTTTCTCCTTACTCAATAGGCTTCTTCGTTCATAACCATAACTTAGGCTGGATCCATTCTTTAGAGCAATTCTTTGGGCTCTTGGCTCGAGCTTACATTCATCCCCCCACATTTATTTATGTCAATAATTTAACATTCATATGGTCAATAATATTTATAGTCATTCAAATGCTGACATTATATACAAAATAACTCACAAATTAATACAAATATAAAGACTTTGAATTTGCTAAGGAGTGAACTGATTTCATCAAATCACTTAAATAAGAATTTGATAGAAATATTGTAAATTTTATAAGGGTAAATTACAAAATTGGTTCTTGTTCTTCACACCATATTTCAATTTAGTCCCTAACCTTTCAATTGGGTCAATTTAGTCCCTAAATTTTTTAGTTCCGTGTCAATTTAGTCTCTATTGTTATTCCTTGGATAGAAAAAGCTGATATGTCAAACAAAATAATAAAAAATTATTTTCTATGTCACATCAACGCCAACTATACCGCCACTCAGATTTAAAAAAGAAAAAATCAAATTAAAACTAAGACACAGGAGTTCCCACCAACCACTCATCTCCATCTGCTTAATTGCTTTCCCTAAAATCCATTATTCTTGCACATACAATATCAATCAAGAACCAAGATATTTTTCTTCTCAAAAAAAAAAAAAAAAAAAAACCAAGATATTCCTTGTCCAAAGATTATCCACTGCTACCTTGGGTTGTCATTTGAAGAAAGAAGGCAACCTTTCTTGGGACCTCTGTACATCAATACTCATTTGAGGAAAACATCTCCCTATAAACCTCTAAGAACTTAACAATAAGAATGAACTTCAAGTTTATCTTCCTTTAAAGGCCTCAAAAATCTGTTCCATCCCTTGGCCCGAAGTTACTTTAGAGTACAACAGTTTAATAAAATTTTCCATAGACTCAAACTCCCAATCTTGCGGTGATCTAATGAATTAAGGGTTCCAACTACGCCCATGATCCAAGTAAGATGCAAATGAGGCATTCTTGTCTACTGTGACTCCATAGGATTCAAGGAACATCCTTAAGACAAGAATCTTCCCACCAAGTGTCATGCCAAAAACTCACCCGTATACCAACCCCAATAATAAACTTGATTTTCTTGCAAAATATATCTCATCTGCTTTTGATACATTTCAAAAGGCTTACCCAATGTGAATCTCATACCTTCTCCAACGACCAACCTATCTCATAAATGTAGCGCAAACCGCAACAATCATTTCCCTAGAGGAACTTGATTGAATTCAAACCTAAATCACAACTATCATTTCCCTAGAAGAGCTTGATTGAAAGTGCTCAGCTTGCCAATCCCTAGTTTTAACTTTTAACGAGAGAGAGAGAGAGAGAGAGAGAGAGAGAGAGAGAGAGAGAGAGAGAGAGAGAGAGAGAGAGAGAGAGAGAGATTTTAGGGAGAGGATATGGAGATGATTTCGGTTGGTTTAATTAAATTTAAAAAAAAAAAATCTGACATGGCAGAACAATGGGCAGATAATGTGACATGAAAAATAACTTTTTATTTTTCCATTTGACACATCATCCTTCTCTATTCAAGGGATAACGGCAGTGACTAAATTGACACAAGACTGAAAAAATCAGGGATTAAATTGATTCAATTGAAAGATTAGAGACTAAATTGAAATATAGTGTAAAAGACAAAGACCAACTTTGTAATTTACCATTTTTATAAAAATATTCCAACACATCTTTAATAAAAATAATGAATTGACGTAATTGTCCATTCTTTTGGTTTAAAAAAAAAAATACAAAATGGACACTCATTTTTGAGAAAGAGAGAGAGAGAGATAGAGAGAGAGAGAGAATAAGTGAACATTATTGAATTAATTAGGTTAAAGTACGAATATGTAAAATGTTTTATTTTTTTATTTTTTATAATTTGATATTAGCAATAGGAGAGGAGGATTTGAATATTGGTTGTCTTTATTGGAAACATCAAGAAGCGTCAATTGAGTTAAAAAACTCTTAACATTTTTTTTTTTGACAGGCAAGAGTATCTAGACCTCTTTAAGTATATGACTATTATTTTGGATGTATGTCATCTTTTGTCATTTCTCACATCTAAAAGCCCTTTTATCAATTTGGTTACCAGCCATGAATAATAATTTCAAAACACTTTATCATTGAAGTTTGCTAAACATTCTACACACTAAATTTTTTTATCGTCAAAACTCAACGGTTAAATTATACTTCCCATGTTAATACCAAAACAACTTAAATAAGACCAAACATAGATATAATATCATTATTGCTACTCTACTAGTGGAAATCTAAAATTAGTAATATGATTTGATAATAGTTTACAACATGAAACAAAAATAAAAATGTACATAATTTATTAATCAAACTGATTTAAAGGATAAAAGTGGTAGGGCGTCTGATGATGAAGTTGAACCTAATTCTAAACATGAACTTGCTGAAATTGAAACGTCATTCTGTGGCCCCATTTCTTCATTTCTAACATATTCAAGTTCATCAAAATTTGGTTGAACATGAGAAACTTTTTGAACTCCCTCTAATTCCATCATGATCTCTAACATGGTAGGTCGTTTCTTTCCATTCAAGTGCAAACATCTTTTTGCAAGGTTAGCAATTGCGATGACTTCATCTTTATTACAAACCTTGCGTACTTGAGTATCAAGTATATCAAAGAGACAGTTCTCTTTTAATGAATGAACAAAATACGTAGATAGATTTCGATTTTCTGCTGATCTTGTTGAAGAAACTGGTTTTTCTCCTGTTAAAAGCTCAATAAGGACCACTCCGAAACTATAAACATCACTTTTGTCTGTAAATTGACTTGTTTGAAAGTATTCTGGATCCAAGTAGCCAAAAGTACCATATACTAGTGTGGTTACATGAGTTTGGTCAATGGCCACTGATCTTGAAGTGCCGAAATCTGCTACTTTTGCTCTATATTTGTCATCAATGAGTATGTTTGAAGATTTTATGTCTCGATGGTAAATGGGCAGTGAAGCTGCAGAGTGTAAGTATGATAGAGCTCCTGCAATTTCTGTGGCAATTCTTAAGCGCATCTCCCATGTTAGCAATGGAAAATCTTCATTTTCTTCGTGGAGATACTGAAAAAGTGTGCCATTGGAAATGAATTCATAAACTAGCAAAGGAACTTCTGTCTCAAGACAACACCCGAGTAGTTTAACCACATTTCTATGATTGATTTGTGAAAGAATGATAATCTCATTAACGAATTGTTCAATATTTCCCTCATCCACTGTGTTGCACTTTTTAATTGCCACAATTCTTCCATCAATTAACATTCCTTTATAAACTGTACCTTGTCCACCCTTACCAAGTATTCTATTTTCATTAAAACGATCAGTTGCAATTTCCAACTCCTTTGAATTGAATAATTTTGCCTTCTGAACGTTGTTTTCATTTGAAGATAATTGTTGTTGTAATAACAAACCACCATTCCTTTTGAAGAATTTTTGCTTAAGCTTGATTTTGTTTCTTTTCTTTATCACTTTGTATAACCTCCAAATAACAAGGAGTAGAAACAGTACCCCAAAGCTTGGAGAAATAACTGCATACATCAAGCAAAAAAAAAAAAAAAAAAAAATAGAAATATCACCACAACAACCTATTTTTATTTTTTTATTTTTACGGTTAGAAACATCGGCCTAAAAATTTAGGTTGTAGAAAAATATGAATAAGTGTAAATATATTTGGAGATAACTACAATGATTTGGAAACATCTTTCCTGCTAAAAGTTGCCAACTTTTTTTTATTCTACATTAATATGTTCTCACAATATCCACAACTTAAATAAGTGTTAACTCCTAATTAATTTCTTGGGAGAAAGGGAATTTACTATTAGGTACTTGATTTTTTAGTTAACAGTTCAATTATGTAATGGCTTTCTGAGACTGGGATATTTTGTCACTTGTCTAACTTTTCAACGTGTCCCTGGGCTGTCCTGCCTTAAATGAGCTTCAACACCTAATTGATGAATTCTTACAAAATTTTTAATTTCAAAAATCTAAATTGAAATGAAGAATTGTACAACTTTATAGAGAAAGTTTATTTCTAGATAGATTTGTAATCTGTGGAAAAATAAAGAAGAGTGATGAGTAATGCAATTCAGCTAATAGTCTGAAACTATCAAGTTATAGGAGGTACGATTATATCTTTTAGTGATAGATTGCCAAGAAAACAGAAATTAAAAGCTAATTGACTTTTTATGTGCTTCATTTTCTAAATTTGCATTTAATTTAGTAAACTAAACGTGTATGAAATATAGTATTTTTTTTTAATAACTTTTTCTTATCGGTGATCTAGCTCAGAAAGTAGAATCAATAAAATCCATTAAAAAGAATTAACTAAAAAACAAAATAATTTTAAGAGAATTAAATGGAAATTAGAATTATAAAATCCGTAGAGTTACACTAGTTGTCAGTTGTACCGTCCCTCTTAATGTCATGATCCTTATGCCATAGCATATCCTAGTCATGTAACCAAGATCTTGCTATTATTTTTCACTATATTTATTTTCCAAATTTAATGAGCAATAGGACATACCTAGAATGGCTATCTTCAATGGAGACTTTCGCTTGTTGCAATTGTAACTGCCTTCTGTATTCTCACACTCTAAATCGGGGGGACATGAATATCTGGGATCCTTTTGCTTTTCGTCTTTGCATTCATTTATATCTAATAGGAATAAGATAACACGAAAATTAATAAATTTTTTGTGCATTTTGGTGTTTACATTTTACGTGCATATCTTTGCTCACTTATATAGGCAACAGAGGTTTGGGCAAAATTTGTTGCTCACTCATATTGACAACAGAGGTTTCAAAAGTACTAAGCACAAGTCATTCTTCAAAATTGATTTGGGTTAAATCCAAGGAGGCTAATCAAGCTCAAACACCTTATTACAAGGATTGCCTTGGTTCTTAAGCATTCGGGAAAACATAAGCAGACTCTAAATATAAACAGAAAACACCAAAAAAATGTTATGGCTCAATCAAAAGCTGAAAGTAGAAAACCAAAAGGTGGTCGGAGCCAATTGCAAGTGAATCGCTTTAGCTTTTTCAGGCTTTGAGGCAAAACGCAAATGTTATTTTAGCAAAAGCTTAAGACACCGATAGGTTTAAATATAGAAATAAAAAAGGGATAAATTACAACAATTATCCTTGAGAATTTAGGAAGTAAAACCCCCCACTTGGGGTTTGTATAAATGTGAAGACTAATTCATGCCCTCCAAAAAGTGTGATTTCACTAATAATTCTTTACCCAAAAGATGAGATGACATTCCTTCTCATGAGTTTGATCATGAGATGACACACACACACACACATATAGGGTTCAAGCTACATTGTGTGTAACTTTAAGTAATATTACACTATTTAATTTCTTATTATTGGAATAATAATTCAAAATTTACACTATTTGATTACATATTCTTTATGTTCTCAACATATATGTTGAATTTCAAGACAAAATAGGAAGTTATTTACTTTTTCATCCATAAACTCATATTTGATGTATAATTTTAAATTACAAAAAATTGAACTTTGTACATTTGATTGATGACATGGTTATTCATCCTAATTGACCTTTTTGAAAATTTTGCAATCGTGGAGAGTATATGAAGATAATGTAATCCAACAGTGGATTTGTCAAAATTTACTTTCAATAAAAAATATTAAATGGTTTAACATTGTTTAAAGTTATACTAGGATAAATTGAGTCCAACCTCCCTCTCATAAAATCTTTAGAGGGTGTGTTATTTCATATAACGTTTTTGTGAGTGTCATTTTGTAAAATTGTGAAGAAAGTTGGTGTAATTTATCCAAAAAAAAAAAAAAGAAAAAAGAAAAAAGAAAAAAAGAGAAAAAGTGTACAAGATATAAATAAGAACACATAATACTTATTATATTATATATTAGATCATTATATAATGGGAAATACATAGTTTAGTTTAGGATAAATTTAAGTTAGAAATTTAGAATATATGTTATTTTGATAAATATTTCAGACTAAAACCTAATCATTAACTTAAAATGAAAGTGTGGAACATTAGAAATACAGTAAAATTTTTTAAAGATATAATTTAACATCTTTTATATTTTAAGATTGTGTTGTTAGATTAGTGTTTGTAAAAAAGTCAAGTTGAGATGAACTGAGTAATGTTTAGGATTATTTATTTAATTATTTTTTGAATAGGAGTTGTGGTCAAGGTTATCACCAAAATAGATTACATATTTAAGTTTAGTTTATTTTCTAGTTGAACAAATTTAAGCATGTTCATGAACAACAAAATTAGATCAATCTTTTTAATATATAGTAAACATTGCAACAAAAATTTGTATGCTGAATGAGGATTAGCATGTTGAATGAGGAATGGAAATCCACAATATTTTAATTATATAAGTAAACATTGCAACTAAAATTATGACGTATAAAGACATTAATAAATTTATTCAAATCCCAAATATTTTATTTGATGATAAAATTTTTACCAATTGAGCTCATAGAAATCCACAATATTTTAATTATTTGATATATATATATATATATATATATGTACATCTAGTGTAATAATAAAAAATAGAGACAAAGTTTTAACCCATTGATAATTTATTTTAGTATAAATATAGTATATGAGGATAAGTTATTTAAAATCATATATTATTCTTGAATATAATTTAAAATAACGTGGTATTATACATACTTTTAAATTTTTTAAAAGAATTTTTCACAATAAAATGATAGTCTCTATTTAAAAGATAGATAACAAATTTGCCACAGTTTTTTGGCCCTATCTTTTGACGTACACTCTAGTTGATTATCTTTTGTTCTCCTCAATGTAACAAAATGTAATTTCATCTAATATACTAATTACTCTTTGGAAACAATTTCAACAAAATACCAAGCATTATTTCCCAAAACCATATATAATTAGTAATGTACAGGGCAGAACATGTATGGTATGAAATATGTATGTGTTTCATTTATTATGAATTTGAACAAAAAAATCCATACAAGTATATTACGAAAAACGTTTAATACATATTTAATATGTTTATTTTTAATTATAAAAAACGTGTACTTTGTAGAATAAGCGAGAGTTTTATTAAGAAATATGTACATACGTGTAATATATGGTATGTGTACTTTACTTACAATGCTCAAAAGAATAAAATTTACCAATATTAATATTTCTGTTAAGTTTACCAAATATATATATATATATATATTTCTGTTAAAATCCAATCTACTAGAATTTAAAATTTATTTGCAATAGTCTTATTATTAGTTTATGATTATCATTATTTTTTGTTGAGGAAAACATTAGTCTTATCTTATGCAACCTTTTCATCAAGCTGAACGTACTGCCTATAGCTATAAAAAGGAGAAAAAAAAAAAAAACATAAAAGAAAAAAAATGTATACACAGGAACGTAGACCTCAAGAGTCAAGAAATTTATATATACCTTGACATCTCATGTTAAGATAAGGATTTCCTTCGTATCCATAACGGCAATAATAATACGTGGCCCCGTAACTCGTATGATCCAGATCCATATTCCTTCTTCGTGCCTCGGTGCTATTTAAATTTATGATGGAAGTAGAGTTAGGTATTGTCCACTCCAGCGCCACAGGAAAGTATTCCAAATACTGCACATCGTTAGAGGGATCTGTTTTATTTGATTTCAACCACTGTGAATCTGCTAGGAAGGCATGTTTGCAAGTATTCATGTTGTTTGTTGTACTCTCCAAACTAACAGTAAGTCGTTGAATCCCATCAGAAGGGACTGTGGTCTGGCAGCAGTCGAACCCTGTGCATTTACCTCTCAGCTTTTGATTATTGCAATCCGTCTTGCAACCAACAATCACCATAGAATCAGGACCAGCCATTGTGGCCTTGTTGTAGCAACCAACTGAAACGAATATATTCCAATTTGACGAGAAGAAAAAAGGAGTTCCGGAGATGTCCAGAACACCAACACCACCACTTCCCGCCTCCGAACTCTTATTTGTGCAGTTCGAAGAAAAAATAGGCATCTTGACTCGAATGAGTCCGGGCTCGGAATAAGAATCATCAGTATTATAAGGATCACTAATTCTGATTTCCAGTACCTCCACGTGAATGCTGGGTAAGAAGGCTCCACTTCCATTGCAAACAATTTCATACTTCTTGTGCATGAAGCAATTGCTTCCGATTCCAAACGGATATGGAATCGAAACATTTCCACAGCTATCAGGACAATAGGGTTTTGCCATAAGTGGTGCTCCTTCTGCTAATCCATATGCCACTGCCAGCAGAAGTAAGAAAGTAATTCTCATTACAAATGTCACAGCCATTTAATTTTTGGGTGTCTTTTACGGTTCAACAGAGCAATATATATATACACATATATACATGGCCTTGCAAGAAAAGTATAGCTAGACAAGATATTTTTCCGCACCTTCCGATTTTCTTCCTTCGTTTACTTGGACTTTATAAATGGGCAGAGTCACTGCATTACAACCACAAAATAATATTCCAACTTGCAAACCTAAATTGGGGTCAGTGGAATTTACTTAAGAGATAAATAAGCGGCCAGGAAATCGACAACAAACCATTAAATTCAACTTCCAATAAGCTTCAAAGATGAAAAGCCCCCTTAATTTGTTTGATCGACTAGTATCAGTAATTATTTGTGAATAAAGGAGTCCATTCCCAAGGACGGAACCAGGATTCAAACTTAAGGGGTTGAATTTCTTTGTTCAAAGATTTAAAAAAATTGAAATATCAATATTAGAGGTTGTCAACAATGCATTATTAGCATTAATTTTTTAATTATTTGTATTTTTTATTTTGAAAAAAAAAAATCAAAAATGACAATTTATAATCAAGAGTTTTGTAAATTGTGATTTACAACTATGTTTTTTATTGGATTTAATTCTGTGTCAAATTTGATTGTAATTATGTCCAATCGTTTCCCTGCATTTTTGTGGGATTTAATGTAAGGGTTGTGTGTAAGAATTTGGTGAAGATTCTGTAAAAATAAGAATATCACGACTAGCTCGCGAGTGCCAACTCGCGAAACAGGCCATGCGAGAAGCACATGCTAGAATTTGAAGAGTCTTTGACAAGTTGGATTTCACGAGTCATTCGCGACTCAGGCCAAGTCGCGGGTGAAATATTTAACCATTGTAGCGTACCATTCATAAAAATCAAAATCAAGTAGTTCAAATATCAAAATCATGTAATTCAATATTCAAATATTGTAATTTCATTTCTTTATTAATGAAAATGATGGGGATGTTACTTTGATCAAGAAAGAAGAAAATAGCAATTAGAGGAAAGCAAATCAAGAAGTATATAGTGCGCATAGAAAAGCAAGTCAACGGAATTGTACCATACCATGAGCAATAAGGCTTGTAAGTCTTAATCCAACGTAGCAGTAAGTCAATAACAAAGAAAAAGTCTTTTGCTAGGAAACTTGGGAGACTAGCTAGCCACAAAATATTTGGTTGCAATTTGCTATTCACAATCAAATGACACGGAGTTAATAGTTATGACAGAGTTAATAGTTAATAGTTATTAAAAGCAGTTTATCAGGGATGGAACTAGGATTCAAAATTTAAGGGGGTCAAAGTTATTTGTTCAAAAATTTTGAAAAATTGAAATATCAATACTAGAGGTTGACAACAATGCATTATTAGCATTAATTTTTTAATTATTTGTATTTTTTTATTTTGAAAAAAAAAATCACAAATGACAATTTATAATTAAGAGTTTTGTAAGTCAATTGGCATGTCTTAATACTTTCAAGGTTTGACCAAGATTAGTCCAATTCTTTATTCTATCGACATTATAAATTAAAAAAAAAAAATGTACTCTTTTCACATACTTCTATAACTAATAACTTCATGATGCTATATGTATTGTTAAAAGATTCTTAAAAAAAAAAAAAAAAAAAAAAAAAACTATAGTTAAAAGTTCAAATCCATGTCAAGCATTATATTAATAAAATCAGCCAAAATAATGGTTAATAATATCATACATTAATATTCAGTGTAAAAAAGGGTAAGATAATTATTGGTTTCTTGGTAAGGTTGAGAATTTTTCCTTTTAAAAATTGCAAGTTTGAAAAAATAGTAAAGAAAAAAATTTTAAAAGAGATCTATTAAACAATCACATGATAATGGACGATAACTTTGAGTCTTTAACTAAGTAAATAATAAAGCTTTTCCTGTCATTACATTAATTTAGTTAAGTCACAAATGCATGGCAAGTGTGGTCCCAAGTTAACTAATCTTACACATGTATGCTAAGTGTGTCCCAAAGTTAATAAAACATTAAAAAATAATAATATTCTACCATTCAAAAAATAGATAATTTTTTTCCATTGATGAGTTAAAGACACCAACTGATCCAAGTTGTTGGTGATTAACTAGTGTGTGGATGGAGCAATCAACAATATAAGAGTTGTCTCTGTATCTATGAGGTGGAGTCATTTGAGAGAGGCATAGAGCTCTCAAATGAGAGGGAGAAATTAGGTAAAAGTTATTGGAGTTTTGTGATTTGTTTTGCTAGGATTTGTAATTGATTTCTTGTTATTGTTTTTGTTTAGACCATATTTATGATTTGTCCAAAGATTTTTCTTATTATCCGGGTATGTGTTTTTAAAAAAAAAGATTTTTCCTGTTATCTATTTTTGAGATTTATGGGTCATCTTGTCAATTCTTTTGGGGAGGGGGGCCAAGTATATAAATTTTAGAGCTTATTAAAGTAAATTTTTTTTTTTTTTTTTTGTGTAAATATATATACTATAAAATTTGTTTTCAAAGGCTGGGGGGAGGGGTGCATGGCCCCCCTCAGCCCTAAGGCAATTCCGTCCTTGTTCATTCCAATCATTTTCCAAAAGACTAAAGAATAAAAACTAAGAGAAGTCATCAGAAAAGAACTTTGGTTGTGTTTGGATGGTAATATTTGGATTTGGATTTGAAATCCATTGATTTAAAATGCCTTGATTTGAAATCCTTTGATTTTAAAATTCTTTGTTTAGGTCTTTTTAAACAATGAAGGATTTGAAATTTATCATTTGAAATTTCATTGTTTGGATATCTAATTTGGATATGGATTTAAGATTAACAAAAAATATTTTTTAATTATTATTTTCTTAATCCTTTTGCATTTTAATTTTAAATACATGAGGTAATATTGATAGTCCAATTGACAAGTTGATTCTCAAAAAAAAAAAAAAAAAAATTGACAAGTTGATGACTAAATATTTTTAGTTATAGCCAACAAAAAAAATATCTTGTCAACTATTAACAACTAAAATGTTTTATATCAACTAGAAATGACACCTAAATGAATGGGGTTTTTTTTTTTTTTTTT